>OZ005700.1:2557321-3104908 GCA_963930775.1 Cliona cf. orientalis | reverse complement strand
GTTTGTGAGTGGAAACATTGGCTGTTTCACTGGATGGCACATACCACTCGCTCTTCTCTCAGTTGTGGTGTTAATATTGACTGTTCTCCTCATCCCATTGACGTGTCTCATTTCATTAAAACAACGCATAATTAGGGTAAGTTCTGGGTGATGCATTCTTGTATCTATCTTTGCCATGATGGTGTGCAGAAAGTATACTGGTTAAAGTATTTTGAAAATCCACTAACTGCTGCCTACAAGGAGAAGTGGAGGTGGTGGTCAGCTGTAGAGCTAGCCAGAAGATTCATAATCATTCTCTCTTTTGTCGCATTTCCAAGAAACTCGGTGAGCTTGTATCTATTAGCGATAGAAAATTAGAAGTGTTTCATTATAATGCATGCACAGACTATACTGTGGCTATGGAAATGTATTTCTTCTAAAAATTCGGCATGAAAATAATCATGGAGCTTCGCCAAATTTGGAGGCTGTTATTGTCCACATATACATTCTATTCCCATAATATACACGTGATGACCTTTGCCGAAAATTAGGTAGCTACTAAAGATAATAAAGAGGGCCAAATATACATAATCTGCAATGATCAATTGTTTTGCACTGTGTAAATAATATTATAGCTATTCACAATCATGATTCAATTGTTTCCTAGCAGATGGTGCCACTGCTTATTATGTGCGTCATGCTGGCCTTCTACGGATTCATGCAACCGTACAAAAGAAATCTCACAAACATACTAGAATTAACTGTTCAGATCAACTTCATCATTCTACTAGCTCTGGAATCAACGAGTTTCCTCAGAGATACGTTCAATACATTCCCTCCTCTGCCCCAAATGCAAGCTAATGCCCAGCGAAACACAACTGCAGCTGGAGACAGTACTTGTAAGGATGCACCAATTGGGATATCTGATCTGTCAAAGATTCTGCTGCCTTTCTATTACCTTCCACTTCTGCTTCTCATTATCATAGCTACTGGCAAACTGATACAATACTCAAGGTAATTTCTTAGGCTTGTAATCAATTATATACAATTTGTTGGTGGATGTGTTTGAGATATTTTATATAATTATAAAATTAATAGAAACTCCAGACCAGCGAAAAAAGAATATCTGTTGATATCTGCCAGTGTAAGTGTAGAAGAAATAAACCGAGTGACTATGACAGAACTAGAATTTAGTAAATCTAGCAATAATAATTATTCAGTCATGACTGATGATGATTCCTAGCATACAGTACTATAATTAATTACCTCAGTATTTAATATTATGCTATGACCTTGTAAGAGTTATATGACAGTTAAATGTTGGTTTCGCATATTATATTCTACGAAGCCGCGAGTAGAATTGCGAAAACAATATCTAACTATTTTGGTAACAGTCACTACTGATCTGTTAACATACTAATGACCCTTTATCACCTCTAACTATTCCACAATTTTGGGTTGAAGATTATATTGCTATGGTAACTGCTACCAAATTGGTATAGCATTAAATTTTGCCACACTTATCTATTAAATTTTAATTGGTGTACGTGCATACGTGAATATTAAATTCTGTTGAAGATTGATTCACACCCCCTGTATATACTGCAGTACTGGTATCTAACCTCATCCAAATTCAACCAAAAACTGCCCACACTATATATATACAGTCTGGTAGTAGCTACATAAGTGAGTATAGGTATGATACTGCCGCATGTATGATGCTCATGGCTTCTCTGACCAGATCATTACACCCACATTATCATGATGCATGGATGTAATTCCATACCATTATTTTGTATTGTCTAGGGGAATCAGTAGAAGTCACAAGCCAGTGTAGCAGAGCGCTAGTTAGTTCTCACTTATTTCTCAGAGGGCCAGGCAGCAAAAACATTATTAGTGAATAATGAAATGGCAGTACACATCATACATAATATAATAATATACGCATAGGTGCATACATCATACATGTGCTACATGTAACTATGTTACTGTTAGACTATTATTGTTGTATTGACATTGCTAGTGATATTGATGATGTAATGATTTGTAATCTACTTGTGATGCACTATTGTGTCATGTACTATGAGAGAATAAGAAGTCTTCCATGCTGTGCTAAGAGATGAACTAAGTTACAGTGGAGGTCCCGCCGAGACCCGTCCGAATCGTGCCACAGAACGGAGAGAAAGCGTCTTTAACGATATTTTTTTGCCAGGGCTAGGGGTCCTTTTGGTTATTTGGCAACTATGGACGGGTTGGAGCTGTCGGAAGGCGAAATACGCCCAACACGTGGCACCGTCATGCCCATGAACTCCAAACGTCTAACGAAAACGTATCTTTCCCGAATCGCCGAGAAGCTAGAACTGCCTACGAAAGCATCCGCCGAGGAGACAAGGCAGATTATCGAGGGGAAGCTGCTAGAGATGGGCAAGGAGCCACACAATGTTCAAGTCGAACTTGAGGCACGAGAGGAAGATTTAGAGTTCATCTTACTGAGAGACGTTGATGGAGTGTTTCTGGAAATTGAGCCCCCTACTAAGGAGCCTGTGGAGGAGGGCACCGGATCTCTCTTTAGTGGAGAGGAGGCCACTGAGCTGGATACTCTTCGTACGGCCTTGGCTGAGGCCAAGGAGCAAAATGAAGCACTAGCTAATGAATCGAAGCTGCTGCAGGAGACTATAAAGAAAGAAAAAGAGAGGGTGAGAGAAATGTGGAAAATGAACTGTGCCCAGGTGGCAGGGTTTGACGAAGCTCTATCTTCCAAGGAGGCCGAGATTGATGCACTGAAGGAGAGGATTTCACGACTAGAGGGTATGATTGATCCCGGCGTAATCCCGCCAATAGTTCCACCCTCACCTACAGCTGCAGTCGGTGGCAGTGTTGCGGCCCCGACCCACGAAACTCCCAGGAGGAGAGGTAAAGCCCCGCCTGTTAGCGAGTTTACTGGAGAAGACCCTGAGTACATCCTGGATGATTGGTTGCCATCGTTAGAACGAGCAAGCCAGTGGAACGCCTGGACCGTGGACGAGAAACTCATACAGTTCGCTGGCCACCTTCGTGGACGAGCGCTACAGGAGTGGAACCTTCTCTCGGACGACGACAGAAAAACCTTTGAGGTAGCTGTTAAGAGCTTGCGTAGCAGGATGGATGCCGGATGTAAGGCAGTCGCTGCACAAGATTTCAGACACTTGCAGCAGGGAGACTCCGAGTCTGTATCCGACCTCATCAGACGTCTAGAACGCACTTTCAGGATTGCATACGGCCGAGACAGTATGTCAGCAGAGACAAGGGATGCCCTTCTTTACGGCCAGCTTCAAGAGGCCTTGAGATACGAACTCATGAGGGCTCCAGCGGTATCAGGATCCACAAAGTACCAGGAACTCTGTGTAGCCTCGAAGAATGAGGAGAAGCGACTGGCTGAGTTGCGTAAAAGGCAGCAGTACTCGAAGTCAACCCAGCAAGCTGAAAAGGTGAAACCTTCCGGTGATACACAGAAGTATACTCGATCATCCGCACCAAGTGCAAAATCTGATGCGACTACATTGACTGATAGACCTACTGAAACTAGGAAATGCCACTACTGCAAGAAGATAGGGCATGTGATACGTGACTGTAAGAAAAGAAAGAGTGATGATGCCCGCAGAAACCAACAACTGTCAGCGAAACAGGTGACATCCGAAGTCACCAATCAACCACGGGGGTCTCCTGACCCATATGACTTGCTCTTCTCTTCTGATTCGGAGGGCGAGGAGGCTGTGAAGCAGATTGTGGTGGCAGACAAGGGCAGTAAGGCCCAGCATGCTCGTGTCAGTGTTCAGGGAGTCTCAGCAGATGGAGTTATCGATACAGGAGCTGACATCACTATTATGGGTGGTGAGCTATTTGCCCGAGTGGCTGCTGTTGCACGTCTGCGTAAGAAGGATTTTCGTAAGCCAGACAAGACACCCCGCACGTATGTACGAGAGCCATTTCGTCTTGATGGTTGCATTGATTTAGACATTTCGTTCAACGAAAGAACCATGAAGACTGCCGTTTATGTTAAGATGGATGCCCAGGATCAGCTTTTGCTGTCAGAAGGGGTATGCCGACAGCTTGGCATCGTCACGTATCATCCCTCCATTGAACCTTCGAGTGTACCTGATCAGAATTCAGATGACAATGCCTTGGTCCCCACTGTTCGAGTGTGCTTAGTGCAGTCCCTTCGACTACTCCCTAACCAAGGAGCTGTTGTTCCAGTCCGCTGTGAAGGCAATGTAGCACCATCCCAGCAAGCGCTAATTGTCGAAGCAGAACAGGAGCTCGGTGGCCTAGCCATAGAGAGTGCTGTGATTCTACCCCCAAAAGATGGCATCACCCAGGTGGTGGTTAGGAACGACACCGGTTTCACTCAGAAGCTGGAGGAGGGTGCAGTGCTCGGAGTCGTGGAGAACGCTGAAGTACTGGAGATTTCTCCAGATCTAGGAGCTACGTGTTCAGCAGCTGTCAACAGACTCGACAGTTCGAAGCACGAGCCGAGGAAGGGGAAGCTACTTGACAAGCTGAAACTGCCTACGCTTCTGCCGGTTGAACTCCAGCAGCTGAGGGATTTTCTCACTGATCATCATGATGTATTCAGCTTGGAGGAAGGTGAGCGTGGGGAAACTGATATTGTACAATTTGAGATAAATACAGGGGATGCCCCTCCTCAAAAACAACCTCCTAGGAGAATGCCTTTTGTTGTTAGGCAGGAGGTAGCTAAACAGCTTAAGCAAATGCAGGAGTCTGGGGTTGTTCAACCTTCCTGTTCTCCGTGGTCTAGCCCAGTTGTGATGGTGAAGAAGCGTGATGGGTCTAATAGATTTTGTGTGGACTACAGGGGACTTAATGCAGTTACCAAAGCCGACACATTCCCTCTACCGCGCATTGATGATCTGCTTGACCAATTGAGCAAAGCGCGTTACTTCTCCACACTAGACCTCGCTTCAGGGTTCTGGCAAATTCAAGTCGAGCCTAAATCACGCGAGAAAACTGCCTTTGCCACCCCCCATGGACTATTTGAATTCAAAGTCATGCCCTTTGGTTTGACTAATGCACCAGCCGTATTTCAGAGGCTGATTCAGAAGGTGTTAGAGGGCTTGAACCCTGAAGATGGAAACGAATTTGTTACTGCTTACATAGATGACATCCTTGTCTATTCGCATACCTTGGGGGAGCATCTAGACCACTTGCGGAAAGTTATTGCACGCTTGCGTTTGGCGAACCTAAAGCTTAAGCCTTCCAAGTGCAAGTTTGTGCGGTCCGAAGTCGAGTATCTCGGTCATGTAATCACCGCAAGCGGACTGAAGCCTAGCCCTCGCCTTACCAACGCAGTGTTGGAATTTCCGCAGCCAAGCAATATACATGAAGTCCGAAGGTTTCTTGGCATGTCATCTTATTATAGGCGATTCATCCAGAATTTCGCCAAGATTGCTCAGCCTCTCCATAAGCTCACGTGTAAAGGAGCCACCTTCGATTGGTCGACAGAATGTGAGAGGGCGTTTGAGTCCTTGAAGGAGCGACTAGTGACCCCTCCGGTGCTTGCATATCCGTCATTCGATATTGAATTCACTCTAGAAACCGACGCGTCGATCCAGGGTCTGGGAGCTATTTTATCGCAGCCACAGACAGATGGGAAGCTTCATCCCGTGGCATATGCCAGCCGAGCCCTTAACAAGGCCGAGAAAAACTATAGCATAACTGAGCTAGAGACCCTGGCGGTAGTGTGGGCCGTTTCTCACTTCCATTCTTATTTATATGGCAATAAAGTTACTGTGCTTACTGATCATTCAGCTGTGAAAGCCATATTAGAAACCCCCAATCCCACAGGTAAACATGCACGCTGGTGGACCAAGGTGTATGGCCGAGGTGTCAGAGAGTTGACTATCAAGTACCGAGCTGGACGGGAGAACAAGAGTGCCGATGCTCTCTCTCGCAGCCCTCGAGATCCTCCACCACAGCGTGGCATTGGACAAGACGAGTTTCAGGTTGCCGTTGTGAGAAGTGACGAAGATCTAAGTACCACATTGGCATCTGACCCGATACAGACGAGTGAGGAGGCCACAGACTATGCTGCAGAGCAACACAAAGACGACGAGCTTAAAGTGGTGATTGACTTCCTGTCCGAAGGCCGCCTGCCGGGAGATAGCAAGAAAGCCAAGACTGTGGCTTCCCAGGAAACGCTCTTCTCGCTGATCGATGGAATCCTCTACTATGTTGACCCCAAGGGTGACCACCGGCGGAGAGTAGCAGTGCCACGACATTTGCAGAAGCAGCTCTTGGAGGAGAACCATCGTGGTTTGTATGGCGGTCACTTCTCTGGTCCCAAACTCTACAGTACGTTGGTAAAGCGATGGTGGTGGAGAGGAATGTACACTGATGTCTTGGCGTACTGCAAGAAGTGTCCCGAGTGCACAATTGTCACAGGAGCTGGACGCCAGCACCGGCCACCCCTACATCCGATCCCTGTACAGAGGCCCTTTCAGATTATCGGAGTCGACATTATGGACTTGCCCTGTACAGAGAGTGGCAACAAACACGTAGTTGTCTTTCAGGATATGTTTACTAAGTGGCCCATGGTCTATGCCGTGCCAGACCAGAAGACTGAGAGGATCACAAAGCTGTTGTGTGAGGAGATAGTACCGTTCTTTGGCGTCCCGGAAGCTCTACTATCGGATCGAGGAACTAACCTTCTCTCTCACCTCATGCTAGACGTCTGTAAATCCCTTGGGATCACCAAACTCAACACCACTGCCTACCATCCAGAGTGCGACGGCATGGTGGAAAGATTCAATCGCACTCTTAAGGCCATGCTACGGAAGCGAGCTGCGCAATATGGAATGCAGTGGGACAAGCACCTTCCGGGAATCTTGTGGGCATATCGTAACACGCCCCACGACACTACTGGCGAGAAGCCGTCCTTCCTTCTGTTTGGGTAGGACTGTAAATCTCCGAGTGAGGCTGCTATGCTACCTCCAGATGGTGCTCAGCCGATGGCAGTACCTGATTACCGACAGGAACTAATGGAATCGTTGTCTACAGCGAGACAGACTGCCCTTCATAGCATTTCTCGTGCACAAAAGAAGTACAAGAAGCAGTACGATCGCAAGTCGGACTCATACCAGTATTGCATTGGAGACTGGGTGCTTATACGTTACCCCAGCGAAGAAACGGGAAGATTCAGAAAGTTATCGAGACCATGGCACGGACCCTATAGAATCACTGCATGCGACGACACAGGCGTGTCAGCTGTCAAAGTTTATTTCCCTCGAGAAGATGCCGTTAAAGTTCACCAGACAAGAGTAAAACCCTGTCCCGACGGGTTGTTAGCGGGCTATTACTGGTATGGGAACAAAAGGAAGGGACCTGGCCGTCCACCTAAGTGGGTGGAGAAGATCCTGTCTGCTACAGACGAGGAGGACGCTAATGGGCCTCAGGAAGAGCCTATCGCTGACACTGAATCTCAGGAAGAGCCTGAAAGCTCCATGGCCAGTATTGCTGATACTGAATCATCTGTGGTGTCCATGGACCCTGAACTGACCGAAAGTGAAACAACTAAATCCGAATCTGAGCAAGTCAACAGCCGAGTATCAAATCGTTACTCGCTCAGGAGGAGTCGTAAACCCCCAGAACGATTGCATTAATGTCGCCCGAGGCGAGCTCTCTTAAGGAAGGGGGTAATGTAACTATGTTACTGTTAGACTATTATTGTTGTATTGACATTGCTAGTGATATTGATGATGTAATGATTTGTAATCTACTTGTGATGCACTATTGTGTCATGTACTATGAGAGAATAAGAAGTCTTCCATGCTGTGCTAAGAGATGAACTAAGTTACATACAGAATATTCTGGAAGAAGAATCACGAGCATGAGTACAGCATGTGTAGAGTAGATAAGAGTTCACACCACAAATTAATAAGAAGTACTGAACCTAGATATGTGCACACAAAACTCAACGACTGAATTATGATACATTGGGATATGCACACACAGCAAAACTTAATAACTAAATAATAATTATATATGATACATACACAGCAGTTAATAACAAGCAGTTAGCCGAAAATGAACATTATACCAACAACAAGAGCTATAAATTAAATATTATAGTATAAATAATGACATTATAGTGCTTTAATAATATATTATACTATTTAGCACCCTTCTTTTGTTCACAAAGCTGCTTAACTAATAGAGTTAGCTCCTCAAGTTGCTGTCCTAATCGAATAATCTCCGCTTGTTGGCAACAATTGGTGTGATCACAGTTAATCATATTCACCAAATCAGAAGCTGTTTTCACTTCCTCTGCCTCTTCTTCTGCTACTATGCTTCTGAAATTGTTCCAGACCCTTTTGAGTAATGGAGGCTTTCTATTAGGATATGAAATAATGTATGGTTTTTGAAATCTTCGAAAGAATGGTGAGTGTTCAAGATGCGATAAATATTGTACATGTAGCTTCCGCTTTTCAAGAAGTGCTGTGATTCTTATGCCCTCAATGTCTCCTACTGCCAGACCAATCAGCAGATTAGCCATAGCAATGGTCATCAGAATTGCAACAACTACAACAAATAAGAAGATGACTGGCGAATGGTTTAGATTGCCACGTTGGTCTTCCATTACTATGAGTTCATATTGAACCTCCCCTAGCATGTAAGAGAATAACGTGAAGAGAGAATAACCAATAGAAGAAAAGGGAGGCAGAGGGGCTGCAAGAATGTAGAAGGGGAAGGCAAAAGCCAGTATGAGGAAACTGCTGACGACAAGCACTTTGAATACCGTCGTTATTACGGTAAGGAACATTTTGATATAAATCCCAAAGAGTTTGAAAAACAGTAGCCCCATGATCACTGCCAGCCAAGCAAAGAAGCTGGCCACAGCTCCAAGTGTCCATACGGCAGTGGGGTTGGGTACAAGCAAAAAAATGTAGGTGCACAAGATTGATATAATGTACACCAGTATTGGAACATTCTCTGAAGTGAATAGCTTTTTTATGGTGGCCGCCAATGGCATTAGTATAACGAGAGACAAGAAGATGTTAATGCCTAATGTCGTCGCTCGTAAAGCTTGTGCAGTCACACTTAATGCAATTTCCCCACTACTCGTGCTGTTATCATCACGAGTATCATTGATTTGTGACTGTACTATGTTGGGATTAGGCACCACTAGTATGAATGCCGATAGAAAGATTGCAACTGTCCTACGTAAAATAAACGACACCAGATACACCCATATTCCATACGTACTCCACTTGTTTGTAAGGTACTTTTCAACTACCGGATGAACTAGCAGATCAAGACGTTTGTATTTCACCATTTTGTGCAGTGCGGTCATTGAATTACTCTTCTCACGATTCTCCTTCTCAAGCGGCAAGTTACTAGAGTCACTCCGAATCTCGTCAGTCTCTGATGGAAATTTCAAAGGTTGCAAATACTTAAAATCAAACTTTTCCCAATAATCAGCATGCTTTTTTCCACATGGAGCACACTGGTGGCATCGATCAAGAATGCTCTTTGCTACTGATGGTAAATGCTGGATTAGTCCAATCACTGGATTGAATTGGGAGGGATAATCAAGAAATTCTTGCCACCTAGCATGACTGACAACCACAATACCACACCTCTCATTGGCTGATGCAATGACAATATCCAAAAAGCTCAATCCTTTGTGATTATTAGTAATCTTACATCCAATATCTAAAGCAGTACAAAGCGTCTCCGGATCACCGCTAATAGCTGCATAATGCAAAGCCGTATTGCCCTTTTTGTCACTCCAGTCTCTCTGAAATGGGTGGGTTTTGTGAAGGAGTTGAGCACATTTACTGTGCCCATTGTGACATGCACGCATTAGTGGTGTGCTGTCGAGTGATTTGCTTACCAGAGCTCCATGGCTAAGCAACATCTCCACACTCTGAACCTCCCCACCATCAGCTGCAAGATGAAGTGGAGTTTCCCCTTTGTTATTGGTTTTGTTGATATAATCAGCAGAGCCTGGTATATCCAAGAGAGCTCTCAGTGTTCTCCAGTCATTACTTGCAGCTGCTAAATGAAGGCAGTTATTATTCTCAGCATCGATGTCGTCAATTCTCTCTGAAAATTCTATTCGACTGGAACATAACAATGGAATAACTAAATCACCATGACCGATCTTCAGGGCCATAAGAATAGCTGAGTATCCATCACTGTTCTTGTCAGTGAAGAGTCGAGAAGATGCTTCGTGAGCGCTCAGAATATCCACTATCTTCCGCCGATAGAACGTCATAGCAAAATGAGCACAATTGTTCCCTTGAGAGTTCCTAATGAGAGGGTTTGCCCCTCGGCTAAGCAATTCCTTCATACTAGACAAATTACCATACTTAATAGCTAGGTGAAGTGGAGTGGATCCATCTTTTTCTGTTGCATCTAAATTTGCACCATTCTCATCAAGAAATGCAATAAGGCTTGCACTGTGAGAGGAAATGATACCATAAAAGATAGGAGGTCTTCCGTGTTGGTCACACTCACTGAGAATGTCTCTTCCAGACTGCTCAACCATTGATTGCACCATCTCGAGTTTTCCATGGGCACAGGCAAGGTGCAAGGGAGGGATTCGATTCTCATAGCTCTTAGTAGGAATGGCACCATACTTTACGAGGATCTTGACTGTTTCGGTGTGCCCAGCATCAACAGCAGAATACAGCGGAGTGGTCTTTTCTGAATCCAATAATTCCAGTTGCCCCTCAGCGGAGGAACCTTGAAGCTGTTGTGCCGTCTGAATCAGTATTTCCAGCACACGATGAGATCCACTACGAGCTGCAAGGTGGATAGCAGTGAGCCCGTCGCGGTTCTTAGAAGAGATGTTACATCCATTTGTTCTTTTCATTGCCTCCACCATCTGACTAGATTCGCTCAGGATGCCGAATGCCTCTACACAGTCGTTCATCGCTGCTATGTGAGCAGGGGTATTCATGTCAGGGCCTGGTTGAAGAATCTCAACTTGCGGGTGGCTAATGAAGGCTTGGACGAGCTTCGGATCGTTGATACGGACAGCAATATGCAACGGTGCCTCCATGGCCCCGTTTAATATCGTATCACTGGCTCTATTACTTAATAGGAGACAATGAATGGCCTCAATACTCCCATTGCTGGTGGCTAGGTGGAGGGAAGTGTTTCCATCATTGTCCACCGCGTCACAATCCACCCCATACTCTATGAGATACTGCATGACATCCGCCTGGTTGTGAGCAGCAGCGTGGTGCAGGAGAGTGGCGCCATTGTCATCCACCTCCCTGAATACCTTGGTTTGACCTGTCGCTGATATGGAGGTCTTCAACTCGTTCAAGTTTCCGTCAGCTGCAAGGCGGAATAGCCGGCCTGATAACATATCCAAGCTGACCTCATTAACGGCATTTCGAACTGGTTTGCTCTGCTTTGAGGACTTGGAGGACATGGTTCGAGATCAACAATAGTTTTGATGAGCCAGATCTGGTAAACCACAAAGGTTTGGATCGATAGTACGTCACGCCCTCATTCCGCAAACCAATTACGCATGCGCAGTAACTCTACAGTGGGGAGGAAGAATTTTCCATTGCATGGGCCTCTGGGCCTGACAACTCATGAGCCTCCCAGGCACACACCTCTGCCCAATCGAAGATTGATCATGTGTATCCCACTTGATAACCACAAATAATTATTAATAGAAAACAAACAGAAAGATGTTCAGGTGTATGACAAAACAATGTCAGTATTGTCTGCATTCATTAGTAATAATTAAAATTTTACAGAGGCCTTTGAGGTGACAATAATTATTGTATTATAATGTAACAGACATACAAAGCAAGCATAATAAAATTATCAAATTCTTGTCGTGTGTCTGTACAGGTTTATTGTCATGACGATGATTCAGCAGGGGGTGGAGGCGGAGGGGGTGGAGCTCCAGCCTGCATGGGATGGGAGAAATGTAATTATTATACTATAGTGTGGAAACCTCAAAAATTTTACTGGACAAAAACTCATTCATCATTAAGCCAAGATAATTACCCTATACTGATCACAAATTTTGTCAATTGCAGTCAGCTTCTTCGTTTCGCCATTAAAACATTAGATCTATACGATTCATCTCCGTTTCTGCTTCAAATTCGGCCATATTTCACAAATGCAAGCATTTTAGCTACTAGCTACACTTGAAAATGGCATTCTTTTGAACACGTGGCCACATAATTGCATACCAATGTCATGTGACTAGAGTGTAAATGTGTGTCATGTTCAACCTCTTTGGGGAAAAAAATAACTTACCCAATTCTGCTCAGGTGGAGGTGGTGGTGGGACACCGGGGGCCCCAGGAGTTCCGGGGGGAAGAGGAGGGGGTGCAGCTCCCGGGGGGCCTGGGGGAGGGGCAGGAACACCACCCGGTCCTGGACCATACATCATAGGCTGCTGCCATCCTTGACCTTGAGGGGGTGGGGCAGCAGGTGGAGCCTGTTGCCATGGAGGCAGCGGAAGAGGAGGAGCAGCACTACCATTGGTTTGCTGCTGCTGTTGTTGTGAGCTGTCAGTGGAGGAGCCAGAGGTGGGCGGGGCAGTAGGAGGAGCTGTGCAAGGAGGGAGAGGATGCGTCAATGAGTGGACAGCGAAAAAGATAAATGTAAGATCTTCATCAACAGCTACACCGTAGGAAATCTTTTTGATGAGCTGGGGATACATTCAGACTGGCACAAATTTAAGGCAGGGCTATATTATTATAGAGTAGACAGTTATCTATTGGCTCCACTCTGAATATTATTATAATTATGAAAACTTGACCATGTCCTCGGTAGCTGCATAGTGGAAATGGTGCATGTGGTAAAGGTCGTCAATATAGTGGGTTCACGGTACAGCTACAGTACGCCTCAGTCGCAGACTAGACTCTGATCATCTGGAGTCTGAGAGTGGCTCTCAACCTCGACAGTAAAAAGTTTCAAAGCTGAGAAGAACTCAACAGCGCAGTACAGCTTCTGAACTTCAGATCGGTCCTGCGGTACGCTGTGCGTGCTTGGCCGCAGGCCAGCCCCTTCAAGACAGCCGGACTAGTGCATGCTATAATATTATATAAGCGCAGGGCTATCTATATATATCCACGGGATTATGTCAGCCAAGAGAATGTGTGAAGTTCAGCCATCGCTGCTCGTCAGAGAAGGCAATACGCTGCTTATAAGGTATTTGCTGGATACACGCGCAAGATATTCGACTTATTCACTGAATTTCGAGTCTCAGAAAGGCTCCATCGAGGCCCTGAATTTTCTCATAATTACCTCATAGATTACCTAAGAGATTACACCATAGGTTTCATCATAATTACGTCATAATTACCTAATAACTGCAGAAAAGTAAATTGTTACTGAGGACATAATGAAAAAATTAGACTACATCCAGAGTCCCTCATAAATACGCCGCCATAATTCGAACTAGGACACATTGACAAACTGCGCATGCTCCGTATACGCGTATAATAATATTGGGGCGCGCGGCTTGAGCCGGTTGACCTTCATCTGCCATGTGCTCGACTGAATAGGGAAATCCCCCCTGAAAGCGAGCTTGCTAAAGAAAGCGAACTGAGAGAATCGCCATGTATCGTCGGATAGTCCACGATCTCTTCTACGCTAGGTTCGAATTCTGGGTCTCAACACCCTGTCATGCGAACTAAACATTTGCAGTTTTCACCCTAATTTCATCATACATGTAGGTTTCATCATTATTCATCATAATTACCTCATTGGTTGGCCGAATCGAATCTGGACGTAATCAATATTAGTTTATTGCATTTGTACGGTATCACTTCTCACCTGGGCCAGCTGTTCCGGGAGGAGGAGGAGGGGGCATAGACATTGGAGGGGGCGGGGGGCCACCCATGTAGGGGGGCTGCCCAGGAGGAGGGGGACCACCCCAGGGAACAGGACCTGAACAAAATTACAGTATCTTTATTAGATCACAGATAGGTACACATGTGAATAGGTACACATGTAAATACACACACCCCTTAAAATTTAAAGCAGGTGGAGTATCTTAACAAATTTTTTATGGATAAAAGTTATTAGGACGCCAAATTTCGAGAGGGAACACTATCATGGCTAAGTTACGATCAATATGATTTGCAAAAAAAAAAACATTTTTAGCAATACCACACCTAGCATCCGATCATACACAACATAAAGTGAGAGAGGTTGACCTACCTCCTCCAGGATGAGGGTGCATCATCATGTGGGGAGGGGGAGGGTGGCCATGGGGGGCCATGTGGGGAGGGAACTGGGGACCCTGCATCCACGGAGGGGGCTGTCCCGGAATCAGAGGAGGGGGGACAGCACCGCTCACCCCGACGCCAGCCTTAGACCCCTTCCCCCCAGCACCGTTAGCCCCACCATCAGGAACAGACTCACCAAGCTCCTTCATCAGGGACAGATACTGGAGAGAGAGAAATATGAGAATGTATGATACTGTATATGTACATCCACGTGTAGAATAGACTAGATAGACAGGAGGTGTGAGAGGAGAGATAATGATGAGATAGATGCTGTCTATATATGTGTACGTAAGTATAAATATTGCAAATTCTAGGCGGCAGTACAGAAAGAGGCTAAAGGCAGTAAGGTGAGCATTGAGGGGAGGAAGTTACTGTGAGTGTGCATGCCTTTTCATGAACATCTACATGTACGCAAATATTGTGTGTGTACTAGTGGGAATGGGGGGGATCTACATGAAGGTGGGTGAGCAAATGGAATGAACATAAACAAATAAGTAAGCGTGTATGAAGCAATACCTCACTATCCATTTTCTCTTTGTTGACAGAGTTCATGGGATCAGCAGGGAGAGCTGACCTGAAAGAAACAAAACAAAGTTGATGAAACCTACTACCCTAACTGCCATGATGCTGAACTTAAATATAGCATCTTATCCACAGGTAAGTTAGACTTACAGGTCGACCATGCAGTCTGAGGCAATATGTCCTCCTCCTCCACAGCGAGAACAAATGACAGAGGAGGTGACATTGAGCTGCTCAGGACACTCCCAACTGCGATGAGCAGCAGAGCCACAGTTACGACACCTGGAAAGGAGAATCAATGAGCAGAGAGAGGAAGAGAGAGAGGGGAGGGAGAGACACACAACAGAGAGTGCACAAGAGGGAAGAAGGGGGTGGGAGAGGAAGAGAGAGAGAGGGAGGGGGAGAGACAGACAATATAGAGTGCACAAGAGGGAGAAGGGGGGTGGGAGAGGAAGACAGAGTGAGAGAGAGCTAGCTTGCTTCCGTAATTACACATTAATTCTAGCTACATGTATAGGCAAGAATTTCTCAGTACCATAGTATCACCGTTTCCAATTAATTTTGGGTCACTCACTTGAGAATGTCGAGAGGCTTGAATGTGCCATTGAGTTCAGCCAACTGTTGAAGCTGCAATTTCTTCAAATCGTTGTCATTACCCGGCACATCAATGCCACTCTGGATAATGTTCTTGATCTGAAACACAACAAAAAAGATGTAATACAGCTACGCAGCAGTACACAGTCTAGCACTGTATTAAATAATATTTGATTGAGCTTTGCCGAATTTTAGAAGTTAATATTCAACATTCCATCCGCATGCGCATTCTATTCCCATTTATAGTATTATAAATAATAATAAGAATGGCCGAATTTTTAGAAGTGCAGTATACACGTTGTACATAATTTAATTCATGGGTCAAATTTTATAATACAGAAACATAAGCATGCGCTGATACCTTATCGACAGCTGCCTTGACCGCCTCTGGTGTGTTCCCAGTGATGAGGGCGTGGAGTGGCTCATCCTCCCCGGGCTGGGGGAGCCCCGCCCTACCCAGCTTACCCTCCTTAGTCGCTCCCTTACCACGGATCATGATCTTTGTCTGACTCTGCAGTGAAAGGACAACAAAATGCTCTAGACTGTACGATCAGCGAGTAGAGTAGAGTTTCTGTTTTTGGTTTTGGGGGGGGGGGGGGGGGGGGGGGAACTTGAACCCAAAAATTTTGAACATTTCCTATCCATGAAAATTGAACCCTTCAAAGGTCTTGCTATACGATATAAGGGAGCATGAAAGTGGAGTAGTCAAGTTTCCTTACGTCTCTCTCCAACTGCTTGAGTGTGTGGCCCCTGTAGAGAATGAAAAAAAATATAAAATCAAAGATGGCTCTCTCACATGTTAGTCAGATGACAAACAATCTATACTGATGTACAAACTTATACCTTGGTCCAATGAGAAGTCCAACGAAGTTTGTCTCAGGGTGGTTGTCTTGAGGAATGAATACCTTGTCTTCAAACTTCTTATTGGGAGGCCTGCAATGTATGATATTAGGCCACGTAAACTTGATACTTATTTTTATCTAATACTGGGCTCAGAGAAGGCATTAATTTCAGTAGAAGGTAGCCTGGTCGATCTGGATTTGGATGGCAATTTGACTATAATATTATTATAATACAGTATATGTAAATAGTCGTCGCTAAGCATGACATTGTACAATAAGACTACTGCACTAACGATAACAAACAAGTACTCAAGTTTGTACAATCATACCTATGTGTATACAACGAGCATACACGAACACTGAAACCACCTACAGTGGTCACTTAATCAGAAAATCTATAAGTACAGGCGGCACTCACTTGTAGTCCACAGGAGGTCTGTACTCAGGGTTGAGGTTGATCGCCTGCTGGACCAGCTCATGGCGTTCATCTTCAAGCTTCTTCCGCACTCTGACCTCTCGAGTGTTGAGACGCTTCCCATCATGACTGTAGATTGGCTCAGGAGAGGGAGACCTGGGGGAGAAGGAGAGAAGAGAGGAGAGAGAGAGGGAGGGAGGGAGGGAGAGGAGAGAGACAGCTAGTTCAATTCAACAAGTTACAAGACATAACACTACATAAGTTATAATTATAGCCCAATACAACATGGCACTTGCATAGGTATGATTGAAAATTTCCTCAACGGAAAAAGTGACTTTCAAGTGCGTGAGTAACATGGAAGAACACTGCCAGTGAGTAAGAATTGGCATACCTCTCAGTTGGGTTGGTTGGGATGCCCAGATCACCTGTCCTAAGCATCCGACCTATCTCCTCAATCTTGAGGTGCACTGCAAATCCAAACACAATGAATAAAATAGCATAATAATTATAATAGCATGTTAGTAACATTCATTGTGGCCACACCCCCTCAATAATAGATTACAGAAGCATAATTACTATGTATACGTCCCAAAGAAAACACAAAGCTACACATACACGTCCAGTGAGCCATGACTGTATACACACACACACACACACAGACACACACACACACACACACACTCACACACACACACAGACACACACACACACACACACACACACACACACACACGCACACACACACACACGATCTCAAACATTCTTACTGATGTAAAGTTTCTGTTCATCCTCCTTCATGTTGGCTGGCAAGGAGGTTGGGAGTCCAGGGATCACAGTCTTCACCTGCTCATTACCCCAACGACTCTTGCGCTTCTTTTTAGGAGGCTCTGAACTACCGCCTGAAAAGGGGAGAGAGGAGAACAGAGAGGGAGGGGAGAGGGAGCAGGGCAGGGAGGGAAACGCGAGAGAAAAGAGAGAGATAGAGACACAATTAGGAACTTAAACTACACACAGCTCTGTTCCTAGAAAATTAACCATACATGTGCACATACACATACACCAATTTGTATTAGGACAATAGACATCAAAACCATCATATGTTGCAGGGAATGAATCAGTACCTCAAATGTTTTGACCCTCAATTTACTCACAGAGTTTGTCTCAGACACACAGTATACATATTATCATCCACTATCAAGCTGGTACCTGCAAATATGGCAGATGCTGCACGTTTAGCAGCCTCAAGATGTTTCTTTAGCTCAGGGTCCTTGCTGCCGCCACTGCCCAAACCATCACCACTGGAAAATGGAGTAGAGCTGAGGGGTAGAGGAGGAATGGTCCAATCAATGAAAAATCTCATCAAGTGTACTCTAATAATTAATGGCAGGTAATCTTCGTAGGGTGCTAATTTTCGTGGTTGATTTTGCAGTGCAAAATTTTTCATCCATGAAAATTAATGCCTGTAGAGTAACACAGGTATCAGTGTACGCATGGAAGTTATTAAGATTGGGGGTGTAGCCGCCTCTTCTCTGATATTATAGCAAGTAATAGTTGCTGTGGTCATCTAGCTGATGGCATCTTGGCTTTCTGGTCTGTGATATTTCTCCAACTTTTCCTTGTAGCAGTGACTCAGTGATTTGCCTCATACCCAGGCCCAGAAGGAGGAGGAAAGAGGTCCTGGTAACTATTGCACACGCATGCGCCAACTACCCCAAAAAAAATGTGGAGTGCCGCAAACAATTGTACGCTTTTTCGCTCTCCTCCCGCGGCCTAGGGTATGAATCCTCCTTCCGGGCCTGGGTATGAGGCTACTCGGCAACAAACTGAGCGATCACACCATGTATATAAGATAGAGATTTTACATCAAATTGACAATTACACAGAATATCATTGGCACAGCACTAGTTAAAATTAATTCTGAGAGCTTCCTCTAACTTTCCCCCTGCCATACAGTAACTGATAGGCTTTACTACACATTAATAAATCTGCGTATGCATGAGTGTAAATGTATATACAATTCAACACTAACCGAGCATGCCCAAGACTTACACTAGACTAGTGCTCTGTGTTGCGAGGCGGGCTGCTAGGACGGGGTGGAGGGGTCCCATTGGAGTGGTGTTAGCTCCAGTCGCCATCTTGTCTCCTACCTCCCTCTCTCTCTCTCCCTCTTGGTGTGAAGACAGCTGAGTTCAAACCAAACCACCAAACAACCGGTTAATGACCTTCCTTGTCACTCGAGAAGAAAGAATTAGTGAGACTATAGAGACAAACACCAATAGCCAAAACAGGGCAGTTAGTATGAGTAAACTGAACACAGCTAGGGTGAGCATTAATTAGAGTAAGATTCCATTTCTACTAAGTTTCATCACAATACGGACACCTTAACTGATAAAAGGCAAGTAACATGGACAAAGTATGAGTCTTGTTCCTTTCACTTACCTGATAAACAGCTGAATCACCAGTGTAACCACTGCCTTCTCAACATATAGAGGCTCGATCAACGTTCAACACGCGCGTTGACTTCAGGTCACGTCATCAACGAAAACTTTTTTTTACGTTTTATTGGATAACCTACGTACAAACAGAAAGGTCACTACAATAGCAAGCTACAGTACTAGTACAGTCTCCAGGCTCTCTTCAAATATAAAGAATAAAGATTCATCATGACCAGCACAGGTAGGCTTATTCGATTGTGTATACTGATTTTCCTACCCAAAGATTTGATGGACTGTACATATTATGTAACATCCCTGAGCTGCCTAGCCCCACCCACCATGCACCCATGTGTTGATTTGCCTGACCTGCAGCTTTAGGTGAGGAGCGTCCTGCCCCTGAGGTGTACACAGTGATCCCTCCCCAGCCAGTGGAGAAGAAGCCAGGACAGCTGGAGCAATGGCAGCTGGAACAGTATTTCGACAAGGGATTTATAGTTCTACCAAACTTCTTCTCCAGAGAAGAGTTGCAGCCAGCAATTGAGGTGAGAGAGTATGGTTTGAATACATAGTTTAATACCTCTGTTGATGTGCTAATTGTGCAGCTTTGGCTTGCCAATGCTTTCAATTGGGATATGTCAGACTGTATGTGGAACAGTTTCACATTTCCTGCTCCAGTAATTCTCCTCCCCTCAAAGGGCCTGAGTACAACGCTAGCCACTATTAGGCCAGGCAAACTGAATTTGCTGTTTATCGTCACCGCCTGCATGGATTTTCAATTTTCTCAAAAAATTTAGATTCAGATTGTATACAGCAACTATATGATATGATACTTTAGTCTCGTTCCCAGACCCCACCACGCGCACGAGGTGGGGTGGGGTCTGGGCACGAGACTAATGGCACTTTGGCCCTGCCCCCTCAAGCGCCGCAATTGAAGGGCGTGGCCTCGGCAATCACGAGTTCGAATCTGCGAACCTAGCGTTTCTTGCACTTTTTACTAGTTTGAAATAATGACCACCTGCCTGCATGCAAAATAAAAAAACTCTGTGACAATATTAATTTTAGTTTACCCCACCTTATGCCTGCCTAGGTATGACACCTGGCCCTCTCCATAAATGTTCAGGTTGTAGAGCCGAGAATCATATAGCAATTGTTATCTCATTTCCTCACTCATACGACACTATACTTTCATTACAATGTAAATTTGTACATGTGTACCTTTGGACGATTTCACAGGGAGTAAAAGAGTCGGTGGATATTCTTGTGAACAAGCTCTACAATGGAGGCAAGATCAAGGACAAGTGTGAGAATGCCGGCTTCTACGAGAGACTCACTCTGATAGAGCAGCAGTTCAAGGGAGCCGCTGTCCTGCTGCACAAAATGAACTACTTTCCGGATGGATTCAGGAAGGTGTGGGCCCACGAGAGACTACTGAATGTGGTGGAGCAGCTCATTGGTCCTGATATTGCAGGTAGGCTGGCCATTATAGCTAGAGGTGCTGAGGACATCCTGAGATATTTCTCCCTTGGCAGATTTTGTTTTTACATGCATGGATAGATTGTCAATGCCATGCTCCTCCTACAACGGACAGCTTATGTACAGTCAATGGAGGGCTGCTGAGAGCTATAGTGAATAGTTTTTACGGATGGAAGTGTAGATACTGATGCCAGTTTAGGTAGTTTGGGCTTAGTGGTGTAGAGTGCCGCAGATCCTTCCATTAGTATATATCTGTATACTACAAAACTGAGCCCATAAAACCAGGTTGATCATAATATTATTATCATAGTGCTGTATGATTGGTGGCCAATGAATGTAATTGTACTTTGAGTGGGTGTATGTCCATGTATATGGTCAATCCGATTCATTCATTCACATGGCAACAGTTCCTACCCAATCTTGTAGCCAGATGGCAGGTGTAGGTGTTTGCACAATGACATTCATTCCTCTTGCCCACCTCGGTCTGACTGACTAGGGGATGGGATGCACGTGTAGCCAATCAGTCCTTTGTGTCAAATCTTTATCATAACCTATGCACAGTCAGGGATAAGCTAGGACCACAAAGTTAATAATATCATTATTGTTGCAACAGAATTAAGAAGAATTAGTATAAGCTATAATATATAAACCTGCCTTAGGACACTGCATAGTCATCTATAATATGCATGTACCACATCTCAGGCCACCCAGTATGGAATCTGAGGACCAAGACTCCACGGAATGAGCAGACGACTGTTCCCTGGCACCAGGACAATGCCTACTTTGACACAGATGCCATCAACACTCTCGTTCCTACCGCATGGATCCCACTCATTGATGCTAACATGGAGAATGGATGTCTACAGGTACACACAACAAAACTAGCATTAATTTTACTGTCTGATCGCCAAAGCTCTGATGTACACATATACCGTATGGCGGGTAATTTTCGTGGGGTCTAATTTTCGTGGAAAGTCCGAAAAGCCCCTCAAAATTAATTTTCGTGATTTTAAATTTCGTGACAGCAACCAGTACAGGGGCGTGGCAGTGCTGCACAAGCGATGATGTAATCGATACAGGCGCTAGCGATCTTCTTTGTTACTAAACCACATATACATACAGAGACTTGGACAAATAGCATGAGATAGAAGAATATTAGTATCAAAGACGCTTTATCAGCTGGATGACAGTGGCTACTATTGCTTGCTAATGCTGGAAAGTGTTGGCCGCACTGCCACGATGTTTGTGGCCACGCCCATCATCATGGACTCGAATAATACCATATCACCATAGGCATTTATTTTCGTGGGTGGAAAATTTCGTGACTGCCAAGTCAACCACGAAAATAACGAAAATTAGCACCCCACGAAAATTACCCGCGATACGGTATGTGCTAGATTGAGAGCTAGAACCACCCATACCAATCTCCCCAAACATGCATACATACACGCACATACATGTACGTACACAGTGATGCTAGGCTGATATAGGCAGAAAGGGTGCCCATTTTGCACTGTATTTAATCTTACCAGTAATTCACCTGAGGCTTGTCATTACTATACAATGTGTTTGTATCATTTGTACAGATGGTCTCTGGAGGCCAGAAGCGTGGAGTCACGGCCAAGCATATCTGTTGTGCTGGTCCCACCTGGTATGTCCAGGTGGAGGAGGAGGAGATCGAGAAGTCATGTGGAGTGAACTTCAAGGAAGCTGTGGTGACCTGTGAGATACCCTTTGGAGGAGTGCTTCTCTTCAACAACTGCATCCCTCACCGGAGCCTGGAGAACTTCTCCAACAAGGTTCGATGGAGCCTGGATCTGCGTTGGATGGATCCCAAAAAATCGACTGGATTCTTTGGCCTCAAGGAGCCAGTATTGATGAGACAGGCTGGAAACCCCAACCTGGAAATTGACTGGGAATGTGAGTACTAGTGTTGGCGATTTCATTGATATTACCATAATAATATTATATTATGGACATTTAGGTCTTGTATGGGAGTATGGAGTTGAGCTGCTCATTTCCTCTAATGTTTTTTTTTTAGTAATTATGGATCTACTCTTGAGTGGGCGTGCTCTATTCATGTAGCTAAAACAATCATCTGGGTGCTTAGCCTGCTATATATATATTATTATTATGCATGTATCTGGACTGGCTGTATATAGCTACTCCGTCTTCTGCTTTAAGTCCTGGCATTATTAACTTTTACTCTTTCTTTGGAGATTCGATTAACCGATAATATTAACAGTTTTCATACTACTTACTTCTGCTGTGACTGCAAAATTCTTATGTCATGAATATATTATTATAATATTATTGATTTTTGCACCCTCTTACAGCTTTTATGTCCGTGGATCGTACGACGGTGCAAGCGGCTGATGTTGGGCACACTGATGAGGATGAATTTGACACGACTCTCCACGGCCCGTGGATGAAGCGCTGGGAGATAGTCCACCACAATAGACACACTGCATCCATGCTGGCCAGTATGGACGGCCAGGAAGAATCTTACAAGCCTTAATGCTCTGTCGAACTGCATCAACAATAAAAAAAAAAATTTTATACTGAGTACACTATAATGTCCTTTGTGTTTGTATCGTTGTGTGTTTGTGTGTTTCTCTGTAGTGAACAATACTGTTACATGGCTGTATGTATTATGTCTGGCCTTGTCCCAGCCCCACCCACTAAATTTTAACCACTGGTGACATAATAATTATTCAATGCAGTCACATGATTAGCGGATAAGGTCATTGAGCACTCAAGAAGCTGTACGTTCTAATCATGGCGTTTGTGAGTCGCTTGCTTCGCATCCAGCCGGTTCGAAGAGGTCCGCAGCTGATTCGAGTCGCCTCGTGGACAAGATGCCAGGCTACTGCAGGTACACAGCATTTTAGTGTGCGCATTGATCAATAAGCTGTTGAGCCCCGCCCATTTCGCTATTAAGCTCAGGAACCAGCTCAGGTTAACTAATCCCCCCACCTCTTTAAATAGCTGCAGCATATGCACGTCTAGAAACCGCCCCTGAGGTGTACACAGTGATCCCTCCCCAGCCAGTGGAGAAGAAGCCAGGACAGCTGGAGCAATGGCAGCTGGAACAGTTCTTTGACAAGGGATTTGTACAAGTCAATACTTTCTTCACCAAAGAAGAGCTCCAACCAGCTCTTGAAGTAAGCAGCTGGGTGCTATAAATGTTTAATATCATTGTCAGACTTCCCTGACTAGCTAGGGAAAAGAAACAGGCTAAGGTAGCAAGTCACATATTAAACTAGTACATGTACGGTGTAGGTCTGTCATATTATGTGTGTTAGAAGCCAACTTCCATAGAGTTATAGACTCGCTAGTCAATCATAAGAGTCAGAAATTCTGAGCTTGTTGATGGATATCCGTGTTGATGGAGACTAAAGCAATAACGGATGTGTGGTTTAATATGAGCATATCATACGTATCCCTATTAAATGCATACAGGCAGTAGAGGAGTGTGTTGATGTCCTGGTCAACCGGCTCTACAATGGAGGAAGGATCAAGGACAAGTGTGAGAGTGCAGGGGTCTATGAGAGGCTCATTCTCATTGAGAAACAGTTCAAAGGTGCCGCTGTCCTGCTGCACAAAATGGGCTACTTTCCGTTCGCATTCCGTCAGCTCTGGTCCCATGAGAGACTACTGAATGTGGTGGAGCAGCTCATTGGTCCCGATATTGCTGGTAGGTAGTGCCTAAATATACAACTAGCAAAACTAAATAATCTGTGGTATTTAACTTTATCAGGTAACCCTGTGTGGAATCTTCGCACTAAGACACCACAGAATGAACAGACCACTGTTCCCTGGCACCAGGACAATGCATATCTCGACCGCTCATCCCTAAATGTACTCCAACCAACGGCATGGGTACCACTTATTGATACCAACATGAAGAATGGTTGCATGCAGGTGAGCTCCTAATTATACCACTGCTAACTTCATTTAAGTGTAGTGATCAATAAGCTTGCAGTACTGACTACAGCAAATGGTTGGTTTGACCTTTCCCCTCATAGATGGTCTCCGGAGCTCACAAGCTTGGCAGGACAGCCACTCACACCTGCTGTGCTGGGGACACCTGGTACGTGGATCTGGCTGAAGATGAGATGGAGAGGACACTTGGTGTGGATCTGGAGAGGGACATTGTGACCTGTGAGGTCCCGTTTGGTGGAGTTCTCTTCCTAAACAACTCCATCCCCCACCGAAGCCTCGAGAACTTCTCAGACAAGATCCGATGGAGCCTTGACCTTCGCTGGCAGCATCCAGACAAGCCAAATGGTTTTCATGGCCTCAAAGAGAGCGTTCCAATGAGAAAGGCCAATGATCCAAACTACAAAATCGACTGGGAAGGTATCATTATCAGTAAAGTAGCTATAGTCATGCCTTTCTAGAGCACTTAGAATTTGCACATGTACCCACTCTGATTTGGGAGAAGTTCTATTATTATGCCACCTGCCCATATCAGTAAGAGTGGTGGTGACCAGGAATCAAAATTTAACCATGTGGTCTAAACTATAGTGGGCAGGATGCTGAGCGTAAACCTCAGTGTAATCAAAGCATGCATCTTTGGATGGTGCTATAATATAATTATTGTTATCTTCATGCAGGTTCAGGAGCTGGGGCACTGTACAGAGCCCAGCTCAATGAGCACAGCAAGGATCTACCAGATGAGGTGTTTGATACGACCATCTCAGGCCCCTGGATGGGTTACTGGGAAATCACTCACCACAACAGACACACACAGGCCATGCTCGACACCAAGGGGAAGCTCTCCTGGCACTCGTGGAATACACAAAAGTCTTGAAGCTTCCACAGGGAAAAAATTTACCTTTGCTAACCTGCAGATAAATTTAATGTTAACTTTTTAGTGTTCAGTGCTCATTCTGTGGTGTTTATTAACAATTTTTGTAAATGTACCACCCCTAACAAGTTTTTAAGGTATTCTCTTCTGAGGTGCATCATGTGATTAAATTTAATAATGGCAAGCATACAATACAAGCAGGCCCGTAGCTAGCAGGGGGGCAGGAGGGGCAGTTGCCACCCCAGGCCATGAGAATTATTACAGGTGCGAGCAAGTTAATAGTATTCATAACTCACAAAAAATAAATTACGTATTGTAGTGTGTATTATTTGAAACACAGCCACACGTAACTATAGCTATCTAGCCTGCTAGCTATATTATATCCTCCATCATCATGGCACAAACTAGCAGAGCCCACTGCATGACCACTCTACAGAAATTCTACTAAATGTAGGTGAGTAATTCAGTGTAATTTATGATTATCAGCACTAGCTACACTGGACCGATGAAGGATCCATTCCTGAGCATTCACTAGTGTTTATCCACTGGCAAACAGCATGGTGCAAAATGTGGCCAGGTCTGATTCAGAAATTAACTTAAATAGCTACAAGATGAAATCAGTTGATGCAAAGCTATAAATGCCTATAGAGCCTCCACCTTTGGCGGGAGGAGGTACATATCCTGCATGCACCCACCCCAGATTGGCAAGCTGGCCTAATATCCTGCCCCCCCCCCTATGAAAAATTTCTAGCTACGGCCCTGACAAGGCTGTAGCCTCGTAATGTTCTGATGATTGTATATCTCACCAGAAAAAGTGCGAAAATTAATCTATTAATAAATGCACTCGCTGGAAAAGAGAGTAAATTTTGACTTTTGCTTCTACAGATATTGAGCATGCGCGATTCCTTTGAGCTGAAGATCCGAGCATGCGCAGTACGTTACTTCTGCTAGTACACGTTACTACCGCAAATACATGTATAGTACATGCATTGTGCACGTGATGGATTTCTGTTCAGTCGTTGTCATGTACTGGCGGCATAATGATGAATTGTCTCCTGGCTATTGAAGTTCTTCTGAGCGTGTTACTAATCTTCACGACCAGAGCTCAAGGTGGAACAACTTACTGTGTTAAACCAAGCACCTTCAGTGACTGTCACGGACATAGCTGTCAACAGTGTGAAACCCTATCTTTCTACCTTACAGAGAGGAGCGTTACAAACATCAACCAGCAAGAGAGTGTCACTTTGTATTTTCTAAATGGAACTTATTCAGGAAATTGCTCTTTAATCAACCACAGTGTTCTTCCACCGCTAACAAAGTTTACACCTCGGACCCAGTTGGTGATGATGGGAGAGAACCACAATGTTAAAATAAGTTGCCTACTTTTGAATCTCTATGAAATTTCCAGTGTACAACTTGAGAAGTTGGTGGTGATCAATTCAAGGTTTCATATACAACCAAAATGTTTTTCAAAAGTATTCTTTTCATCGATTACAGTCCAACGTAGTTACATCGAATTGTGTGGCGTGAACTATGCCCTTGCTCATGTATCAGTGAAAAATTCCCTAATTGACTCGAGTCATATGAAGATTAATATCGATTGTGTGTATTTGTCCAGACGGAGGAGCACTGGTGAGAATGATTGTCCTGACAGCCCAAACAATGCTAACACATCAAGTATATTATTCAATGAGTGTGAGTTTCGTAATGGTATAATCACATATAAAACAGGATTGACAGCAAGTTTCACTGTGAAAGATTGCAAGCTAATAAACTATCAAATGTTTGTATTCAACAGTTTTACCCTCTTCTCTGGTGATACAGAGTTTGCCGATAGCTTTCAGAATTCTGCACTTACTTTATTTTCAAGTACAATTATATTCTCAGGTAATATACTCTTTGTCAATAATACCGCCACAGTGGGGGGAGCTATGGCTATGTACTCTTCTTCTCTCGAGATCGTCCCTGGTACAAATGTATCCTTCGTTAACAACTCAGCACTAGATAGAGGAGGAGCCATTTTTGTTGATCCTGGCTTTATACAACACTTAACTCTTCTAAAGCAAACAAAATCCATTGAATGCTTCTATGATGTAATAAATGACTTAGTCTACAATAATGATGGCAAGGCATGCACGCTGAGATTTGCCAACAATTCAGCTAAAAGTGGAGGGGGTGATGTCTATGGTGCATCATTTAGTCGTGATTTATGCCCAGAATCTTGTCAGCTGGAAATCGGTGATACTGCTTCTATCTCCTCTGAACCTACCCGTGTCTGCCTATGTGATGGTGATGGTGTGCCTCAATGCAAGAACTATTCATTTGTTTTCCCGAATCTGGATGTTTATCCAGGTGAAATATTTAGTATATCTGCTATTGTCGTAGGAGGAGACTTTGGTCCAACGATTGGTGTTGTTCATGCCAACTTTCTACCAGGGTCATCTCTCCCCTTCGTGGAAGAACATATGTACCATCAATTGACCAACAGTAGTGAGCACTGTACTCAACTCAACTACTCCCTGCACTCAAACTATGTGGAGAATGACATCATTATGTACCTATCCACTCTCTATACAGATGTTCACAATGATCGGGATCAAGCCTGTATTTATGATTATTATTGTTCCCACACAACTCCAGTGTATTTCAATATTACTCTGCTACCCTGTGGTCCTGGATTCACTCTATTAGGAGAACCTCCAGGTTGTGCTTGCTACCCTGAACTGACGAATAATGGCATTAAGTGTGAAATTGTTGATAAAACTGGATATTTCTCTTGGACAAATCACTTATGGATGAAAATTGATGCTGATGGAGTATCCTACAACGAGTTCTGCCCCTTCGATTATTGCAATAAGACTACCACACAGAATAATCTACAGCTGTATCCTGATTCCCTGTGTGCCTTCAACCGAGCTGGTAGACTGTGTGGTGGCTGCCTAGAGAACTACAGCCTGGCTATTGGATCTTCCCACTGCATCCACTGCCCCAACAACAACAACCTGGCACTACTCATTTTCTTTGCGGCTGCAGGCTTCATACTGGTGTTCTTCATCATTATTCTTAACCTCACTGTCACTCAGGGCATGATTAATGGCATTATCTTCTACGCCAACATTGTGTGGATCTACCAGAGCATTTTCTTTCCGCAGGATATGAAATGGAATGCTCTGCTTGTGTTTCTTAGGGTATTCATCGCCTGGATTAACTTGGACTTTGGGATTGAAGCCTGCTTCGTTGATGGACTGACTGCTTTCAGGAAGACATGGCTGCAGTTTGTCTTTCCTCTCTATATATGGGCCATTGCTGGGCTCATTATTGTAGCTACGAGATATTCAACCAGACTCACAAACCTACTGGGCAGTAGGGCAGTTCCAGTCTTAGTCACTCTCATTTTGATCTCGTATATGAAGCTGCTGCGTATTGTTGCAGCTGCCTTGGAGTTTTCTATCGTCATCTACACTGATAATGTGGACTGCCTCATATCTTTCTATTTCTAGCTGGTTTCGCTACTTTGCTTCTCTTGTGGTTGCCATACACCCTTCAACTCTTCCTGATACAGTGGCTTCGAAAGCTAGACAAGTTGAAAATTCTGAAGTGGATCAATCGGTTTCATCCCATCTATGATGCTTACTTAGCTCCTCTGAAACCCAAACACCAATACTGGTTTGGAGTCCTTCTACTTGCCCGGGGAGTTTTATTGGTGATCTTTGCCTCAACGTTTGGTGTCCCTGACACTATCAACCTACTCCTCATTCTAATCCTCTCAGTGGCCCTCCTTGTCTATATGACCCTTGTTCAACCTTACCTGCAAGCAGCAGTCTTAGCTCTTCAGACCTCCTTTCTTATCAATCTCACTCTTCTTAGTGGCTTTGTGATTTTTGCCTATACACAACCGAACAGGGCTACACTACTGTCTGCTTCTGTCGGGCTCTCAACTGGAGTTGCCTTTCTACAGTTTTGTGCCATTGTGGTCTATTCCATTGTTGCTCCTCGCTGCTCCTGTCTGCGGAGGCAGTCTAAAGTTAGAAGTGACAATAATGTCACAGAGGAACCTTTGCCCGCTGTCGTCAGTAGTAACTCTGTTAGTTTTCGTGACTCAATTCTTGAAGAATCACAGGAATTACTCGCTGATGAACCAACGTTCTAAACAAACCCAAGCAACATTTGGGCTATGCTGCATTGCATGCATACACAATTGATTGAAACTTTGTAAATAGATCATAGTACTGGCTAGTATCGTGTGTCAGCTGGTATATTATAATATATGGCATTGATTCTTTCATCATATAATATACTGTATGTAGAAAGTAAGTCACTGGCTGCCCTAACTATAAGGTTTGTTCTGGGGGTAGGGAAAGCCTGTCTTATTGCTGGCCTATTAATTTTGAATGGGTGCCTTATAACATGCTTATATGATGGTAAAATTCAATTTTTGAGATTTCGAGTTCCTAGCTGGTGAAACTTTAAAAATTTGGCATGGAAAGCAAGGAGGCTGCTAGATGACATCAAAGATTTGGAGGCCTATTATCAGCGGATGAACTTTGGGATGCCTTACCACAGGATGAGCCAATGGAAGGATACAGTGATGACGTCACTACAGGACAGTGAGACGGGAGGCAGATTTAGATTCTACAGAAAATATATCCAGCTGTATATTCTAAACTCGGTAGTCCTAAGTAAGTGAAGAATACTCACTCAGCTACGGTGCGGATGTTTAATACTTATGAAAGTTGAATTAGGTAGATATAGATCCTCCAAACCGCCAGTATCAGAGAGAATATGCCAATTACGCCAATCAGAGTCTGGAGATGAACCCCACTTCCAGTTCAAGCATAGACTAACAAGGGGGGGAGATGGACTGGAAACGCACTATGCATATATATGTAAACTTGTAGAGATAGGCGCGTTTCTCTAGCACAAGTTTTACATCACTTTTTCTGGTAAACTTAACTCTTAAGTTATTCATCTCATGTCATCATTGATATGGTTGCATAGCTTGTGTGCTGATGATCACTATGAACTATTTAATTAATGCTAAACTTAAAATTGGATACTAATTAGAGGTACACCAAAGTTAACTATTGTTATATTGCTGATTTTTACTTCGGTAGGAGATATATGGTATGCATGCTTACTCAGAACCATTTTGGGTGCTCTGGACCATGCAGTTGCATTCTCGAACCACGTAGGTATATCCAGAAACATCAGCCAAGTGATAATTTTGCATAACAAGTTTACTAGAGGTACACCAGTGCATGAATAAATAGAAACACGCCTAAAGTACCGTTTCCAATCCCTCTTCCCCCCTCTCTTTTATCTATGGTTCAAGTAAACTTCCCAGTACTCAACAATCTCAGGCACGGATGAAGATAAGACAGTACTTATTCTGGAGCTATAGATGTGCCTCCTGAGTAACTCAGTTTAGAGAATGTACAGGGAAAGACGTAACTTGCTGAGGTAGAAGCCAATGCAGTAGATTTTTCACTATTGTTAAAATCTTCCCACACTGCGAAGTATGTGGGTGGGTGGCAACTTGTAGCCCCACCCACTTACCTGCACGCTGCGTGCATGTCACATGATCAGCTGTACGTAGATATAGATGGACCGGGCTCAGATGAGACTACGCATTTCAGGCTCAAGGCATGGCATTTATCAGCCGCTTTCTACGCATCCAGCCTGTGAGATGTCTCCAGGTCGGAGTCACCTCATGCATAAGGACTCAGACTACATCAGGTACTGCAACTAGTAATTTTAGCCCCTCCCACCATATTAAGGTACCATTTAATTGCGTGGGCGTGAGCGTCAGGAATGGCTAATTCAATTAGCGAATCGTGAAGGGGCGTGGCCGAAGAGGCCATACGAGTGCTTTTGGTCGAAGGTGGGCGTGTCCAGAATCGGCCAGGGATGATTATGCGCGTGTAATTAGCGACCGGAAGTGGCCCCTGAAGAAAAGGCCGGTAATTGCCCACATCAAAGCAAGATCAAAGCATTCTTTCTTAACTATTAACCGCAACGACTTAAAAAAAAAAGCTTATTAGGCCTAATTAAGCATGTGGGCGTGTTCCTGGCACTGTGTGGAGTGTGTGCGTGTGCGTTAATGCAGGTTTTATTGCTTCCGATTGGGCGTGGCTTCACGGGCCAGTGCTTGGACATCGGCGCCTGGGACTTGGCCTCGGCGATGGGTGGGCGTGTCCCGGAAGCGGTGGTGACCTTTGAACCCCGCGAGGAGGCTTTGGGGGCGTGGCAGGAGGTCAAAGGTGAGGCCATGTCTGTTAATGAGGCACTGTACGGCGGTGCGATCGAGGGGCCTGTACGGCTGGACGGAAGCCGACGATGGTTTGAAGCGGATGTGGTTGCGATGACGTGTTGTTACTCCGCCCACACAGGAAATGAGGTGAGCTCTTGCGTGGGCGGTGTGGCAGAACGGCCTCCAAGTGTTTGTGTGTGTTTTGGCCTTGAGGAAGCTGTGTGTTTTAATTGGGATTGATTGTGGGCTTCCGGTGGACATCCGGTGGTTAGTAGGCACTTGATTGAGAATGGTGGTCCTTGGGGAACAGGGTGGGGCTGTTTTGGGCGTGGCCTGGCCCCTCCCTTCCGGCTCGGCTTCCGGTCCATGGAGGATATTAAATGAACACTTCCGGCTCTAGCAGCCACACCCCTGAGACCTGTGCAATTAAAAGGGCGTGGTTACACAACATGCACCTCACTAATGACTTTGATGTGGTTTAGGTGTCATATCCCCCACCTCACGCCCACGCACTTTAATGCTACCTTAAAGGCTTGACAAAATAATATTATTATGGCATAACTATTTCCATTCAGCTGCCCCTGAGGTGTACACAGTGATCCCTTCCCAGCCAGTGGAGAAGAAGCCAGGACAGCTGGAGCAATGGCAGCTGGAACAGTTCTTTGACAAGGGATTTCTACAAGTCAATAACTTTTTTACCAAAGAAGAGCTGCAACCAGTTCTTGGGGTGAGAACATTGGTAGCGTTATGGTCACAAAAATAGGTACGAAATGGCCACGCCTGAGGTAGATGCTGTGAATTTATGTTGTAATATTAAATAATATAATTGAAATGTGGCGTGTGCTCAATAGATTGGGTATAGCAATGTATCCTTATGAGAATGCTGCATATCTAGTAATGTACACTATGCAGGCAGTAGAGGAGTGTGTTGATGTCCTGGTCAACCGGCTCTACAATGGAGGAAGGATCAAGGACAAGTGTGAGAGTGCAGGGGTCTATGAGAGGCTCATTCTCATTGAGAAACAGTTCAAAGGTGCTGCCGTCCTACTGCACAAAATGGGCTACCTTCCGTTCGCATTCCGTCAGCTCTGGTCCCACGAGAGACTACTGAATGTGGTGGAGCAGCTCATTGGACCTGATATTGCAGGTACAATATCATGCTAGCTAGATCTTGCGGTGTGATGACCTAGTCTTTTTCCCCAGGCTCTCTGCTAGCCTCCCAGCTTTCAATGCTATGTGCAAAATTTTGCTCTTATAACATTGAAAGGCTTGAAGAGTCTGGGGGCGAGGCTGGGAATTGACTAACTCCTTGCCTTGTCCTTTTGTGACCTGTGTGCCTATATGATATACAACGGTGATTATCAAAAGCCTAGTTACCCCAGCTAATGATTATTCTTGACATGATAACATTGTTTTGTGTGTCTCCTCTAGGTCACCCAGTATGGAACCTCCGCACTAAGACACCACAGAATGATCAAACGACAGTTCCCTGGCACCAGGACAATGCCTATCTCCACAGCTCAGCACTTTACACCCTCCAGCCTGCAGCGTGGATACCACTGATTGACACTAATATGAAAAATGGATGCATGCAGGTTAATTAGTACATGTACATAACAGTGTTGGCCCTTACTCTAAGTCTAGAGCACGGCTAATTTTGAAGAGATTAATCCTTGCAGCATACTATAATAATTATTATAAAGTGTGCGGACCACCATTATTTTGAAAAGAGATAAATACCATAGATGGTATCAGGAGGACATCGATCAGGCAGGACAGCCACTCACACCTGCTGTGCTGGGGACACCTGGTACGTGGATCTGGCAGAAGATGAGATGGAGAGGACACTTGGTGTGGACCTGGAGAGGGACATTGTGACCTGTGAGGTCCCGTTTGGTGGAGTTCTCTTCCTAAACAACTCCATCCCCCACCGAAGCCTCGAGAACTTCTCAGACAAGATCCGATGGAGCCTTGACCTTCGCTGGCAGGATCCTAGCAAACCTAACGGCTTCCGAGGCACCATCCAGTTCAGCAAAAAGGATGGCGTGATAATGCGCAAGGCCAACGACCCCAACTATGAAATCAACTGGGAAGGTATATAAGTGGTACAGATAACACAGCCCTACAGTGTGATAATACACTATTGCTATAGATTCAGGATTTAAGGCCCTTAATCGCTCCCAGCTCAACGAACACAGCAGGAACGCAAATGAGGAGTTTGAGACCACCATCTATGGGCCATGGATGGAGTACTGGGAGATCACACACCACAATAGACACACACAGGCCTTGACCAACAACCAAGGAACACCACTGCTACGGCCATGACTGCTATAACTAGAAAGAAATCTTGCAGTGTTAGACATAAGATGATACACTCCCAACCATTCTTTGTAATCCCTGTTTTTATGTCAAAATTTTCTTTTGTTTTTAATCATTGTATCACCTACGTATGCTGTTATGTGAATTGTCAATCCTACGAGAGTAACTTGTATTTTTTGAAGTACTGTTGTATGTCCGTCTTTGGGTAAGGTTTTGTTGCTAGGCAGGTCGGGTAGTTCTCTGGTTGCTCCACCCACAGTTTGAAGTCTTTCCCCTCCTTCTCCAGCGCCGAGGCCAGGGAGCTCAGCTCCTGCTCACTCTCAACCTGTAAGTGGGGAAAATATAAAGTCAATGTCGGCAACCAGCAATAGACTAGTGAAATTTACGCTATAATATTATGCAGGTGTGTGCTATGTGTATGTGTGCAGAGTAATATATATGCGCAATATACTCCTTTGACTATATGTACACACACACATACAATACATAGTGCATGCACATACCCACCCATCATGTGCGAACACTCACCTTCAAGACAACCTTATGCATTCGATCCAGATCGCTGAGGTACTCCACAGTGTAGGGGTCATCTCTGAACATGTGCATGACCGCCGTGGAGGCATGGCAGGCCTGAGCCACAATGGCCCCCAGAGGCCACTCCTTCACCAGATCCCCCCGCACTGCTACATACTGTACCAGCTTCAATCCAGCCTGCTTGGCTGCCATATTTCAGCTGGTTGAAAGAGAACAGAATTTTGTGATGTATTGTGTCGACTGTCGACCGTTACCCATTAGGTAATGGTCGTTGAATTAATTGCCACGTATGGTTGATGACGTAAGATGTAAACAATCTACGACCACAAAGAAGATACCGGTACTCTTTCGCTCTATCTTTTGAAGGGATGGAGGAAGACCTCGTTTATTCTCACCTAACCCATCTCTGCCAGCTTATCAACAGAACCATCGCCACCAAGAGCGTGGAGTATCTTCCCCGACAAGCCAGCGACCTCCTCTCACTCTCAACTCCCTCAGGGCTGACAGAAGGGCTCAACTGTGACCAGCTGGTATCAGTTTACCTTCCTAGAGCCTTGCTGCTTCTCTCTCTAGCTCTCCTACTGACTCTCTACTATGTCTACTACCGGGTGTGCGTGGTATCTGTGCCCAGAGTGGTGTGTACAGACGAGAGAAAGCTGGCTGCTCTCAAGAAGCACTGCCCTGTTTTCTTTGAGGAGTTCTGGCCAACTTTCTGGGCTCCCCAAGCTCATATGCAGACCATCATCAGAGTGGCCGTGCAGACTTTTCCAAAGTCAAAGAGAACAAGGTACAATGACACCTTATACAGTGACACCTACTCATAACAGTATTTAATACTTTATAGCTCAAGGCGTGAACATTTATCCCATAGGTATGCACACACCCACGGGTGGTCAAAATATACTATGGGTATAGGGGGAAATGTGCTATTTAATAAAATAGCCAGGATGTTTGCCATCTATATGTATTATATCTATATTTGTATCACCACAATTGTGGATATATACTTCAGTCACCACACTCGGGCTCATAGGTGGTAGCTACTCGACTTCTATCACATGTAGTTTTACATAGAGAGCTCTCTTACTTTAATGCTGTTCCCTCTCGTACAGAGAGAAGGTGATAATGAGTGATGGAGGTCACGTCTGCCTGGACTGGTACAACGTCAAGTCCCAGGACCAGCCAACTGTTCTCTTCCTCCCTGGAATTACTGGTACGTTCGGTGTGATGCATATAGATGTGTGATATTCCAAGTCCTAATTTCATAATTTCTCAAGTTTATGTTTTTATTATAACGTTACTGCTGTTGCAGGTAGCAGTGATGAGAACTATATTCGCCACTTTATCCAGGACATGACTGGACTTGGATACAGGTCAGCCTGCAAAATATGTACTTTGTTAAGACATTTTTTGTCCTGGCCACTGACACTATGATACACTGCATATTGCTCCCACATGGCATAATTATTATAATTGTGTACCATATACCGTGTTTACATGTGTGCTAATAAATTGCAAGATCTAATTAGTGCAATAAAATTCACATTCTAGGGCTTCTTAATGTAGAGTGTGACGACCTTTACCAGAAAACCGTGCAAAGTTAAAATCCTTTTTTGCTTGCCTTCTGTTAGCATAAACACAGCTGGGAATTTTAGTGATTTGATAATTATTTTGGCAGTCTGCCTTTACGAATGCCAAATTTAGATCCGCAACACGTATTATGGTGATCCCCATGCCGAACTGCTAAATTTATTATTTATTAACCCCACATTGACGATCGTGGGATGACAGTGGCTTCTTTTCAAGGCTTAGCTGCCTGTATTCTTGTGGTCCTCTGACTTGTATGCATGCATGGCATTACAGTGTTTGAACCCATGTAAGTTGCAATAATATTGGACATGCAATATTGCTCAGTGTATTTTAATAATCTTGTGCCAATGCTTTGCATCATAGTCCTTCAAGTTAAGGTGTATGTAGCTATATACCTAAGTACCCAAGAATTAGAGGTTAGGCTACAGTGAGGGAAGTTGAGTTGATGTCGACACCAAACCGTGGAGTTCGATACAACACACTTAGTCTAGGGTTGTTTGCTGCTATGAGCTGTTGAACCTTGAATAACACTGCTGTGCAAGTAGCTGTAACATTAGCCTAGCTCATCCCTGTCTCGCCCCGGCCCCAGCCCTTTAGCTACCCCTTTTCTGCATGCAACTGTTGAAGCATGTAGCTAATGCCATGCAACGCACCGAGGGTTTTGTGCTCGAGAGAGCTCTAGTTTACAAAGGTGATTGAGATCTAATCGCCAATATTTTCCGTCTATGCAATAGGTATTAAATTAAATTTAATGGCTCCCTGCGCATCCACTCTAGTTGTATACATGTACATGATGCAGGTCCGTGGTGTTCAACTATCGAGGATGTGGGGACACAAAACTCTCTGTAAGTTGATAAAATTTACCACAAAGTAGTATAATAATATTATTATACTGCATAATTCATTGAGTTGCTATACTCAAAATGTTCCAGACCCCGAAGCTCTACTGCGGTGGTGACATAGGTGATCTAACTGAAATCCTTCAGCACATACGAATGAACATTGGGGAAGCCCCTCTTATTACTGTGGCAATGTCAATGGGCAGGTCAGTTCCATCTTTTGACTATTATTATAGTATCTGTGCGATAAATTGTGAGGATAGCATATGGCCTTGTCCCAGGCTCTCTCTCAGGCTCCTAGGCTTTCATGTTTCAGTATAATTATGTACATGTATAGAATTGAAAAAGGAGTGTGTCTGGAAAAGAGGATAAGCATAATACATGTAGCTCTTTGGCTTACTATTGAGATCATCAACACGTGCCTTTAATTCAAGAAGTAAAAACACTGGACATTACTGTGTGATCTTACTATATTCTGACTACAGCATGATGCTTCTGAAGTACCTGAGTGTGTGTGAGAGGCGAGGTTGGCGCTGTCCAATCAGAGCGGTGCTGCTCATCTCGGGGATCTGGGATGTGTCGGCAACAGACAAGATCATCCACCAGCCCTTGAACAAGTACACACTCAACAGACACCTCTGTAATAACTTCAAGGCCATCATAAAAGAGTGAGTGGAAGATAACTTTAGCATCAATTTATCAAGCTATACAGACCCTTTTTCGCCCAACCATCTACTCATGTTGGAGTAGGTAAAGGTCGTCAGGCAAACACTGGCCTCGCTTGATGGCAATATTATCTTTCGTGATATTCTTAATGTGAATGATCATTTATATAGGAATAGAAGCGTGTTTGCAGAAAGTGAAAGAAAAGGAGAGCTGTGCTTTGATTTTAACAGAGCAATGAGGGTAAGGAACATGAAATGACAGTGATATTGATTAGCCTAGTCCCCAGGCTGCTCCTACTTTTTCAATGTTGAAAACATGGGAGTGGCCTGGGGACGAGGCTAGATATTGATAGTACTCTGCAAACCAAGATACTTGCTATCTCTCTCTCTCTCCTTCCCCACCCCTCCCCGAGCAGTGCCAGAGTTTCCGTGACTTCAACAGTGTGCTAGTGTTTCCCATGTTTGGCTACAAGAGTGAGGAGGAGCTCTACCATGACTGCTCCGCCTACCACAGAATGGATGATCTCCGTGTACCCATCATTGCCTTCAACTCTGCCGATGATCCTTTCTGCCCTCCACATGGTGAGCACACATGGAAAATTCTTAAACTTATAATGGTAACTCCCTGTGCATATGCAAGGGATAAATCTGTTGTGATCATTGCAATTGAAAATGCAAGAATTGTCACATCTAGTAGGCATCTGAGTGGCTCAAACATAGCAACTCGATCAAAATCAGTGAAAAAATTTAATGGTTAATGATTCTTCAAATTGTGTGCAAGGTCCACATGTATGGCCTTCTGTAGGCCATGACATTGTGCTTTCTTCTCATGTACACTACATACTGATACATTATTATAAGTCTATCTTCATTCTCTTTCCTCCAATTTGTTCTTCCAGCCATCCCAGAGGAGAGAGCTAGGAGGAATCCCAACGTCATCCTCATCACCACCGGTCGGGGCGGCCATATTGGCTTCATGGACAGTGTGCTGCCATTTGGCAAGTGCCTGATGGACAGAGTGCTCATACAGTTCGCTCAACTCACGCTGAAGCACAACGCACTCCACCAACACTGATATCATGACTGGTTTTTAATCTGCTGCATTCACAGATCTTTTTGAACAATAATTACTGAGGCTAATTAATTTTATGATCTCAATTTTGATAATTTATTATGTTGACTTCTAATAAGTGTCGGGTGATTGCTAGCCTCGCCTTTTCAATGTTCCTCACGAAATAGGTATAGTAAAATATCAGGGAGCCTGGCTGGAAAGGTTACATCGTCTGTGCCATAATTTAGAAGAGTTTCATTGTGGCTGTGAATTTACAGAATCGGCCAATCTATGAATAACTAATGGATGGCACAACATTATCTCACTTTTTGAGTATTGTGAGGTAATACTGCATAACATGACATCATTGGCTGTCATAATTTGCATTAATTTGGCTGCGCTGAGCTGCATGAGCTGAGTACTGTGAGCATCATGTCGATCGCTGGTCGTTTTCTTCGATTCCAGTCAAGGAATTGCCTTTTGAGGGTCGTGACCTGGACCAGGACGCAGTCCACAGCAGCAGGTATGACTACACATCAGACATAGGCTAGCTGCCTAAAGCTCTATGCAAGTTTGATATTAGCCCCGCCCACCATTGCCTGAGTCATGAGGTAGCCCCTGAGCAGAATAGTATTCCAGAGACTGCCTGGACCATTCTCCCTGTAAATTTTAATACTCTCTCTCTCGAAAAGTATAGTCTATTCACTTGTGTCATAACACTACAGCAGCTGCCCCTGAGGTGTACACAGTGATCCCTCCCCAGCCAGTGGAGAAGAAGCCAGGACAGCTGGAGCAATGGCAGCTGGAACAGTTCTTTGACAAGGGATTTCTACAAGTCAATAACTTCTTCACCAAAGAAGAGCTCCAACCAGCTCTCAAGGTGAGTCAATACGCACTGAGTGAAGCCCCTTTTAGGAGTTTTACATGTTACTTGTCATTCATGATCATGCACATGATTCAGATACCATGCATAGCCCCCAGGGTGCAGCTTTGTCCCCGGGCCCTGGAGACAAGGCTATTCAATCTGACTTAATCTCGTGCACCAGCCCCTCCTATTTCTACCTTATAATGGGGTTATTATCTTATGAGGGTAGTTGATGCATTGCGACTTGCTTCCAATTGACTGCAGGCAGTAGAGGAAGGTGTGGACATCCTGGCCAACAGACTGTACAACAATGGGAAGATTAAGGACAAGTGTGAGAGAGCAGGAATCTATGAGCGGCTCACCTTGCTCGAGAAGCAGTTCAAGGGAGCGTCCGTTCTGCCTCATAAGTTGGGCTACCTTCCATTTGCATTCCGTCAGCTCTGGTCCCACGAGAGACTACTGAATGTGGTGGAGCAGTTAATTGGACCAGATATTGCAGGTGACAAGCATAATTTTATTAAAAATTAATAATCATAGTACCACTGTTCCATCAAGAATGCTATCTCTTAGTTAGGATTGATGGGTGTGTCTAGTATGAGACTATAGGTATTATATACTCTGACACATCTTTATGCATGCTGAAGAATACTGAAACCTAGCCTCAGAGCCATTGTACCCAAAGCCATTGTATCACACTGAAATGTATGGAAATAGGCCTGGCTGGGAATGAGGTTAAAATTATTATGATTATTAATTGCACTATAGGCCACCCTGTGTGGAACCTCCGTACCAAGACACCACAGAATGAGCAGGCAACAGTTCCCTGGCACCAGGACAATGCCTATCTTGACAACTCAGCACTTTACGTCCTCCAGCCAACAGCATGGATACCACTGATTGATACCAACACGAAGAATGGTTGCATGCAGGTGAGCTCATCTCCTGTGCATGCTGTACATACTATACCCTGGGTTGCATAATTTTTATCATGGGTGTAGATAACCTTTTCGTAGTGGGTGGGGGGGGGGGGGGGGGGCTTGTGTTGCCACACCCAGTTTTGTAACCACTCCTACTTACTATTGGACTGCCACTGTGGCAGTGGTGTTATAAATAAAGAGTGGCTCGTCCCTTTTGGCAAACATGAAAGTGTTATACCAAGGGGTTATCGAGCCATGGCTTGATAAGCCCTTGATTGTACATACTTTATGGTGAAAAATCTGGGGGGGGGGGGGGGGGGGGGGGGTGGGCTTTAGCCCCCCTAGCTCCCCGTTATCTGCACCCTTGCATATAGCCTTGTTTAAACTTAATAAGTGTTGTGATTGAGGGTAATTGCAATACTGGCTATATAGCACGAACTCTTTTAGCTTGGTTGGCCTTTCCCCTCATAGATGGTCTCTGGAGCTCACAAGCTTGGCAGGACAGCCACTCACACCTGCTGTGCTGGGGACACCTGGTACGTGGATCTGGCAGAAGATGAGATGGAGAGGACACTTGGTGTGGATCTGGAGAGGGACATTGTGACCTGTGAGGTCCCGTTTGGTGGAGTTCTCTTCCTAAACAACTCCATCCCCCACCGAAGCCTCGAGAACTTTTCAGACAAGATCCGATGGAGCCTTGACCTTCGCTGGCAGAAACCACACCTACCCAATGGCTTCTATGGCCTCAAGAAGAGTGTACCAATGAGAAAAGCTGATGATCCTAACTACAAAATTGACTGGGAAGGTAAGCAATGATAACTTACTCAAAATATCATTGTCTAGATATAATAATGTTATTCCAGCTGTATTATGACATTCACTTGATCCTTAATTGCATGAGTGGTAGCCAAACAGCAGAATTATTGCACTGATAAAATTGTGATTTTAATGACATGTACAGTAGAAAAATAGCCAGAGCACTATTAAATTTTAACTCCAGTACTAGTGTCATTAAGAGTTAACACTCTTGGTGTACATCATGCATACACGTGTCCATACACACAGGAGCTGGGGTGCTGGAGCGAGCCAAGCTGAATGAGAACCGAACCGACCTAGGGGACGAGGAGTTTGACACAACCCTCCACGGCCCATGGATGGAGAGATGGGAGATCACTCACCACAACAGACACACACGGGCCATGCTCAGCAACAAGGGAGGACTCTCCTACCACAGAGCTTGAATGAACCATGACCTCCATACACATGCAGTGAAACATTTGTGATTAATTTGATGTTTGTTGCAGTTTGAACAATATTAAGTATTTTGAGTTGTTGGTACTATCCAAAGAAATTACAGCCATGTACTGCTTATGTTTGTACTTTAATATAATATTTTCGGGACCAAAACAGTATAATAATAAAGCCCAAACCAAGCATGTATTTTCAATAATATGGTACAATACAGTAGAGTATGTTGCACATGTAGCTTCAAGCAATAAAAAAGCCATAAATACATGATATAAAATGATTAATGTGCTAGAAAATGAACAGACTATAATTATTATTATTCTCACTAATCTTAGTGTTATTTGGCCATTGAGTGTAAATGCCAGCACAATTCCTCACTCATGATACAAGCTGTGGAGAGAGAAAGAGAGGGAGGGAGGGAGAGAGAGAGAGATATTAGATAACTAAGAATCTGGCCAAGTTTTGGACGACAATTTGTCATACACTGATTGGCAGCACACACAACACAGAGAGCCGCTGAGTGCAGTGATCACGGGTTACAGCTGTCTACCAGCATGCTTGGCATTTCTCTCCTTGCATCCACCCTACAAATATGCACGGCATCTTGTACTCACAAACAAGCACGACTAACTGCATCAAATGGACACCATCGGGTTCAATATTATACTGACTTGTTATATTATACCTCTAAAACTAGCTATAGCTAGACAGTAAAATCCTTCCCTCATTAGTCAGTGCAAACAACCTGTTAGAATGCCCTAATGTATGGTTTCAACTGTTGTCAGTGAGTAACAACTTGTGTGCCCTATGGGGAATGAGTGAGCCATTATCCCGATACCACAAATACCTGTACACAACCTATTTTGTGCATTGAGAAAATGCAATGTACAGTGATACCACGAATATCCGTACACAACTTATTTTCATGGAATATTATTGCTAAAGTTTCAACATGCAGTATAATAATATTATTATCATAATTATGCCATTCAGTACGCTCTGTACTAAGTTGTTAAAGCAGGGACGGTCCTAAAATCACAGTAACAGTTATTACTGAGAAAAGCACTCAGACATTTTCTGTTTATACGTCCACAATAAGTAACTTTCCTCCCTACCCAAGAGCAGCCAGGTTCAACTACCATGCAGGCCATTTAAGGTCAGATGCTGTTGGGGGCAACCTTATTCTGTAATTATTACAACACAGCACAGCTGGCCACTCTCAATTACTGTACATGATGCTCTTGTCTGTTGCATAGCTCAAAAGCTATGCTCTGGGGAAGCCACGGCCTATTATCATTGTTGGGGTACAGCATGACCACAGCATACTTGGAGTGCTTATAATACATATTGTAGGACATCAAAGGAAGCTGCTGCATTTCTAGTGGTAGTAGTTTCAGACCACAATCCATTATGTCATCAACCTCTCCCAAGCCTGGGCACACTCACCCACACATCCACTCATTCACTTACCTCATTATGTACACTCACTCACTCACTCAGTCAGTCACATGCTCAGCTCACTGATCAACATCCTCATTCAAATACATGTAAACATTTCATAACAAACACAAGAACCACACAGTGTGTCGGGTATTGTCGTTGAACAAAGAGACATAATAATATTTCTTTCAATGAAGAAGGACCTTTATCGATCCCTTGTACTACTTCAGTTTCAACATAGGGAAGCTGATAGACCTTCATTTGTAAGGCTATCATCATGTAGGGTTGCTTTTAATTTAGACCCATGGCCAGTCACTATAACTTCAATAACTGTAGAAGGTTTAGCAAGGCTTATCTTCCAGCTGCAGGTTTACTTTTCTACCCTCCTTATCTCACTCACTCACTCACTCACTCACTCCACCAACATACAATTATTTATTACATGGGATGCATGTATAAGCCTACACAAGAGGTGGGAGGTGGTATTGGAATAACCATGTAGATTAATGGTCACAGTGTTTGACAGATCTGAGTGAGTGTCCTGATGGTTCAGCTAATGTGGATGTTCAAAGGGATAACTGAGTTATGTTTTGGCTAAACTTGCTCATGCACCTTAGTTTGGCAGGATGGCCAAATAGACTATTGATCAGTATTATACTTTTGCCTAACATAGGCAAACAGACACTGGCTACATACAATACACGGGATAAACACGCATTCAACCAAATGGCTACTAAAAATGTTAATTTTCAAACTTCGTATATGATCGTGCTTTGCTCTTGCATGGACCTAGCATCATAATGGCTCATTGTTATAATATGATTATTTTTTAAGTTGACTATCTCTTTCTTGTGGGTAGTCTACCATCTTAAATAATTATTCAGCTCAGTTACTGACTTGCTATCCCATGGCTTGGAGTACTTACTGAAAATCGTCTCGATCATCTAGATTCCTACATGTTATGACTTGGATGGTAGTCATTGACGGCAGACAAAGGCTCCTTCCTACTTATTAACTAGTATACCATTTTTCAGAGGATACTGAAACAAATACTCTAGTAGTGATATCCAAACATGGAGCTGTTAATTCATAATCTCACTACACCACATGCTAAGCAACTGATGGATAACTCAGTGATCACGATTGTGCTCTAGCTGCAGCTGTGTGGTGTGCATACACACTTCCCATATATGACCAAGACATGGCACAATGGAAGATCCATCTGCAGTCACATGTGGTCATTCTAGAGATCAGGCTACTGAACTACAGCAATAATTTTTAAAAAAAGTGTAGTGCAAACTTACTCACTGTCTTAAACCAGAGACAAAAATGGTATTCCTGGTAATCAGATATTCTACAATAGCATTGGGTGTGGTGGCCTGGAATTCCTCCCATGCAACGGACTCAATTTTCCACTCCCTAGATATCACTGAACTAAGCACCATTACTTAGTGTGCCTGATTGTCTCGTGACACCACCCTGAAGTTGCAATGAACAATCCAGTCCCATGATACTACAAGGCTAACACATCCCATGACAATGTACCCACTGACAATAATTCACACACCTAAGTTCTTCAACATACACTCCTCTACCCCAGTTGACCTCTGTTGCCCACATCACCCCCTTACTCAGTATGACAACACACACACACAGATTAAGGGCTTTACTGAGGAAGCTGCTGCAGCTATAGTGACCATAAAACAATCATATTATTATACCTTTTGCATGTCTCTGGGTAGAGCACTGTTGTCACCATTGGTCCAGCTCCCTTCCCTAGTCAGGCTGCGTGATGAGACCAGGACTAAACCGCATGAATCGCTGCTACTATTGCTGTTGTTGTTGTTGTTGTTGTTGCTTCTGTTCTTCAACTTGGTGAGCAGCTCGGCCTGGAACATGGCGGAGGGATCGTTCTGTGGCTTCCTGGGCGGAGGCTTAGAGCTGCGGCTCGACGAAGTAGGCTCACTCATCGCCTTCTTTGGGGGACGGTAGCCGAGGGGAGGCGGTGGGGGAGGAGGAGGGGGAGGTGGCGGGGCACCTCCGGGGGGAGGTGGAGGAGGGGGGCCACCTGCGGCAGCTGGACCAGGTGGTGCAGGGGGAGGGGGGACAGCCCCGGGACCTGGAGGAGGGGGTGGAGGGGGAGGAGCACTGCCTATTCCACCTGCAGGAGGAGGAGGAGGAGCTGGTGGTGGAGGAGCACTGGATGCAGCGGGTACAGGTGCCGGTGGTGGTGGGGGAACTGGTGCGGCAGGTGCTGGAGGAGGTGGGGGTGGTGGAGCAGTGACGCTAGACGATGGGGCTGGCGGTGGTACCGTTGCTGCAGCTGCCGGGGGTGGAGGGGGAGGAGCAGGGACAGTGCCAGGTGGAACACTCACAGCCGGTGCTACGGTTTTCGGTTCAGATTTTGGAGGTTCATCGTCCAAAACTCGTCCCAGCTGCACTTTTTTCTTCTTACCCTCCAAGAGCTCTTCCTCAGACTTGAAAAGACTCGAGCTTCCCTGGAGCCTATTAGCCAGTTCTCCCTTGAACCCTGTTGTGGACGTGGGTTTGTTTCCAAGCTCCTTTGGTCCTTTCCCGGCTCCTCCTGCTAGGAATTTGGTTGCCCTCATGTTCTCCAGACCTGGCCTTGCACAAGTCACGACCGTTGTCGTGTTTCCTTGTGAGAATTTGGCGACAGCAGCTCCCACCTGAGCGCTACCTGGTGCAGCCTTCGCCGATCCATTCTGCTGTGGAGCTGGTTTAGAGACATTCACTGGTGTTGGCTTTGAGGCTACAGCTGCCACTGCTGGTGCCGGCTGAGGTGGCTTGACAACAGGTTGAACTGTTGGTTTTACGACCGTTTGAGCTGGTTTGTTCACAACAGGGGATGGTTGAGTCGCTATCTTGTTAAACACTGCTGGCTGAGCAGCTGGTTTCGTGACTGGTGGTTGAACGGGCTTGTTAACTGCTACTCCAGTGTTCACAGTCGAGGAAGGCTGCGCTGGACTCTTCACTACCGCAGGTTGAACTGGCTTAGTAGGTTGACTAACTGGAGGAGCTGGTGGAGTCACGCTGCTGGGTGCTTTGTTCACCACAGCAGGCTGAACTGGCTTGGCAGGTTGGCTGACGGGTGGTGTATTCACTGCCTTTGACGTGGCCGGCTGGGGCTGTGAAGGAGGGTTCACCTGAGCCGGCTTGCTGACAGCGGGCTGGCTTGCTACAGGAGGAGGAGTGGGCTTAGTGACGACTGATGCTGCTGGAGCTGATGGCTTAACCACTGTAGCTGCAGCTGGTTGAGAAGGAGCACTGGAGCTAGCTGCCGCTGCTGCTGGTTTTTCATCTGAGATCGGACTTGGTGTCTTCTTGCTGGCTCCAAACGTCATAGAGGGAAGAGGAGGAGTACTGACAGCCTTGGAAGGTCCCTCAACTCCTCCGGCTGGCTTTTGATTGGACAGTGATGATGTCACTTTCGGAGGAGCGGGCTTGCTCACAGAGCTCGAGGCAGCATTAGCTGGCGGTGGAGCCGCAGTAGCAGATGGTGTTGTTTTGGGTGTTCCAAAAGACATTGATGGCAGCGGTGGAGCGCCCACAGTTGCTGATGGTTTGCTCACTGATGAAGCAGCTGCCTGCTGATTGGGCGTAGCTGGTTTCTGGACAGTAGAGGAGCCGGGGGAGGGAGAGGGAGAAGAGGATTTCTTGGGAACACCAAATGACATGGACGGCAGTGGAGGAGCTGCTGCTGCGGACTGAGCTGGTGAGGGGGACTTATTCACAACTGGAGCCGACGGCTTGTTCATGGGTGGATTCTGAGCAGCTGATGTGGCCACTGTTGTGCTAGTCTGTGTCTTCTTCCCGTCAAAGGTCATGGAGGGTAGCGGTGGCACTGACGTTGCTGTAGCAGCAGTCTTAGCCTTAGTGTTACCCACTGTAGCAGGTGGAGCTGGTCTCTGAATACCAGCCACCACGGTTGACTTCTTAGCGGCCTGGGAAGGACTTGGTGATCGATTGACAGGACTGGGGCTGCGGTTTGCGGCTGCATTCACTGGAATGGTTGCAGTCTGCTGTTGAGGCCCGCCGTCGGTCTGCTCCTTCTGCCTCCATGACCCACCACCCTGACTGCCGTTGCCCACAGGTCCACCATACTTGGGAGTGGTGGAGGATGCTGGTGAGCTCGAGGCTGTGATCACTTGATCCTCATTGACACTGCGATGCGTGGCCTTGATGCGCTTCAGTGCATTCTGCCTCATCTCCTCCGCCTGCATGCGCTGGATGTTGGATGTGAGGGAGGAGAGGGTGCCTGCTTGGTGCTGCCCGACCACAATCGACTGCATAGTAGTGCTACCTCCACCACCGGAATTCGGTTTTCCCGACTGACCTACAGTTTTGGTCTTGATGGAGCCGACCGGAGAGGAGCGTTGCTGCACTCCACCGCCAGCGCGACCAGCTAGGACTTGCCTGGAAGCCGGGGAGCCTACGAGGCTGGGGGAGAGAGATCTGAGGTAAGCCTCGGCTTCTCTCTCCCTTTCCTCGCGATCTCGAGCTTCAGCTGCGCTTTCTCCGTTGTACGACATAATTTGTTATTGTGCTACAAAAATAAAAGGTCGAAGATTGATCACAAATTTGCATAAATCAACAGATCAGTTTACACTAACCAGCTACTTACTTATTCCAGTTGCGTTATACTTCGTTCTCTCTGCTATATGCCTGAACTCTTGTGTGATACGACTGCTGCTCGCGCTGGCCAATGATCATCGGAAGTGAAGGCGGAAGTAAACTAAACCACATCATTAGCCACCCCCCCGGCCCCAGAGGGCATGCCCTTATAAGGTATACATTTGCAGTGCAGGCAGGTGACTCGTAAGTTAAAAAGTTATCTCTCAATAAGGAAACACACACAAGATCACCTTACAATAACAACTCCAAAACTAAAATTTAATATTGCTATAATTAATTATTGTTGTTTGGTTCACATGGCAACTGGGTCTCTGGTTGGTCGACTCGACTGCCCTTTCGTCTGAAACAAGAGAAGAATATAAAAGGTCATTAAGCATAGCTATTTCTTATTAGCCTAAATTCATAAAGGGTGATTAATACAACATCCAAACAGAGAATAGCTATGAAGATACAGAAAAGCACACACCTTCTAGTGGGGGGGGGGGGGGGGGGGGGTGAGATGTAGTTAGAGACAAGCACAATAATATGCTGGCATTGCTTTGGGCATAATAGGTGGTTTTGTTATGCCGGCATAATGCTGGCATAATAGGATTAAATTATAAGGCAATCAGGTAATCGACCAAGTACATAATACTTTTCTAACGTTTAGAAAGTAAGGTAGTCTAGTATGGCCGTGGCTTGTCTTTTCTAGGAAATAAAGCTTTCATATACAAGTTTCCGAATGAAATTAGTATCAAAATGCTAAAAATTGAGAGAACCAAGAGCATTATAGGTACAAAACAATGAGCATAATTGGCTTGGTGTTGGGAATTAGAGCATAGCATAATAGGAACTTTAAAAAGTATAATGTGCGTGTCCCTAGATGTAGTGCTAGACAAACAATTATTACGGATATGTTTTTACTAGCCTTAAATTAATAGTATTAACCCTATCAGGAATAAAATTAAAAAGTGGCACTGGTCGCAAGTTGATCTCGCACCCAGATAATTGCATAACCGCACTGAGCACCAGCAGGCTTCTCTGATCACATCACCACCTCAAACAATACAAGCACGGAGACTAGCGGCTATATACACTTAAACTAGGCTAGACTGGTACCAAAGCCAAACTCAGAAGGCCTTGGGAGACTACCAATAAGTATAATACATGTGCATGTAGATACATAATACATGTAGCATTAACTTTAGCTATAGATCATATATACCTTATTGAAAACTCCTCGTCCAAAGTAGTCAGCCACTACCCCAAAACCATCGGAAGAGCGCTGAAGCTAGAAATATTGATAGGAAAAGAACAACAAACATTGGTAATGATGAAAGAAAGAGAGCACAATATCAGGGATTCCCGAAGCTTACAAAATCTTATAGCCATTTCTCTCAGATATCTCCAACTGGTGATAATCTTAAAGGCCAGTTATGGGTCTAGTAGCCAAAGTGAAGGATACAGTAGCAAAATGGCTAATATTATTTGGCTAGTGTGTAGGGAACCCCTGATATATGTATACCTACCATAGAATGAAACTGCTCGTGAAGATCTGTTGTTTCTTTCTGGTGCTGAATAACATCAAGCACTTTCCTGTAGGTAATAAATAAACAGTAGCCACATGATATTATACACACCAAATGAGGAGGGGGGGGGGGCGGACACAATCCAGGAAAGTGAGACTAGCAATGAGTTGATTCATTGACAGCTGTAGCGCCCAGCCTCATACCATATATGGAATGGATCAGCAGGGGTCGAGTTCTCAATATTACAGGAGGATACCATAGTGTGTATAGGAGAGGAAGCAATTGCAAGGCTTTATATGGGAATCCTAGCAAGGGAGTGCATCCAACATCATCCACTACAATGTACAGTACTATGAATGATGTTGGGAGCAACTCTTTTTATCTACTATGTATTGCTGTACATCTACAACTTATATTTATTTTTTGTGGTTGGTCTACTTGTGTGTTAGTTGCTATTTACGCTGTACTGATGCAATTTATAAAAGAAAAATAAAGGAAGACTGAATATGTAGTTCTCAAGGAGAACCACGGTAGGTTGTCTGATAATAATATTATTATGTGTTTGTTAGTCTTGTCCCCAGGCTCCTCCCACTTTCAGCAAACAGCACTGAAAAGCTAAGAATGGGCCTGATGATGAGATTAAGGTCAAATGTGTATCCTAGCTAGTACATGTACGTGGATACTGAGGCGCTTTCTATAAGTTTGGTATAAACCTTCTAAACTTTCTGATCGAGAGGACGCAGTGTAAGGAGCTGACCTGTTATCTCTGGCGCAGATGGGGCACTCGTGCTCAAACTCATCATCCAAGCAGCCTTGGTGGAAGGAGTGTTCACAGAGAAAGTGGACAGCAGGCAGAGTCAGGCTGCGCTTACACAGACTGCACTTCATCATCTGAAAAATCTTGGCACTGAGTAGGTGGAGTGGGGAAGGGAGGGGGAGAGGGGGAAAGGGAGGGAGGAAGGGAGGGAGAGAGAGAGAGAGAGAGAGAGAGAGAGAGAGAGAGAGAGAGAGAGAGAGAGAGAGAGAGAGAGAGAGAGAGAGAGAGAGAGAGAGAGAGAGAGAGAGAGAGAGAGAGAGAGAGAGAGAGAGAGAGAGAGAGAGGGAGAGAGAGAGAGAGGGAGGGAGGGAGAGGGAGAGAGAGAGGGATGGAGGAAAAGAGAGTCTTTATCAATCAATCTAGGCCTACTGTAATAGCCATAATAATTATTATACTGTACCTAGTCTGTAGCTCAGCTATTTGATCCCTCATTCTGGCCGTGTCCTCGCGGTAGTGTTTGATTTGCTGCTCGTCCTGTACAAACATAAAATCATTGAAAGATCAACTTCATTAACCCAGTCCCAATGATTAGCTTGATAGGCAATACACACAGTACCAAGTTAATGTAAGGGACACTAATACTTGGATATGTAACAATATGCCAATATTATAGCATTCTACTATAGGAGTGTATGAGCCTATGGGACGCTCACACGCTCCTGATTCTTTCTACCTAGTGGACACGACAATGTTTCAACATGCTAGTTGTCTATAATTTTTGTGATTCCTCAATAATTAAACAAAAATCAATGCCGCTCATGATAAGTAAGACAATAGATGACAGTGTTGTGCAGGATACCATTACCACAGGCATGACCGGCTGTTTGCGGTACTGAAGATGATGCCAAACCCCAAAAGATCGTGTACACAGAAAGTTGACAAAACACGGAACATGATCTCCACAACATCTGATAAGTGGACTGAATCATGTAAACAAATGTGCTCTCTCTTTCTCCTAGTCCTTCCCTCTCTCTCCCTCCCTCTCCCTCTATGCTTCCCTCTCTCCCTACCTCCTTCTCTCATCCTCCCTTCATATCTCTCTCTCCTCTACCCCATCCCACTTAGGTACAGAGTTGTTTATTTACAACTAACCTTTGCAATCTGTTCATTCACGGCCTGCAGGTGCTTCACGATGTAGGGCTGCAGGAAGAGAAGAGAGAGAGAGAGATAAACTCACTCAGTGCACATGTGAATCTCAGAGTATATTTCAGGATTTCATTCAAGAAGGGGCAAACACATAGTGCCAAAATTCAAGGGGGGGGGGGCAACCTCATTAAAGGTAGGGAAGCGGAATAATACGTAACTAATCACCAGCTACACACACGTGTGATACTGTATTGAGAACATTCCGGTGTATGTAAACACACTATTAGCTACAGTGTACTGGAGATCGGTATCAATGGAGCCTATACACAAGACGACCAGCTGACAATAACAGATTGTCGGCTCACAACATCTGCTCAAAGAGATCACCACAGCATCATTATATTATTAAGTTATGTGCTGTATTTGTGATCACTCCAAGAAAGTATATGGCATATCATCAGGAGCACGTGCTCCTGGTGCAGGTGAGTACTATTATTATTGTATTATGCCCTTTGATAGGTTATTCAACAGTTTCGATATAGAAAAAATTAGAGTTTGTCACTTTCCTTAGTGCTGAAAATTAAACATGATGAAAATTTAAAATTTACACTGCATGATTGTCAACAATGAAAATTGTAACTCAAAATGATTTCTGTCACTAAAATTTCCCATTTACGGTAGAAGTAAGGGCTCTTTGTAGAAAATTGACCAAAGCTATAGCACTAGTCTATCTGTACAGTAAATGACATGATCTCGTAATGAAAAAGATTGAAGTTGCTCCTACACCCCCCCTCCCCAACACCATCCACTACTGAAAGCCTTTACCTTGATATCGCTGAGTGTGGCACACTTGCTCTCGGAGAGTGTCTGTACGACCATCAGCGGTGGCATCAAGTGATGCTCGTCGATGTGCTCCAGCACCTCCTGGATCTTTGACTTGCACTCCTCTGGCTCCTGAGAGGCAAAGTACGTCAGAGCCTGTACCCACAGGTTAGGGTCAAGGCGACTGCACCAGGATGAGTGTGTGTGTATGAATGTGAGAGTGTGTGTGTACACACGCACATGTACATAATGATGTGTGCAAATTTATGCGAGTTGACATCGCATACTTGTATTATTATGTACGTACATGTATAGTGTCATGGTTCGTATGTGTACAAACACTACCTACAGCATAATAGACACTTAAAACACGAACGGATATCTATTTATCATCCATGCTGAATGCTCATTTCACACATAATAACACATACACAGAACAGAAAGTTGGCTATCAGATGATTAAGTATGTATGATGGGTTGGGTAAACTCCTTACCCGTGTCTCTTGCATGTCTCCATGACCAGTCCATATTCATTGTGCTCCATATAGTACAGCAAAATCTGCTGGAATCTGAGAAACACATCATATTATCATACAATTAGTATCAGCAATCTCGAAGAAAGAAGAGTACATGTTGTATCAATCCACCACCCCCCCTACACACACGTATATAATAATTGAAAGCCACAAGTTTGCACTATTCCCCAAAGTTAATGATAACTATCTCTCAATACTCGTACGTCTTAGACGATCTTTGAGCCCTGCTCTCAGAGCCCATTCCAATATGTAACCAACACTAGCATACATACATGTACATGAAAATAATGTGCTTCTATCACCACAGCAGGCCAGTATACATTGTATGTATGTATGTATAGCAGCACAATGCACTCACAGTCCAGCCTTCTGGTAGAGGAACAGCACTCCAGCCCTGAAGTCATGCATCTGAGCCAGCACCAAGGCATGGTCTAGGTCATAGACAGCCTGCAGGGAGGGGCAAGACCAACACTGCTGACCCTCAAGCACAATACTATGATACGTACGATTGTGGTACCAGGGGTTTCTGAAAATCATGTACCCACTCCCAAAGATATATTGGCTTATGCTTCTCAAATGGCAGGTTGTAAAGAAGGCAGGGGACTAGTAGCCAAATACAGTAGCAAAACAATGGCTGACTTGGCCATAGTGTAGGGAACTGCTATTGGTAGAGAGTGGCCACCTCAAAATAACTCTTGCACTACATACATGTACATGTAGGCTAGCATAGAGATAGGTCGCCAAATGCTGGTACAATGTTATTAGCTAGTGCACCTCTGGTTTCTTCAGCAGATCCATGGCCTTGAGTTCCTTTGACGTCCTTTCTTCCTCCTGGCTGCAGGAGCCCATGTCACTGAGGTAGAGCTCCAGCAGCGTGTTGTATACAACATCAGGCAAGTTGGCATGAACCTGCACATGCAGTGTACACTCATGAGAGAACTAGGGGTGGTAGGTAAAAAGCTCATTTTGTTGCACAAATTTCAATCTCTTCCCAAACACATACACATACACATAATATTATATGTACACGAAGCAGTAGCAATTCTGCGTCGGAATATACATCTGTACCTTTATCATGTGCTCAAGGAAGTGAGTGAGGTGGTCTTTCTTGTTGACAAACACCTTGATGTACCCACCAGGGTTGGAGTACTGCGGCATACGGGCTGTAAACAAGGAAGGGTGGGAGGAGGTGGGAAAGTGAGGTGGGGGTGCAGTTGAGAGGGGAGAGAGATGTGAGCAAGTCAATGGAATATCGTATACATGTAGCAGGTAATTTTCGTGGGGTGCTAATTTTCGCTATTTCTGTGACTGCTCTAACAGTCACGACAGTTAGCCTTAATAGGTAAAGGTCGTCAGATAACCATACGTAACAATGAGACGACTAACATGAGACAGCCTCTGCTCCCTTTGGCATCCAGTCGGTGCAGAGTGATGTGAGGAGTCTCGTGGTTTCATCAGGCAGCTCATTCATCAGCTGCTTGCCGTACTTCTTCATGTTGGCCTCGGCCTGCATACAGACACACACACAAAGGACTAAAAACAAACACATTGCATTATTACCAATTAGTACTATAAACTTGCTACAGTGTAATATTCTCTTGGGAGAGGGACCCAGTGTAGGCTTCATGTGTACATGTACATGTAGTTGTGACCATCGTTTGACGTACCGCTTCAAAGGGTAGCTGGGCGATGTAGCCCAGTGCATCGTCGTAGTTGGGTTCATAATTCGGATTATCTTTTTCAAGCTGAATGTGAAGATACCTGACAGACAGAAAAAAGAAACAATTTCAATGAATATTTCTTTCCCTATACATATCAACCCATCCTATCAGAGGAGCTGCTCGGATCTGATGACAATTCCTTGGGCACATCCACTAATTTAAAGTTAATGTCCTGACAAAGGAGGTGATCATACATACAATTATTGTACCTTACCAACTGCCATCTGTACACACACATCAGACACACTCAATCTCACTCACTCACTCGCTCGTTCACTTGGTATGCCCACAATTCATTACTAGCACAAATACTCCACACATAATTAGTCGCTGTATGCAAACTCATGCAGTGCGTGACTACCAACACATGCGTTTATATGTACAGTACATGTACACTCCCATGGCAACTGGACACATGTACTAGTGTAGTGGCATATGGCGCCATGGCAGCTATATACACAATACAATGTAACATGTACAAACAGAGTACCCTTAAACACACTAAGGTAGAAAATAGAGCACCACCCACCTACTTAGAACTACAAGCACGAATAATGGTCTGCCTTACTAAGGTAATACTTTCACGCTTACATTTCTATTTGGTAAAGTATGATAATACAATACACACATGCATGAACACATGTAGACTATGTAGACACATGTATAGACTAACCAGTCATGTCGCTGGTATTTCCTAGCCAAGGCCAGGGCATGGCGGTGGTAGTTGGCCTGGTGACAGACCTTAATGGCCGTCTCAACATCAAATGTCATCGACTGCTCACCCTGGAAGGAGAGAGGGAAGAGAGAGAGGGGGCTATAACTCTCAATACTCTCTCTCTCCATATAAATATGCACACATGCATGTGTGTGCAGCATATGTATACATGTGCCCCACCCACGATAATACGAAAAGACTCAGCTTACACAGGACCAGCTGATCAATAAACACACTCTTAAGAATCAAATTAAGCGTGCAATAAATAAAGCATGAGCCATCAACAGCCAACTACTCGTTACCATCTGGTGATAACTACAACCACAGTGGGTACACATGCTCATTCCCAGCGTGCAATTGAATGCTGAAGAGGCCAGGGAGCCTGGGGTCGGTATATGTAATACATGTACACAATGCATACTTACGGCAACAAATTTGTCGAGCTCATCAATGGCCTTGAGCTTAGTGTAGCAGTTGAGAAGAAGAGTAGTGTGGTCAGCATTAGCCTCACCACGCTCATGGAGACACTGGGAGGGGGAGAGGGAGGAAGAGGAGGAAGAAGGAGGAATTGATCGAGAATTGCCTACCGGAATCAGTCTTCCATTAACAGTGAGTACTTACAGTGAGATAGGCGGTCAAGTTGTGGATTCTTTGAGCATCTAAAAACTACAAGATGCACGATGTATATGAAACATAGGACCTCTGTTAGTAAAGAATGAAGAGTGCCCAAGCAGCTGCTAACCTTTCTGATAACGTAGGATGGCTCCAGTTTGCCAATGGTACGTATGTACTGGGCTATGGCACTGTCATAGTCTCCCTTACTGCAAACACAGCATACATGTATACACAAAGAATATCAACAACGCTAGGCCTATCTATAGGGTAAGCATTCAAAAATGGCAACCCTATACCATAATCCTTATGAGCTCAGTCTCATGAACTAATGGTCAAGCTGTTTGGTGTGCTGCATACAGTACTGTGTACCACACGTAGCTCACCTGTAGAGATGGTCTCCATACTGAGTGAATATGTCCATGAGTCCATCATTGTAGGACTGACTCTTGGCCAGGCTAATGGCTGTCGGGTAGAGGTTCTTCTTGAACAATGTCTCCAGTTTTGTCTTTGTGTCATTCTCATCAAGACGAATCAACTAGTGGAAGTAAAGAGGAGGAGAGAGAAAGGGAGACAGGGAGAGAAGGATAGAAAAGAGTCAAGTGGCTCTAGTCGATCACACAAGACTCACCCTTCCATCCTTGAGCAGCACGTAGAGGGAGCCCCACTCACTGATCACATCCACCACCCGGGCATTGAAGGTGTGTTGGTAGGCTAGAGATACACACAATGAACAATCATGAATTACCAGTATGTAAGTTAACCACAGTAACTACGTAGTATAATGTACATGTATAATAATTATGTACGTACATGTACATATACATGTATATGTACTCTTGCTTGAACTACTCGTACACGTACAATATACACATGTACAGTGTAGGTGAGTAAAGTTCTAAGAAGAGGAAGTGTAAGTCCCACATACTACAATTTCCCGAATATCTCATACTATCTCCCTCTATCTTCACATTCACTGACTCACCGATAAACTGGTTTGTGATGTCATAGATGGTGAGAGTCATTGCGTCGCTGGATCCACCCTGGGAGGAGCTGAGAGAGACACGCCCCCCAACCCTACCACCCACTGTCACTGAAATGAGGTAACCTCGGAACCAACGAATCAAAAACTTCTCCCCTGCATGTCCGTGGGAGAAATATCAAATTTATACCAGTAGACAAAACAACATAATAAAGTAGACTAGGCATTAGACAAATTTTCATCCCCAACTACATGTAGCCCCATGTACAGTGGCTAGCTGGTAAGCTAAGGAATAACTTGTATTAGCATTACCTTCAAAGACTAGAAGCTGAGCCTTGGCCTCAGAAGTGTAGAAGTGAAAGGCCTGCAATGAACAAAACCATGAATGAGTGCAAAACCGATTGCAGCATATAAGTAGGTAAGACACTCTTGACATCCTAATAACTATAAGAACCAAGGCTCCTTTCAGTGACATTGACAGTATGCCATGATGGCAGTGGAGCACACACAGTAGACACCACCAGCCCCCTCTCCTCACCTGTCCCATGGCAATGACAAACTTGTGCTCCTGTGTGTGGTCGGTCATTGTGCTGCAGTTCAACTCACAACCAAACTCATCATCGAGACAAATCTAGAAACGGAGAAATCAATTTCAGTGAAAGTTACATTGGACATGATACACAGCCATGGTGCATGGCTAAATGAAGAGAGAAAGGATTGGACTACCTTCTTGTCATTCTCTGAGATGTAGATGGAGTAGACCTTCTTGTTTGTGGAGATCATGAGAAAGGCTCTCTGACCAACCTGACGAAAACCAAGACCTGCAATCATGGAAGACACAAGTACATGTGGCTCTGCCTTACGCTAAACTGTGCTCGATAAGGCACTGGGGGTGGCACCCCCACCCCCCTCCCCCCCGAGAGGAATTTACAGAAGACAGGTACATATATTAGCTGGCCAAAGATAATGCCTATATAATCATGAACGCTACATGTAATTCCAAAGAGTATGTTTGTGAAAGTGCAGGAAACACAACAATATACTGTGAACGAACATCTGTATAAACAGATGCACTCAGAACACGAAATGTTATAAGATACAATAATGCACTATAGACTAATATGCCTGTTATATGCATGCCACAGACTGCTATAGGCTATACAGACTCGTGATACTATAGATAATTAGCTTTACAGTACACTACCTGTGACATAGACCCTGTCCCCCTTCTCCTCGTGGACAATCCTGACACGAGACATCCTGTCCCGAGTGATGTTCCCACGGATCACTATCACCGTGCCATTCTGGAAACCAACGGCTATCATGCTCATATTCTCGTGAGCACACACTGACATCACCTGGGAGGGTAAGGATAGGAGGAGGGTAAACAATGGCCTCGTCCCCACCCAGCCAAGGTCCTTTCAGTATCCCACAGCCTCCAAGTCACACACAGGTGAACCATAGGGAAGATTTTCGCCCAAGGGCACATGCACCATTCATCAACATCAAATACACAATAAATTTTCTGCTTATACCAATTTACTTGGGCAAAAAATGATTCTCAATGTACATGTATCAGGCCATGTACACTAAAATACAGTTGTAGCTGGGAATACCATTAAGTCGTACTCACTGGGCACTGTTGTTTAGCCCCAGGGATGATAGCTCTGATGGTACGAGCAAGAGTAGGGGAGCCATCTTTATTACGCTTATCCATACTCCACACTCTGTAGAGAAATGAATACCATGACATGAGCGACAGAACGTATGTACGGAGGGGGAAGAGAAGAGAGGAGGGAGGGAGTGAGGAAGGGGGAGAGAGACCTGATGAGTGGAGTCATGTCTTCATCATCTCCAACCGTGAGAAAGATGTTCCTTGTCTTGAACTGGTAGATGAAGTTGACCCTGAGCAAGTAGGCAGGAAATGAATACATGTCATGCAGACTTGTCAGGATGTGAAGTCGGCCATCGGCATGTGAACATGCTGTCAAGGAACAAAACTTAAAACCAACAAACCATAACTCTGTACCACGCTAACTTCCGTTATACTAGTGCAATACATTTTGAATGCATGTCAGCAAATTATTTAAAAATTTTATTTTAAAAGGATATCTCCAAATATCATTTGGCCTCTGCCACAGGCACAGCATGTCATCCTCAGGTCCTAAAGGGGGAGTAAGGCACAAAGTAAAATGCAGCCTTGTGTTTGGTGTGCATTAATTAGAGTAAACCACTCTTCTTCTGCCTGCAGTGTGGCCATTTGTCACGCACCTTGAGTTTGTCATAGGCCTGGTTGGTGTCAGGATCCTTCACCTCCTCAAGATCAAAGAACTTAAAGCTTTTCCACGACATCTTGACAAAGCCCTAGTCGTCTCGGATTCTCCGTATATCACGATTTTACGGTGTTTCTTGCAGACCCACCCCCTTTTTGTTTCCTGATCGACCTTTGACCTCTGCACGTGGAATATGATTACCAGTGCAGTGCAGTTTGTTTACAAGCGCTAGTAAGGTTTTGCGCACATGAGAATTCAGAAGACAGGCAACAGGTAGCGATCATAGTCACTTTATGAAGGTTCCCGACGAAGTTTCCAACTCAGCTTCCCTACCATTTGAAAATCGGTGTCGATGGCTGCCTCACCGCCTAGTGATGTCTTGCCAACACCCCCCGAACCCTCGAGATCAGACGAGCTCACCCGACCGGTAACGACGAGAGAGAACAAGCAACCCTCAGAGGAGGCAAACATCGGGTCTCGCAACCAAGTACGCCGCTCTCAATCGCCTCACCCACCCATCTCTAAATCACAGGAGCCGTGTTCAGAGAATTTATCTTTCAACTCTGAGAGGGAGAGACGTGGGCACGAGTCGCCCGTAGCTACAGCTACATGTACAGTGGTGGGAAGAGAGGCAGTGGTCCACCCGGAGACTAGCTGCCTGGGGGAGGAGGAGGAGGAGAGGGAGGGGGATGTGTGTGAGGGGTGTGGTAGGAGCAGGTCTGAGGGGAAGAGGCTATTGAAGCTGGAGAGGGAGGTGAGGAGGCTGAAGGAGACACTGAGAGAGAAGGAGGAGGTCATCACCAGGCTATGGGAGGACAACGCCAAGAAGATGGCAGAACTACTGGAGTTTCAGCTGCACAAGGTGTGATCATGTCCTTTGTGGGAGGGGGTGGTGCAGATTGGGCAATGTCCTGGGATTTTGCCTTAACTAATTGAATCAATTGCATACTGTATACGTCACGTGTACATGGAAATTTTGTCACCTGCTCTCATTAGTGAATATTTTTGTCTGTGCATTGGTGAAATTTTTTTCTACCAGAATTTGAACAATACAAAGGTAGCTGGGCTTGGCGAAATTTTTTATCCATTGAAAATTTATGTATTTCAAGTTCAGTAAAACTATCGGTATGCTATATTAATTCTTTGGTTATGTGAGGGTTATTATGTGGGAGTACATGTAGGAATAGTATTGTGAGATCACTATGCTATGTATTGAATTTCTAGTAATGCCCCCCCCCCCTACAGCTTCAGCGTTCCATCTCAGACAAGGACTCTGCCATTGCCATACTGGAGCTTCAGCAGCCATCGGAGGACATGTGTGCACAGCGACTGGAAAGACTGAAGGGGGAGAGGGGAAAGCTGACTCAGCAGCTGAAAGGGAAGGTACAGGAGAGAGTGGACTTGTTTCGTAAGGACTCGGACAAGGCTCTGGAGAGTTTGGCCAACCAATTTCATAGTTACAACAAGGAACAGGCAAGCGCAATAGCGTAATACACAGTGTGAAGTCTGAGTGGTTCTTTGGGACAGCGGTACAGCTGTTTTGATAAACATAAGTTGTTTTGTCTATTATACTTTATGGGTGATTTCGTACTGCACACCTTTCTCTATGCTTTGGTGTTCAAGAGATGTCCTTGTTTCATAAATTTAGAGAACAAGACTTAGTGATGTGCTGTATAGCCTCATTCCAAATGTTTAATGTTGCATACTTTGGCGAATTCAGTATAGAGCGCCAATTTAACTTAATGCACACGTGCCTATGGTAGTAAGCATTCAGATCTACACTTCACCGACACTAATGGATGTACAGGCGGGAGCTTATGGAGCACTCTGTACATGCACCTGTGTGGATAGGAGCTAGTTCCACCTGTTGTCATAAAATTAATGAACATCATATTGACATCTGGAAGTCGCAGTTTAGCCAGAAATGTTGGCAATCATTACCTAATAAGGCTGACAAATTATTATTGGTGTTGGTGCAAATATTGGACCAAAAGAATTATTACATCCACCGATTATTGATACTAATCTTGTCAATAGGTATGTGAGGCTCTGCGGGCCCTTGAGCTGACCTGTGTCAAGCTGAAGGCCTACATCGACCAGCTACTGGCAGTGGTGTTGGAGAGTGACCCCAACCTGCTGGAGGGCATGCCCAGAATACAGCAGAGCACTGGGATGAAACTGGAGCTATTTAGGATGGCATCATCGCAGGAGGTAACGATAGGAGAGTTTAAGGAAGTGGGAAAGATAACTAGCACTCGTCACATGCAAAATTTTGTTATAATACTGTGCACCATTGCCGAGACTCACTCTCCCCCTCTCTTTCTCTCTCTCTCACACACACACACACACACCAATACAGCTTCTTGAAGAGTTGCATGAAAAAGAACAAAATTGTCAGAGCCTTCAGAACTATGCTGGATTATTGCTTCAGAGAATCACAGAACAATCTCCAGACCTATTGCAATCCATTGGCAGCCACCATGAACAGTATAGTGAACTACTAATGGCTGAACAATAAGAGTGAATGGATATAGAATAATATTATTATCACTTGTTTGTGTCATGTATACATGTTGTTAATGTATGAAACGATTACCACATCCCTAGTAGCTTCATTGTATGTGGTAAAGGGTTACTTGAGTTATGCATTACATAATCATCAAATGTTTGAAGTGGAATAACTTGAAAATGAAAACAGATGTCAAACTTTAAAGTGTTTACAGAACCATTTTCCATATTCACCTATATCTGTGCCAAATTTCACGATTCGATACCCTTACTGCATGGGCAAATATTGCTTGTTTCAGAAAAGTGAATTTCTACTAGTATCGTGGTGATGATCTTTTCCATGTTTCCATGCTGTTGTTAGCACTATAGCTTCAACTTTGACCTTGACCAGATTGTCATCCAAATACAAAAAAACCACACACTCTTTTTCATCGAAACTCTTGGTCTTGTATGTGACCCAAGAAAACTTGGTGTGCAATATTATAGGATATTGTATAATATGTGCCCACTCATTTGTGTGCTTTTTGTATATCCTGCATCATGGTAAGTGCCCATGTTACATGTATATCCCATGGTAAGTGCCCATGTGGGCCAAAAGCACGGAAATGAGCAGGAACATATACAATATCCTATATATTGCACACCAAGTTTTCTTGGGTCATGTAGTTTCTTAATCCTTGATGAAAAAGAGTGCTAGTGGTTTAATATTTGTATTGCAATTGGATGACAATCTAGTAAAGGTCAAAGTTGAAAATGTGTATGTTTATATAGAATTCGAAGCTGCTACATGACTCCTAATAAGGCCGGCCTTGACCTTGGTGCTCAGAGCAAGCACTGGCCATAATAGTTCAGCAGTACAAAGCGATGTGGCAGTAATTAATCGTTTCTCTCCAATTTCCTCTGCAGTGTTCCATCATTATTAGAGGCAGCTGATATTGCAATAAGTATAAAAAAATTGAAAGATGAAGTAGGGATGGCAGGGCCAAAAAGTACACAAACAAGATTTGTAGGGATAATCAAATCCACTATACATCCCTACGCTTGCTTACTTTTCTCAATAATATTATTATTATCATGCGTGCACCTAATTATGTTAGTCACTAAGTGGTCTACAAGCAAAAATTAATGCAACTGTTTATTATCAAGGTTCTAGGCAAATTTGAACTATAGCTAACTTGAATAGAATCTCTAGAATTCACCTTAGTTTTCCTTTGTACACAGTTTTTGTTCGACCATCAGCACTCCAGCCTCCAATCACTAACATCTCTGTTGATGATAAAACAGCAACTGCGCAATCAGATCGTGGAGCAGGTAGATCACTGATGTAGATCCAGGAGTTGGTGGAGGGAGAGTACATGTAGATTTCCTTCTTGGCTGCTGATTTCTCCTGAGATGTTTGAAACCCTCCCATAGCAAGAAGGTTGCCAGCTAGCACGGCTGCAGCTGGTCCATAGGTTGGAGTGTTGGGCAATGTCTTCCAAGCTGATTGAGTGTTGCTGCTACCACTGTGGATGGTTTGGTTGGCTGGTACTGCATTGCCAAGGAGGTCATCGACTGAGGCATAGAGTGCTTGATTGAGATTCAATGGGTGGTTGTATCCTCCTAGTGCATAGCATGTATTTCCAATGGCAGTCACTGACATGCTACAACACGTCACAGGCAAAGGATCCGTCTTGCACCATTGTGATGTGTCCACCTTAAAGATTTCTACCATATCGGTTGCAATGCGTAGGGTAACCTCTCCACCTGCTGCTATGAGTGCTGATGGGAGACTCAAAACTGCCATGCAATCTCTGGCAGTTGGTTTGCAATCTCCTGAAGTTGTTTTGCTCCAGTATTGTGACTTCTCATCATAGAGGTATACTTCATCACTTCGCCTGAACATTTTATCCTTTACACCCCCTACAGCCACTAATTTACCATTGATTTGACCTAGACTATAGTACCAAACTGGCAGTGGCGGTAGAGTGGTCCAGTTGTCTTGTGATGGGTCATATCTATGGACAGAATAGACACTACGACTATTGGTGCCGACACCTCCACCATAGTATACTTTGTCACCAATTAGGATGGCTCGTCCTTCACTCATTTCAGTTGGCAAGTCGGCACACTGTTTCCACTTGAGTTTAGCCTGTAACACCTAGCCAAAAAAACCACAAAAACAAGAATAATTAGAGCTCTGTAGAGCACATATCCTGTGTGCACATTGCATGCGCAATCTGTAGACCTACTTTAATTTGTATGTATGTATGCATGAAATCATGGATTCTCTCTCTGCCCCAGACCTAGACTCAGAGGGATTGGGGGGGGGGGGGGGGGGGGGGGGCGATTGCCCCCCCTACTTTTCTAGGAGGGGGGCATAGCCCCTACACTTTGAGTCTGAACTTTCTTATACTAATTAGCTAATTTAGGAATTCATAATGGTTTGTGTAAGTTCAAAATTTCATGTTACATCATATCAATACCCTCAATTGACAGATTTCTGTATGACCTAGCTTGGAGACCCCTTTCCCAATTAACCCTACCCAAACAATACCAACCCTTATTGTTCCAACCCAAACCCTAAACCCTACCCTCTGCCTAATGACTACCTAATCTACATTGTCCATACAGATATCTGTTAGCAGTTGCTCAATTGTTGAAGTAAATTTTTTTACTGCCTGAACGAGCCTAATTACACAGGAGTAACTGATTCAAATTTTAGTCCCAAAATACCTCAGAAAGCATCTGGTAATACCTAAAATCTCAAAATTTTCTGGGAGAGCATGCCCCCAGACCCCTGCAAGCAGCAGGGGCCTTCGGCCCCAACCTATCTTGCATCTGTTTGTATGCCCCCACTTTTTATTACTTCCTACCCCTCTGAGACTAGGAAGACATGAACTGCTACAGTGGAACCTGTCTAAAACGGTCACCATTAGGCCAAATATCTGTGGCTACATTAGAGAGGTGGCTGCAATATGCAAAACATAGGGGGTGTGGCTTGTAGGAGAAGTGCGGCCTAAGTGGTTGCAAACGTAATGCATAAGTATTATAGCTCTTCTGTAATAAAATTAATTGGATTCAATGACATACTTTAATTGTTATGCACCATGTATGCAGCAGTATTATTGCGCATTTAATAGCTATTATACTTACCATCAGGGGTTATGGTGTGTGGTGTGGTGTGGTTAGATAACTGAATAGAAATTTACCAACCTCTGAAGGCTTGTTGGGCCGACATGCCTTAGGAGAACACTGTTACAGTATGTGTTCTACAGAGCTCTAGTTATCAAATATTCAAGCTAGCTATATACATGTATGCATGTTGTATTGTGTGCCCCTATAGTACAGAAAGCATCCTCTCTGGTAAGCTGTTGATCCTAAAAGAGCTGACCTGATGGATTAGCAGGAGGTCTAATAAATCCACAAGTTGCACTTGGCAGCCAAGTGGGGTTTCCCTGGGGGCTGTCCTACAGTGGCCACTATAGGCAGGCTAATTTGTACTAGTGTAAACACCGTCTTATCCAGGATGTGGCTGTATTAAGGAGGTGACCGCCTTAATCAGGTGACCGCAGAGGCAGGTTCCACTGTACTACTTACATTGTAATAAACTTAGTTACTATATATAGCTATCTTACATTCTGATTCGGTTCCATAGAGCATCACATTTCAGTCAGCGGATAGCTAGCAGCGGCCAAACTCTATAGCGCTACTATAATATTATGTCAAGAGCAATATTTAGAACATTCCAGGCCACTTATTGTGCGCATGAGTAAAAAGCACACAGCCTGCATACATTATGTATTGAGTAGGCACTGTCGATAAGAATAGCTATGACGCAAGGCCGTAGGAGCCAGTCAGGCTGGTCAGGCCATGGCCTAACCACTGTTCTGGTTGATTTTCGGTAAAGGTCATTGGTGCTATGTGCACCTTGCATGCCCCAGCAAAGCAATAATCGTATTATGTAGTCACAATCTCTCTACCAATGACGGGCCTGACCACTCAAAATTTGCTTCCTACGGCCCTGTGATGGCCAACAAAAAGCTTGATTTATGGCACTCCGGAAGCATATCCCTTGATTTGAAGCACACTAAAACCAGTTTTTCACAAAATTCGATTGATTCGTTGTGCTTACGTATACGAGTCGTTCAGGTGCCTATAGACATCGAGTCATGCCAATTTTTGTCAGTGCTATTAAACGACAATGACACAACTGATTACATTACCTGCGCGGGGTAACAATGTGATTCATAGACAGGTCAAATGTAGTACAATCACTTACTGGATTGTTAGCTCCTAGGTATTCTCTTGCTTTTGTGAGCTGTTCACTCATCCCCAAGATTACAGTGTCTTTCTCCATTAAGGCCTTACTCCTTAACTCAATCTCTGAATTTCTTATTTCAAGTTGACTGCTGAGAAGGCTATTTTGTGAAGTCAGATCTCTGACTTGCAATTGCAAATGCTCTACTTCAATGGAATGGAGCTTACTAAGTCTATTAGTTTCTGATGCAATTTCCAATTCCTTTGTTCGAGATTTTTCATTGGAAATTTCAAGAAGCAATTGATGTCTTTCAAGTGCTTTCTCTTTTCTCTTTCCCTCCTCAATCAAAGCTTTTTTCTCCTCTTCAGCCATTTCGATTTGTCTCAGTATTTCCACTTGATTGGCAAAGGAGGCAGGAAACTGCAACACCATCTCTGCTAGTCGCCCCACAATCTCATTGGCATGGGCTCTAGCCTGGATGTGGTTATTGACACACTTTAGAATGAGATCCATCAGAGGATGATCATTTCCAATTGCTTGAAGGAACACCTCACGTCGTTCAGCTTCTGTGACTGGAATCAGCCTACCATCAGATTCTGTACGATTTGGTCCAACCTGTGGATCTGGCCATAGACCACTGAACATATGGATCATCATAATGCCGTAAGAAAACTCATCAACACTTGTGTCATATTTGGGGTTGGCTACCATCACCTCTGGTGGCATGAAGGCAGGGGTGCCAGGAGTCTGAGTCATGCGACTGACCTGTATTGGGGTCAGGTTGAGGATCCTGGCCACACCCAGATCAGAGATCTTGGCTGTCATGTTGGGTGTGAGGAGGACATTGTTGGAAGAGAGATCTCGATGAATGATGGGAGGAGTTTGGCTGTGGAGGTAGCATAACCCCAGAGCCACGTCATGAAGGATGGAGTAGCTGATATCCTTTGGGAGAATACCATATTGCTCAATGCAGGAGGTGAGGTTGGTGGGGAGAAACTCCATGACTAGGATGGGTGCTTGCACTCCTTGTTGGAAACAGACTCCCAGAAACTGAACAATGTTGGGATGGCGTACTTGACTGAGTAGATGACATTCTTCCTCAAATCTGCGAACAATGTAGCTGGTATCTCCCTGCTCTAGCAGCAGTTCATGGATCTTCTTGCCAGCACATTTCAGTCCCGTGTAATCTAGTTCTAGCACAGTAGCATAAGAGCCATGCCCCAGCTTTCGATCTGTCACTCTAATTCCAGTCAGCTTGTAGGGATCAAACCCAGTGAACGTTGCTCGTTGCAGAGCCATGGGTATTTTAATACCGTGGCGTTCGTGGAAAGTCCGAAAAGGCCCTCAAAATTTTCGTGGTTTTACTTGAACAGCAACCAGTCCAGGGCATGCCGCAAGGGGCGTGCGCAAGCGATGATGTAATCGATACACGCGCTGGCGATCTTCTTTGTTTAATACTAAGCCATACCTATAATTATACAGAGACTTGCATGAGATAGAAGAATATTAGTGTCGAAGACGCCTTCAGCTGGATGACAGTGGCTACTGTTGCTTGCTATTAAACACTGGAAAGTGTCGGCCGCGCTGCCACGATGTTTGTGGCCCCTCCCCTCATCACGGACTCGCATAGTACCATATCACCGTAGGCCGAGCCGTAGGCATTAATTTTCGTGGGTGGGAAAATTCGTGACTGCCAAGTCAACCACGAAAATAAGCACCCCACGAAAATTACCCGTTATACTAAGTACATGAAGTTAAACGCCAGCGGAGTCGACGCGCGCGTTATGCATCTTGGCGACCATTACCTATTTATGTAAACGTATGCGCAGTTAGCCAACAGTTACCTCGAATCTCGACTTACTCATTGGTATTTAATCACAGGGTGTCCCCCAACCTGCCAATGCGCATCAAGTTTAACCACTTTCGTATGGAATTCCACGCCCTTGCGCTCTGATAGTCTATGTTCAATAGAAATCACATGCTTATATTTATAGTCTCTAGGATTTTATTAAGTAGCTAGACGGAGACGACTGGATGCTGTTTTGCCATCTCTGGAGCTTCAAATCTTCCAGAAATCTCGACTCGATATGAAATCCATTAGGTGGTGGAGGTAGGCAATGCTGTGTTTGTTACGGTGGCCGAGAGGGACACTGCCGCGGCGGCCCAAGCCGCGTTGGGGCCGCCCGAAAGCCGCCGTTGGCCGCCTAAGGGCCGCCCATCGGCTGCGGCTGGCCGCCGCGGCTCAGCCGCGCCCGCCAAAAATTTAAAATCTATATTCAGTTCACGAATGGTTAACTGAACAACGTTAGGTGTGGTCAAGATCATTGCGTTTACTCAGCCCTCCGCGTGTTTGTCAGAAAAAAAAAAAATTATTATTATTAGCTAATAACTAAACGCTGCGGTGGGGGTAATCGAGAGGGAAAGGTTTATATAACGTATACCACCCTTTCTTTATCAGTGGTGATCGTTCTTGTGCTTAGCAGATATCGAGCGTGCGCTTAAACGCTGCGGTGGGCGTGGTCTGGTAAGTTAGTACTGCGTGCGCGTGGGCAAAAAGCACGCGGTTGATAGGAGTGACCAACAAACATTTTAGCCCCTGTACCCGGTATCGATCGAATCCAAACGAGGCCGAGTCCGTTTCTTTGTTGTATTTGATCTCCGTTATAACCCACTGTGCCCAGATGTCTATGCATATCGTGCGGAGATGACAAAGACAGACTGACAAACTGACCGCTTGCGCATGCGTGCGGGATAATAGTCTAATTAACCAGTTGTAAGCTAGAGAATCGATTTTCAAACAGATTGGCGGGCGCGGCTGAGCCGCGGCGGCCAGCCGCAGCCGATGGGCGGCCCTTTGGCGGCCAACGGCGGCTTTTGTGCGGCCCACGGCGGCTTTGGCCGCCGCGGCAGTGTCCTTCTCGGCCACCGTAGTTTGTATCTCATCCACCCCCAACTTCTATCTTCACTGGGTTTATCGAAACCATGAAAGGTGATTCAGCTGCTCAATATAGATATAATTCTGCCTGGGCCAGGATGCCAAATGTTGAAGCTTTTCGCTACAGAGTCTGCTAGACTCCTCAAATATATTAAGGTACCATTTAATTGCGTGGGCGTGAGCGTCAGGAATGGCTAATTCAATTAGCGAATCGTGAGGGGGCGTGGCCGAAGAGGCCATACGAGTGCTTTTGGTCGAAGGTGGGCGTGTCCAGAATCGGCCAGGGATGATTATGCGCGTGTAATTAGCGACCGGAAGTGGCCCCTGAAGAAAAGGCCGGTAATTGCCCACATCAAAGCAAGATCAAAGCATTCTTTCTTAACTATTAACCGCAACGACAAAAAAAAAAAAAAAAAAAAAAAAAAAGCTTATTGGGCCTAATTAAGCATGTGGGCGTGTTGCTGGCACTGTGTGGAGTGTGTGCGTGTGCGTTAATGCAGGTTTTATTGCTTCCGATTGGGCGTGGCTTCACGGGCCAGTGCTTGGACATCGGCGCCTGGGACTTGGCCTCGGCGATAGGTGGGCGTGTCCCGGAAGCGGTGGTGACCTTTGAACCCCGCGAGGAGGCTTTGGGGGCGTGGCAGGAGGTCAAAGGTGAGGCCATGTCTGTTAATGAGGCACTGTACGGCGGTGCGATCGAGGGGCCTGTACGGCTGGACGGAAGCTGACGATGGTTTGAAGCGGATGTGGTTGCGATGACGTGTTGTTACTCCGCCCACACAGGAAATGAGGTGAGCTCTTGCGTGGGCGGTGTGGCAGAACGGCCTCCAAGTGTTTGTGTGTGTTTTGGCCTTGAGGAAGCTGTGTGTTTTAATTGGGATTGATTGTGGGCTTCCGGTGGACATCCGGTGGTTAGTAGGCACTTGATTGAGAATGGTGGTCCTTGGGGAACAGGGTGGGGCTGTTTTGGGTGTGGCCTGGCCCCTCCCTTCCGGCTCGGCTTCCGGTCCATGGAGGATATTAAATGAACACTTCCGGCTCTAGCAGCCACACCCCTGAGACCTGTGCAATTAAAAGGGCGTGGTTACACAACATGCACCTCACTAATGACTTTGATGTGGTTTAGGTGTCATATCCCCCACCTCACGCCCACGCAATTTAATGGTACCTTAAGGTACCATTTAATTGCGTGGGCGTGAGCGTCAGGAATGGCTAATTCAATTAGCGAATCGTGAAGGGGCGTGGCCGAAGAGGCCATACGAGTGCTTTTGGTCGAAGGTGGGCGTGTCCAGAATCGGCCAGGGATGATTATGCGCGTGTAATTAGCGACCGGAAGTGGCCCCTGAAGAAAAGGCCGGTAATTGCCCACATCAAAGCAAGATCAAAGCATTCTTTCTTAACTATTAACCGCAACGACTTAAAAAAAAAAAAAAAAAAAAAAAAAAAAGCTTATTGGGCCTAATTAAGCATGTGGGCGTGTTGCTGGCACTGTGTGGAGTGTGTGCGTGTGCGTTAATGCAGGTTTTATTGCTTCCGATTGGGCGTGGCTTCACGGGCCAGTGCTTGGACATCGGCGCCTGGGACTTGGCCTCGGCGATAGGTGGGCGTGTCCCGGAAGCGGTGGTGACCTTTGAACCCCGCGAGGAGGCTTTGGGGGCGTGGCAGGAGGTCAAAGGTGAGGCCATGTCTGTTAATGAGGCACTGTACGGCGGTGCGATCGAGGGGCCTGTACGGCTGGACGGAAGCTGACGATGGTTTGAAGCGGATGTGGTTGCGATGACGTGTTGTTACTCCGCCCACACAGGAAATGAGGTGAGCTCTTGCGTGGGCGGTGTGGCAGAACGGCCTCCAAGTGTTTGTGTGTGTTTTGGCCTTGAGGAAGCTGTGTGTTTTAATTGGGATTGATTGTGGGCTTCCGGTGGACATCCGGTGGTTAGTAGGCACTTGATTGAGAATGGTGGTCCTTGGGGAACAGGGTGGGGCTGTTTTGGGTGTGGCCTGGCCCCTCCCTTCCGGCTCGGCTTCCGGTCCATGGAGGATATTAAATGAACACTTCCGGCTCTAGCAGCCACACCCCTGAGACCTGTGCAATTAAAAGGGCGTGGTTACACAACATGCACCTCACTAATGACTGATGTGGTTTAGGTGTCATATCCCCCACCTCACGCCCACGCAATTTAATGGTACCTTAAGGTACCATTTAATTGCGTGGGCGTGAGCGTCAGGAATGGCTAATTCAATTAGCGAATCGTGAAGGGGCGTGGCCGAAGAGGCCATACGAGTGCTTTTGGTCGAAGGTGGGCGTGTCCAGAATCGGCCAGGGATGATTATGCGCGTGTAATTAGCGACCGGAAGTGGCCCCTGAAGAAAAGGCCGGTAATTGCCCACATCAAAGCAAGATCAAAGCATTCTTTCTTAACTATTAACCGCAACGACTTAAAAAAAAAAGCTTATTAGGCCTAATTAAGCATGTGGGCGTGTTCCTGGCACTGTGTGGAGTGTGTGCGTGTGCGTTAATGCAGGTTTTATTGCTTCCGATTGGGCGTGGCTTCACGGGCCAGTGCTTGGACATCGGCGCCTGGGACTTGGCCTCGGCGATAGGTGGGCGTGTCCCGGCTGCGGTGGTGACCTTTGAACCCCGCGAGGAGGCTTTGGGGGCGTGGCAGGAGGTCAAAGGTGAGGCCATGTCTGTTAATGAGGCACTGTACGGCGGTGCGATCGAGGGGCCTGTACGGCTGGACGGAAGCTGACGATGGTTTGAAGCGGATGTGGTTGCGATGACGTGTTGTTACTCCGCCCACACAGGAAATGAGGTGAGCTCTTGCGTGGGCGGTGTGGCAGAACGGCCTCCAAGTGTTTGTGTGTGTTTTGGCCTTGAGGAAGCTGTGTGTTTTAATTGCGATTGATTGTGGGCTTCCGGTGGACATCCGGTGGTTAGTAGGCACTTGATTGAGAATGGTGGTCCTTGGGGAACAGGGTGGGGCTGTTTTGGGCGTGGCCTGGCCCCTCCCTTCCGGCTCGGCTTCCGGTCCATGGAGGATATTAAATGAACACTTCCGGCTCTAGCAGCCACACCCCTGAGACCTGTGCAATTAAAAGGGCGTGGTTACACAACATGCACCTCACTAATGACTTTGATGTGGTTTAGGTGTCATATCCCCCACCTCACGCCCACGCAATTTAATGGTACCTTAAAAGCCAGGAGACTAGGAGATTTCATATCTTACTGCGGCCAGCTGAGACAACATGGCTACAGTTATTAAAGTAAGATACGAAACCTCCTGAGCAAAGAGTACCTTGGAGACATGGAAACAGCTCTGATAAAAAGACACTTAATTTAGCTAATATCACCAGGACTCAAAGCATGGTGTCCGAGCCACAGGACGTCCTTGAGAGTGAAACAACTTACAAGAGAATTTCTAAAGAACCAGGGCGGCAACATAGTGGCTAGCTACATGTAGCTATTTGAGTACTAGTACATGTAGGTGGACTGAGGCACACCTGGCCTCTGTCAGTGCAGATCAGGACTCAAGAGCTCAGCTAAGGCAACTTTGCAAGGCTACCTTGTCGTGCAGTAGCTACTGACCTGTAACGATAAACATCCTTATGAATTTTATAGGGACATAATATTATTATTATTATTAGTTTTGTAGGGACTGAGAATATCTTCTGTATGGAAAGCTGTCAAGAGTGTGCGTCAGCGCAAGCGCAAGGGCGTGGAATTTCATACGGAAGGGGTTAAATTTGATGCTCCTTAGCGGGTTGGGGGAACCCCTATGATTAAGTACCAATGAGTAAGTCTGTATATAACGAGATTCGTTACCTCGCGCGTGTTACAGGTAGTCTCGTGACCCAGCCCCCTAAACGTACGTACGTTTAAGGGGGCTGGGCCACGAGACTAGTGTTACAGGCTGGACGTTCAGTTGTGTGCTGCCGGTTTGCGGATCTTCTTTTAAAATTTATCCACATTCATCCTCTCCGTAGCTAATGTCCTCTGACGACCAAGACACACCACCAGCTGGCGCTGCTACCACTTCTGCCCCCGACACACCCGCCACTAGTACTACCGTGCCCAGCATCCCCCAAGTTTTGGCCACGCTGACAGCCCACTTGTGTGCTGCCGGTTTGCAGATCTTCTTTTACCCGCCCTGCCCTCCCTCTATTGTTACATATTCTTTCCGTCCAGATGGACGTGATTGAGCCGGGCTGTGTCGGGAGGACATGCCTCCCTAATCACCCCCAAGTATTATAGGAGCATTAGTATACCCTCGTCCCCAGGCCCCTCCCAACGCGTTGGGAGGGGCCTGGGGACGAGGCTAGAGCATTAGGTACATTCTTGCTAGTCCAATTCCCATTCCAGCATTAATTAACTGCCCCCTATCATTTCATGCAGCATGTAGTTACCCGCTGTCTTTCCCGGCACGGCCAGGTTCACCCTCCAAGAAGATCCATCGAGTTATGGCATGGCAGTTGGGTATTGGATAGGTTTGCTACAGCCAATTCAGGTGCCTAGCTAATTAGTTAGCACCTAATTTACCAGATGAGGGGTTAAGGTATGATGATGCCGAATATACTTTTGGGGGTGGGTTCAAACCGCATGATGGGCAGGGCTTTAACGGATCGTGGGTGGAGCGTGAGATAGCAAGAATGCATCATGTGTCTCTTAATAATAATATTATTATTATCTACTCTTGCAATGCATGATTTATCACTGATTCTGTGAGTTGGGAAAAGTGGAGAATTAATAATTGCATCAATCAGACATTTCCGCATAAATAATTATTAATACCATAAAGCAACTTTTTATGCACGTGAAAGAGAAATATTTTTTTTTCACATGCATAAAAAGTTGCTTATGCAGATCGGTCTAAACAGGCCTCTCAAAAAATTTGTGTCACTCAATCATGCTCATTTGAGCACTACAACTGTGATCTCTATAAATGCATAGTGCTGCCTAGCAGAATATTTCAACACTTCACTGATTATGTTGCTGAAATAGCTAGGGTGTATTGTTATTATAGTGCATGTACTGACTCGTCAATCAGTGTCAGCGGCCTCATGCATAATTTAGTGCAGTTACACACTAGGTGGACCAGCCACCTCAAAAGTAGACCAAAGGCATAAAATATTATTTTAATAAGTTTGTAGTCCTAAAGCACTTGTGGGTTTCATAAAAGCTCCCAATTTTAAGCATAATTTATTATTGTTTAGCTTAAGACTCAAGCACTTCTTATTCAAAATTAAACAATTCAGACGACATGCAAAAATTAACAGCTTGGTTAATTAAGTAGTAGCTGTAAGTGAATATTAAATCTCTTTGACAACACATCCTTATTAGCACAATTGTCGCCTGTAATCACTTCCTGCTGGAGGTGAGAGAATCTAACACCACTGGTATGATTTCACTTTTCAAATTCACATACTGAGAAGAACATGGAAGAAGGGAGGCTGATACCACCTCGTGAGAGAAAGCCTCAGAGCAGACCAAAATCATCTCCTAGCGATGCTCGTGATACAAGTCCAGCAATAGTGGGAGTAAGGAGACCAGCAACAGCCAGTAGAGCTAGTGGCACCAGTGATCTGCATTCAATAATTAGAAATCATCAAAATGGAGCTGGTGCTTCACTTCAGCCAAGAGATGAAATTTCACAAGAGCAAGCTGATAGAAAGGAGAGTCATGAGCCAGGAGGGAAACTAGAAGCTTTGGTTGATGATGATGGTGTGGGGACCAGTAAGGTTGACGAGGGATGGACATTAGGAAATGTGGCAGACAGTGACGACAATGCAGGGATGGCAGAGTATAGCAGCTCCTTCACTCACATGAATGAACAAATTCCACATGAAAGCCCACCAAAATATTGTGAGAGACAATTTTATCAGTGAATGATGCTATACATTTATGGCTCTGTGCATGTTGTTTATTTTCCCTAGCTGTGAATTACTCATCCATTCGTCACCTCCTTGAGCTTACTGAAGGAGAAACTGACTTGGATTCTGACAAAGAGATCCCTGACATTTTCTCACAGGTGAGCTACATAGCTACTTGTTCATCCACACAATCTGAAGTTCGATCATGCTGGCTTATAGCTACTGACATTATGGAATAACCTTTAACCTTTCTTCTCTATTCAGGTTGATCAACTTCAGCGCTACTCTGACATTTCAGGGTATAAAGATAGTGTGTTGGGAAGTGAAGTCAAGCCCTATCTGGATGAATTTGGTGGAACTGCACAGCAAGAACAGCTCATGGTTGGCAAAATGACACTGGAGCAAGTGGAGGTGAATGATCTAATCGGTTGTAATTGTACATTGCCTAATGATTTTATCCTCCTCTGTGGACCAGGCTGAAGAACAGCGACTTCAGACTGAATATCTGGCATTCCATGAGCAAGAGGCAATGAAGCAGAGGGAGAGACAGACTCAGATAGCTAAAAGCCAAAAACAGGCTAAGAGGGAGGTGCAGAAAACACTCAGGAAGAGAAGAAAGGCTTTGCTCAAGAAGGAGGTACAGCTTCACTCTTCGTAATTTTGAAGATTTTGTGAGATTCAACTGAATCTTGCAGGCTCAAATGGTGCAGTCCTCAATGACAGAGAAGAAGCGGGTATACAGTGCCTACAAGAAGGCCGAGCAACACATGATTATGGCTTTGAAAGCAAGGAAGAGTGAGATAAAGGTGAGGCATCAATATACGCTTATTACTCTACTTTGAACACGTGGCATGCATTATTATAGCCAAATGCAAGCAAATAAAATGTACCGTGTGCATGTGTAGCTACCTAACAAAATTAATGCATTACATAGATATCATTTCAAAAGTTGATTACTTCCCCTAGGCTCTGTATGGTGATTTGGAGAGAGCTCATGGCTACTATGGTGCCGTGAAGGGTCGGAGGTGGAAAGTTGACTGGACTAAAGCTCCTCAGCCTGTACAGATAAAGATCAAATCCCTACGTGGTATAAGGGACAAGCTGCCAGCTAGCCGCTATTTGCTTCTGGTGTCCCTCCATGACCGTCTTGGTGGACACGTGCTGCGCTGGTCGAAGCTGAAGGGCCAGGAGTGGGGAGCTGCCACCATGCCTGTTCAACACAAGGGAAACTTTTACGACACTGAAATAAAGGTAAGAGAAGCGAATGCACAAATTATTGTCCCCAATATCTATTTCTTTTCCTTTAAAAGTGATATACATGATAGCTATTATGTAGTTTACATTGTCGCCATAAACTCAATCTCCACCCCCCCTCCCCACCACCAGTTTGACCAGAGCATCTACACAGTGCTGCCATCCAAGCCCAGTGTGTCTCCATCAATGGTGCTGGTATTTGAACTGTTCATCCTGAGGGGTCAGGCCACACCTACTGACCAGGTTGTTGGATGGGGTATCTTCCCCATCAGTGACGCCAACTTTAACGTCATTGAGGGAAAGTAAGCACTGGAGATAAGTACAATGTCACGTACATGTATTGTCATTAGATTGTGGAGACTATAGATTAGTATGTATGCCATAGTTTTACTATAATCGGATAGATGTGGCACTGTTGCATTCTGGCCGTATCACTAGGTACAAGTGTCCATTTCTGCGTGGTTGTGTGGACCCACTGATCACCAAGCACAGCAAGGTGGAGGCTTTGTTGACCTCCAACCTGGAGAACTGGCTAAGCAACCTCTACTTTGAAGTGATCAAACTACCAAGGTATGTGTAGCTAAATTTCTACTCACAGTGGTATATTAGTACACATGCAGTATCACACAAGAATAATTATTATAATATTTCGTGCATATGTTTGTTGTGTGTAGATATCTCCAGGGGATGCATGAGTATGAAGTGGAGCTTCAGTTCACGTCAAGTCTTCTTGGCCAGCCGGACCGGACTCATGATGAAGCTGATGTGATTGATGGCAGTGAGCCAGTGCGGGCTCCTGTCATTGATGCTGTTGATGGTGGGGGGCTGTTCTCTTCCACTGGTGACATGCAACCACTCCTCAGTGCATCCTCCTCCAACTCGGAGAATGTCTCCACAGGAAGAGAGCTGGATTCAGTGCAGGTGATCTTTAATACATGAATGCTCTATAAGGCCACACAAACTTGAATGTTAGTTTCTCGTCACCTCCCGCGTCTGTTTTTACCTACCGCATCTGCCTTCATTATTGCCTTGAAACACCAGCCACGCCTCTTTTTTGCTCATTATTTGGGCGGTTCCAGGAAACCACACCCTCAAAATGCCATAATATTGAATAATGAATAATGAATAATGACCGCCCGCCCGCATAGAAATATAAAAACGGGTGGACGAGAAACTAACAATGTAGTTTGATTGGCCTAAGCTTCAAAATGTCTCGCAATAGATATAGCATGCATTGTTTTTAATGACTACTCTCTCATACTTATATAGTTGAACACAGCAACTCTGGAGCATCCTTCCTCAGTTGATGTAACTAGGGCTGGACTCAGCTCAAGATTATCAAGACGCTTCCACTCTGGCTATGCTGGGTATGTCAGCCGAGGAATATACATTCAATATAATCTTATTGTAGCTAACTTAATTTCAGTGACTCAGAGTCCAATAGCTCATCAGATGAAGAGGAGTTCGATAGAGATGGTGGTCGTGCTCATGATGAGGAGGGCTTCTTAGCTATTGAAGGGAAGCCTGGGCTCTTCTATAAGGTATCTATATACAGTGTATAATCTCTAGCATTATATATGCATGCTTACATAATAGGTGCACGAGTTCAATCCATTTGCGGAGCAGCAGCGTGAGGTGCAGACACTACTGCCTCATAGCTCAGTGCTGGAGGAAAATGCAATGAAGAATGGGTGGGCCAGGAAGAGGAAAATGAAGAATCTATCCTATGAGAAACAGCTTGACCAGCATACTATATCTGTCCAGTAAGTGCAAACTTAAGATCTTGTTAGAAAGCAATAGCTCTTTGTATAATTTTTATATCAAGAGGGAACCATGATTAATTATAGCGTGTGCATTCTGTGTATGCGTGTGTTAGGGGGATTAGTGCTGAATTAGAAGTTAATCAGTGGAAATTCTAGTAAAAACCATCATCACAATCATCAGACTATAGGTTTGATTGCTTGTCACTTTACATGATCTGTATTAATCATTCCATCTCCATCCATGCAGCCCTCCTTTTTCCAACAGTGGCCGTGTCAAGAGAAAAATTAATGAGCGACTGCAGTACCTTGGTCGTCAGTTTCTGTCGGAGATGGGACTATCCCAGTGGAAGAGCCTGGACTTCTGGAGCATGGTGGTCATCTTCATTCTCTGCTGGTGGATAAGGCTCTACCTACACTATGTGGCTCAGTATGGCTTCCTCAGGATCTCTAACATTCCAGTCATCAGGTCAGTGAAGGAGTGCATAATCCACATGGATGCTTACTGGTTGTATGCTACAGTACGTGGGCTACATGTACATACGGCACCACTCAGACTTAGCTACATAATATTATGGCACCAATATTATGACCTCTACTAAACGCTTCATTAGATGTAGCTGCATGCCAACCTAGCTCGTCCCAAGGCTCCCTCAATTTAATTACAGTGATTTTGTATTTGCATAGGTTTGATTTCTTCCCCCACACTGTCATTCTGCACTACCAGAGTAGTCTTCTCTTCACTCGTGAGGAGGTAGCTATAGTCCTCCTGGGGCCTTTCTTCAACACGTTTGTCTTTTGCCTACTCATCCTCTTCTCGTGGGGATTCCAGAACGTGTTTGGAAGCTTACCTGATCTTGGTTCCCTCTTCATTGCTGCATTTGGAGTACAAGTTATCCTTGACCCATACTGGATCCTCATAGTGGACTTGGCCCTGTTGCGTTTCAACCCTCCCCAGCCCGACCTCCCCACGGCAGATATCACCAAGCTTTATTGGCACTTTGTACGCCTCGAAGGAAATGGAGTCATGGGCATATTTCTGGCAATCTTTCTCTACGTTTTCACTACATTTGTTACCCTGGCCTGCTTCTATATGTACTTCCTCCGAGTGCACATGAATGGAAAGTTGATTGACATCTACCATCGACTCAAGAGTCCGGAGGAGAAATTCTTTGTCCCCAACGACCTTGAAATATCGAATGAGGAGCTTGGCTACATCTGTAGAAAGGCTGAGAGGTGGAGGGGTACTGAGGGAGAGAGAAGGAAGGTGGCAGTACATGACTATGTCTGGGGAGAGGAGGAGAGAGAAGAGAGGGAGAGACAAGAGAGTGTCGAGAAAGAGGTGAGCTTTATCCCAGATAGGCACATCTAACATTGACACACATAATTAATACTCTTACGCCTGTATGCCCTTTTGTTTTATCAGACCCAATCAATGCAAAGAAGACGGGATCGTAAGCCTGAAGTGACCACTCACATCTCCATCCACACACTGCATTTGGATGGCCTCAGGGAACTGTACAGACATTTTCTCAGGCTGGACAATGGAGCAATCATAGAGGTATAATACCATACTATGGAGTTAATGTAGCCCCTAGGACCGATTATCAATTTTTCGGCATTAGCTACAACAGTGCAATATAATAATAAATTAGAAAAGATCAGGGAGAGCCTGAGAATGAGGAAGCCTACTTTAGTCATGATAACCACTAGATATTGTCTCTGCAGATATTCGGTGACTTCTCTAGCGTTTCTGGGATAAGTCCGATGATCAATAACTCTTATGACATTCATCACTCGCTGGTGTCGTTTGGCCACTCAGAAACTAGCTTCGAGGGCAGAGCTGGTGGCTCATCTCTGAGTCGTATCGATCAGTCTATCCCATCTCTGAAGATATCTGCAGGTCAAGATGCACTTGAAGATCAGCAAGACTCCATTTCTGTAAACCACAAAGGAGCAAGACTCAATAGTAGTGCCACAAAGTCATCAGAAATTAATCACAGCAACTCTTCGCTCAAAGTACCAGTACGAGACATTACAAGTCCTAATTACAATAGTCGACGACACACTGAAGGGACGGACTATCAATCTATATCTACCTCGTCAGTGACTGAAGCTAAAGCATCTATTGTTACAGTATCTTTGAGCATCCCGGATCACTCTGAGGAAACGCCTTCAGATGAGCCACCTGATCTGTCACACTTCAAGAAGCAGCGTGAAGGTGATGGCTACTTTATGCCTAAAGAAAGTGAAATGGATGGCAATTTGACCACTGAAGAGAAACTCACCAGCAGTTTCCACAATGATGAGCAGCAACATCTCCTGGATGATGCTGAAGGATCACAGTATAATAAATTCGAGACTGGAAAACTAAAGAGTACCAAAATGCGATATCATGAAAAGTTACTGTTTGAAAAGAAGCTGTCAGCTGGACAACTGGTATAATAACCTGTGTGTATTTCATATTTAAGTTTGTTAACTCTTAGTTATGCCACTTTGAAGCATTTGACGATTACGTAACATTGCATAACTTAAGTATGCCACTTACATATGCATAGTGACCTTACTAGGGATGTGGTAATCATTTCATAGCGTAATATGCAAACCACAAGGTCTCACCACATCCTCAGGCTAGCTTGACTGAAAATCCCTTGCATTATGTGGACGCCCTTTCATGTTTAGACCTTAGCAGAATATCGAGACAAAATTGGGGGTGGGCAGACATTCCATAGTGGGTCCTCTTTCACGAGACTATTTAGGGTATGACATTAATTGTATTGGCCCTTTAATAATAATATTATGCTTTCAAAATATTAGCTAGATAAGCAATAGTGAACCTGGATCACAGTCAAATAACAGCATTTGAAGTGATCCAGTTGAAACTGTCAATTGTACATTCAAATTTCTATACGTGTGTGCTTGATTCGACACAAAGTTCATATGTACAATAGGTATGGCAATCCAAACGTGACAAAATTATAAAAATTCGAACTCAAATGTGCAAATGTAGGATAAATACCAACTCAAGGGTACAAAGTACAAAATTTGCATATGGAAGGTGCAAAAGGTCAAAGCTGCAAACTCAATGGTGCAAAAGTACAGAGCTGCATAATAGCAGGGTGCAAAAGGTCAAACCTGTAAATTCAAGGATGCAAACATACAGACCCCACAAACATTCTAGTTACACCAGTCCATTCCAAAATTGATTTCAGAGATATCTTGCCTGGGAATGTGAATTCGCTAGAGTGATATGGATTAACAACCAACTGGATAGAAAGGAGTGGATGCACTAGCTAACTGAAGTACCACACCCATAAACTAGCACATGTGTATTAGACTCTAGCAAGGGCAGGGCTTTCGATAACTTTTTCACTTGTACTGTCAAAATGTCAGTATAAATCTAACTTTGTCCAGACACATACAAAATTTATCCTGTCGACTCGTGCTTTCCTGCTGATGATGGACAAAGGATTACCAACATTTACAGCACTCTCCATAATGTTTTACCTATAATAATGCTCAAACTAAGCAGAAGACTAAGAAATATCCATGCAGAACTCACAAGCAGCTAAAGCTTTTCTAAGTGCCTAAGATTATCTAAGTCTGCCAGTGGTTCTGTGGCTTGGGTGGTGCTAATCACCACTAAACAGGTTTACTCTACAAACTATGACCACACCAACAGCCCACCCAGTGCATTGCCTGTGTAAGCTGCCACCACTAGCTTACTACCGTTTGTACTGCCACTATGTCTGGACAAAGTAATTTTTAAACTGTCAAATTTAATATTTAAGCGGAAATTGTCCAATTGTCGAACGTTAATTTGAGCCCTGCAAGGGCTGCTTATAGATTGCTCTTGACTCTAGTCAACAACGTACTCCTGTGTGCATCTAAAGTTCGCGGTGAAACAGGCCACGTTGCCTGGTATAACAACATCAAAAGGCATAGGCTCCTATGGACCAGGAACTGGAATAGAATTGCTATTATTACTAGTTTATCAATTATTAATACTGTACTTTTGACTTTGTACTTTATAATAATAGCTTAATGTGCCATCCACAGCTTTTGCACCCTTGAGTTTGCAGGTTTGACGTTTTACACCCTCCCATAATAATTATGCAGTTCTGTACTTTTTGCACCCTTGAGTTTGCAGGTTTGACCTTTTGCACCCTTCCACATGCAAAACTTGTACTTTTACACCCTTGAGTTTGTCATGTTTGGATTGCCATAAATAGGCGACATTGGCTCTTAAGCAGTTGCATAGAGTTGGATATTATAGGAGACTTGCATACAGTGAGCATACAGGGGCTTATTATAGAGAAAGAGGGCTGGCACAAACCAGATGAAAACAACAATGGGTAATGAAATAAGGAGTGAATCACACATAAGCATGACAGACTGCTGGCTCACATAAACACAACAGCATTGACAACAGTTATACAATCACAACAATCTGCTACACATGCATACAGGCGCTATGACGCAAGGAAGAATTATCTACCTTCCTGACTGATGATCATGCTTCATTACACTCCTTAGTCTTTGCATGTTTACACACGCAGATTTAGGTGAGCATAGTTTGTTGGATCATTGTTCCTCTTCTCCTGTGCTTGTCTCAGTTGGCTCTTCCCAGCCTCAGTGAACTGGTTGTCAAAAATGACATAAAAAGTCAGCCTGCAGAAACATGAATATTGTAGACATTATAAACATTGAATTACCCATACAACTGACCCCACCCTCTCACAGTTCATCATCAAGCATACTTGACAGGAGGAATGCTTGAGGCTACACTATGATAAGACAAATGCACTGTATATACCGTACTCGCTCTAATTATTCGAACATTCTAATAGCCCGAACGGCAAGTTTAAGTAATTTATTTCCTTCCTAATTCGTCGAACATCTTAAATTTCAAGTTTTCTCATCCGCTCTAAATCAACCGAACGCGGCATGGCAGGAGCTCGAGACAACTCTTCCACGTTCATCGAAGAGTGTGGCTACCACATCTTGGACAGCATATAAGAGCGGAAAGGTAACACAGACACAGACGGCGATCATTTCAAGTTGCGATCGCTCCTGAGAGTACAGCGATACTGACAACGATAAACCTATAGTTGGACATCGACTGCTGTTTCTTCGTCGCTATAATAGTGCTTTCTCCATTTGCACCGGATCCGTTCTATTTACACTCGAACAAACCATTGCCCGAATTTATTTACTTTCTATTTAACACCGAACGGCGATATTAATAATTATTTTTGGCCGTTGGGATAATTAGAGCGAGTACGGTAGGCTATAATATAACTTACTCAAATTTCTTGAGTTTTCTGGCTGTTTCCATTAGCTTGACAAGGTGAGGAACACTGGCATCGGTGATGGAATTGCCCCTTAAGCTGTATACATTGTGCAAGGAAAATCAGGAACAGAGCCGTTCCACATGAAATAGCTATACTGCATGGGCACATCAATATGCCAAGTCCTGCATGCATATAATATAGGTAGCTATACAGTGAATATTTGAAATGCGGACACATTAGTGAAAACACTGTTGTCCACTGTAGACCATATCTCAGAGGTTGACTAGCTGGCCACACCCCCAATCTTCAGCTCGTTATTGGTTTTATATAGATCGAGAGGTGTAGCCTACAAGAAGCTGAAATAGCAAGTTTGATCAAGATGTGCTCTACCTGGGCAAAAAAATTGATAAGTGGACAGACTATCTGAATAATACCGTTGATCTGATTGCTTTAATAATATAAGCTTTTTGATCTGCTTTTGCAGCGTGCTATATTGGCTCCATGCTGGAATGGCTCGTGGAAACTTAGAAAAATTTCGACAAGTGAAAAAAAATAAAATTAAAGCATAAAGCGAGATTTGAACCCGCCACATTCTGCTCCACACACAAGAGCCCCAACCACTACACCACCGCTGTTGTCGCTGCTGCCAATCATTATTCCCCCCTATCATAGACAAACCCTAGAGTCTAACCCTGCTAACCATTGGCAACCCATCCCCAAACACCCAGCCCCTCCCATCCATACCGCGTATACAGTGGACTCTCTATTAACGGACACTCCCAATAACGGACCTCTACCAAATAACGGACACTACTACAATATCTCCATATGTTTAATACTGTAACAGTAGAAGCACCTGAATAGCGGACAACCTCCGAATTCCGGATAACGGACACAGCAGCTTGCACGAAGTAATACAGTACTATACAAAAAACGTTCCAACTAACGGACGGCGGTGGGTGTGGCTAACCCCGCCCATGACCTGCATACATGCAGTTTATGGCATTATTAACAATCTGTACAAAAATAAGACGGCAATACATCTAGACACTCTAAAAAACGGTAGTACTTTGTCTAGCTATAGTAATGACAACACCCACTGCTTTACTTGCACAAATGGCAAGTAGCTAGCCACTGATTCGTCCACCATGACGCAATTGACAGTCGTCAAGTCGATCACTTCTTTGAAACAGACTGAATAGTGCAATACAATATCAAGAAAACACTTGAGTATGTGACAGTCATGAATTTCTTTATAACAATGAATTATTGCTATAAAATTAATATTAGATGAAGTGGGGGTGACTAAAGTAAAACACCCCAATAAAGGACATACCCCGAATAAAGGACAGAAGCCTATGTACCAAGGTGTCCGTTATTCGGAGAGTCCACTGTACGTGAACGAACCATTATTGCGTGCTGATGTTGCACGCGCCTCCCTATGGCCATTCCAGCACGTCGCACAGAGCCATTGTGGCATGCTACAGCTTTAATCTCTATCCACTTCAGAGGCTTTTTTGTACAGATTACCCTCCTTTGCGGTTCTGCTTTTCATTTCGGATGTTTTAGGTATACTACCATGAGCAACTGGGGGGCATAAAATTAGTCCATTGTTACAGAGGTTGTCCCCTTCTCAGTGAGTCTGTTAGTATAGGTGTCGATACACTTTACTGATTAGTGTGGTTGCATGTCCATTCAATAGCGTACACAACATGGTATTGTAGTAATTTGCTGATAATTTAGTACCAAGGGACTTTTTAACTTAAGCTCTTTAAAGCACATACACAAAGTGCGGGCGAAAATTTTTAGCCCATGTCCACAATTGGAAAAAACAACCCCATTTTCCCATTATTGAGTTAGCCAATGATCGTGGTGATACCACACTTCTTGGAGAAATGCCACTTATGGTTGTATCATGAGTGTCTCAACTGTCCATATCATATTTCCATACTAGGCTATGATTTTTCTATAATTATTGGAATGTAAACTGCTCTGCCCACCTCTGAGATTTTATACGAGGAAGCTGCCCCAGTTACCTCTTAGACTATGGTAGCTACGCCTCTGGGTTACACACACACACACACACACAGATACATCTATGCTGACCCAGCAATATTATGATGCAAAAGCAAGGGGATGCTGAGTGTAAGGGAAACATGATAAATATTCAGGAGGTTTCTGTGAGACTGATGGGCTGCAGTATGTACACATGAATCCTACACGAAGCAAGGGTTCTACAGAGATCATGTTTCTAAAATATACTAGTGGTGATGAAAATCATCTGTGCGGGGCGAGCCTTTGCAAAAGTCACAAGATTTCTTTGAAAGTACACAGGCATGCATGTGCACATGGGTTTGGTACCCCAATAGCTACGCCTGAAAAGCTATATACTACGACAGTAAAAGTATCACAGATTGCTAGTAGTATAGTAGCTATAGTCCAATAATGTTGATCACCTATTGAGTAGTCATGACCATGAGTCCAAGTACCTGTAGCCAGGCTCTGAGAGGATAAGCCTACATGCAGTCATCTTCATGCTCAGGAAAGTGGAGTCTACCAGTGATGTTAATCGTGGACCTGAGCCTTGCCAGAGTGGTACAGCACTCACCTTTCCAGTTTTATGCCTTGCCTACACTCGAGTTGTCTCTCAGATCGATGGTGCAGTACAGGCGTATGCGCATGCGCATGCGCATGACGACCATTACCTTACGCGTTCAAAATTTAACTCTCTCCTCACTGAAATGATCACCCCACAAACATATATATATATATATATATATACATATAAAACCGCTTCCTGTACCTCGTGTATTCGGGGCTCGCTCAGGCTCGCCCCGAAATATAGAGTAGAAACCTCTATTCCAGATATCCTAGAGACAGCTGAGATCACATGGTATGGCACGAGTATTGTATATAGGGGGAAAAAGAAGGTACTCTGAAAGATTTACAAGTACTCTACGAGATCTAATCATAGAGTACCTGCTTTGGATCAATAAGTAATTGGCCAGTATTATGGGGAGGGCCCGGGCACAGGATACAGGGGGGGAATGCTGTTCTGTGGCTTACAAGCATGATATGGAATCTCTTGAATCAATAGGATTAGTGTGTGCTTTACTTGGCTTACTGTTCGATTCTTCATCATTACAACTTAAAAGTGGCTGCTGTAGGTGGATGTGAAAAGTGTGCCTAACTGCGCAACTTTTTCTATTTCCACCCTATTCCAAACTTTCAAGGGCCACGGGAATTTGAGTCGTGTATTATGAATCATTAATTTTAGGTGTGACATAAATGTATTGCCAGAAACTTTGGGAGAACTTAAGCAAAGCTAAAGTTTTGTGACTGACAATGGAACAACCAGAGTGATTGGTTCTGCTATACACCTACAAAATGCCATTGATAAATAATTAATATTCAGCATGTTTGCCCTTTCTCATAAACATTCACTATGGCTATGGTCATTTCTGCTCTGTGTTCCCTAAAACCCTGTACGTTCATATATATTCACTGATATTATCACAATTTTTTGGTTATGTTCTCTACCTCATTTCTAGTCAACTGTTAATGGCGCTTACAGTAATACCGTATACTCTGGTTAATAAGCGCATCACTTATAATGGTAAACAGAATCATTATGGTAGTATGCGCTTAATAAAGTATAATTATGCGCTTATAAGGCATAACCACGCCCACAAAAGTTTGGGCACACGATGTGACTCTGGGCACGCTAGTGCTAGCTAGCTCGATTGATCAAGTGCGTTAACGTTTATAGGTCCCGCTCAAGATTACAAGTGCTGGCAATTTGTCTAAAGATTTTATCTTCTTGCATGTCAGCGTTATTCGTGGCCATAATATTAAAATCTGGATTCCACACACTTTCCAGCCAGTTGTTGAGGTCAAGGTCAGGGTTCATAGAACGCCACACCTATTAAGCACATGCGCTTAATAAACAATAGCTAATGGCGATAAGAGAGCATGGGCTTAATAAATAATGTGCGCTTAATAGCGGGGTGCACTTAATAACCAGAGTTTACGGTACCTTGCTAGCCAGCTAGAATTTGGTCACTGATAATGGAACCCAGGATGACCGGTTCTGCCACACACCTATGAAGTGCCATTGAGGATAGCATGAAGAATCAAATATTCAGCATGTTTGCCCTTTCTCAAAAACACAGTGGCTTTGGTCACTACTGCCGTATTCCCATGCGTTGATTGATAATATTATCTCAAGCTATCTTTGCTTACAGTTTGTGCTTTTGTATTTGCTTCTCCTCATGCCCTCCGCTATGAGATCAGCAATTCTGTACTTATAAGTCCAATTTGCAACAATTGGGTGGGTGGGTGAGTAGCTAGGTGGGTAGGAGTGGGAGGGGAAGGAGAGTGGATGTGCCCTCCCATATAAAGCCAAGGGAAGGATATAAGTGAAGATGTCAGTATGGTTTCTTCCCAGATATCTTATCAACAGATTTATGCACACAATATTACCTTATTTCGCTGAGCTCGAGACATGACTTACAGCCTTCAGCAATGGCCTGAGCACCAGCATCTCCAATCCCATTGCCATCGAGGCTGCAGTGACAACAAAAAAAGGAATGCATATTAAATAAGATGCAGCTTCTTTCATCACAGGAACAGCTTCAAGCATTACCACTATCAGGGTTCTATCTGGGGTGGGGAATCATTAATAGCTGCAGGGAGCAGGTATGGGATAGACACTGAGAGACCTGATTGAGCTAATTTGTACCAACAAATTGAGATACTCAAATTTAAATTTTTGGTGGGAAAAGGTAACTACTGTTAATGGTTCTTATAGTAATACTTTGCTATGCTGACACCTGTCCTGTATCATCCAGTATCCAAATGCCAGCTTCAGTACAAATTTTAGTTACATCTTCACATTGAATTTGAGGAGAAAATGGATTTGTATTAATGCTGTAAGTGTTAATCTGACCACAACCCTCTCCCTTGGCAAAAATAGGATTTGTTGGACTAAAATTATGCCAAGTGCAGACATTCACTTTTGTATTAGAAAATTAAATTATTCAGTGCAATAATTTTTTCCAATGAGGTAAAGGTCACCATACCTTCTACCGTATACTCTGGTTAATAAGTGCATGTGCTTATAGTGATAAACGGAACGATAGTATGCGCTTAATAAATGATATGCGATTATATGGCACATAACCACGCCCACAAACATTTGGGCATGTGATGGATGTTCATGAGGTCCGCTAGCGCGCTAGCTGGCTCGATCGATCGAGTGCTTTAGCATTTACAATTGCCGCTCAAGATGGCGAGTGCTGGCGATTTGTCTAAAACTCAATCTTGCATGACAGCGTTATTCGTGGCCATCATTTCTACAAAGATATCTGGACTCCACATACTTTCCAGCTGGTCAAGGTCAGGTTCATTGAACACCATGTCTATTAAGCGCATGCGCTTAATAAACAATAGCTTGTGACGAGAAGAGAGCATGCATATATAATGTGCGCTTAACAACCAGAGTTTACGGTATGTCACATGTCAAAAAATTACAAGAAAAAAATTCCCCTATGAGAAAAGATTGCAAAATTGGTGGCTATAGGGTACTACACAGGGATTAACACAGATGGGACCCTGGGATTTCCCTCCTGACCTGATGATTCCACACCTCCCCACCCAAATATATCAAGTATTACCGGTGCACTAGTCTATGATAAAACTAATACACATACACAGCTATAACACTTTATTGTGTACTACAAGGTTTCAGAGGTCTCAAAACCCACCAGAAACAGTCTCAAATGTCATAGAATTAATTTCTAAACATTCCCAGAAAAGCATGTCCCCAGATCCTGCTAATAGTATTATAATTCTCCCACTACAAACAAATCCTGTATTGACTAGCTACAAGGTTATATGAGGAGGGCATTTGCCCCCTTGGAAGTTGGCTGCCCCCTCCCCTCTTGAGAATAGCCACTATTCACATTATACCTTAAGGACAGGTTGAACTAGAGCTCTATAGAGCACATACCCCACGCACACATCGGGGATTCTTCTGGAAACTTTTGTGTGCATGATTAAATTTATGAAATGCTATATACATGTGAGGCTCAGTTGTAGGGGTCCCAGTGATGTCAGTCGACCAAGATGTTCCATAAAATTCTCTCTGCCTCAGACCTAGGAAGATATGGTCTCCTACTACCTACACTTTGTTGTAATAGCTATCTTACAGTGTGGATTATAACGGTCGGTCATCGGCTAAAATCCAACCAACATGGCTCCATGACTGCCCAAACCGCTCCTGGTCGGACATATGGCCGCCTTACCATCGCTTGCCAGATAGTTTGCAATGCGCACGCGTTCTAATACTACTGGCAGACAGTGGTCAATAGCTGGGGATGTTAGTAGTAGTAATTAATTTATTTAGCACCCACTTAGCTTACACCGTTCACTGCCGTGTGCTGTGGTTTGTGGTAACTGTACCTCTGCAGCTGAAGCTGTATAGCTGTGCTTGTGCATGTAAGCCATTGCTGCTGCCTTTCCTTGCAAGGACATTAGTCTTGTATCTGGCTGTACTATGCATAGACATGTACAATGCATATAATGTCCGATCAACAGTTAGTGATGTCCGATCAAACTGGAATATGGTCTGACATTTGTCAGATCAACAAAAAGTTATAATCCACACTGATCTTACATTCTGATTTGGTTCCATAGAGCTTCACATTTCTGTCAGGGGGACAGCTAGGCTAGCAGCCAAACAGTATAATGCTATACAAAATTGATGTCACGAGCCGTGATGATTATTTAGAATACTTCGACACTCTTTACCAGTTACATGCATGTTGAGTAGGTACTGTCAATAGGCGTGGCTAAGGTTCCAACAAAAACATACTATTGGTGATGCCTGTGGACCGTGCCCATCGATTTGAAGCATACTAAAGGTTTTTTTTGTCAAATTTAATTGATTAGTTGTGTTTATGAGTCGCTTAGGTGCCTCTATCTCCAGATAGGGCCATTTTCGTGCGAATGACAACAACAATGGACTAACTGATTGCTTTTACCCCTTGTGCATGCATGCGAGTACTTAACTTTATGATTTGGTTACCCTCACATTTTGCTGGTACTAATTAACCCATAAATTATTGTCAGCTTTACACTTCGTAAGGGAGGGCCTCACAAACCCACTCCTTGAGTAGCACCCTGCATATTGTCAATTTTCTCCCAACGAATGTATATATACACACATACTGTAAATCACAAATACTTTGTTGCTGAAATTTTTTCGGACAGCTAGCCTGGCTTGTGCGAAAATTAAATGCATGAAAATACATGCGCAATATTAACAATAATGCGGCACAGGGTCGTTTGTCCAAAAATTATTTAATGCGAAAAACAAGTATGTATAATGTCACAACAATGTAATGATGCACTACAATAATGATACGCATGAGCTGACTATAAGAGACTATAATTATTTGGATCAGCATGACCGTATTCTATAATTGTTAGAAATGGATAAATGTCATGATGTTTTAATATATGGACCCATTCAAATCGGTATCTCAACTCAGATAGTCAGGGTTGCTCCTCAGCGTTGTTAAAGCTTGAAACTCATATTATATTGCCAGTTAAAATGTATGCGCATGCGCAGACAAACGGACCTGTAGGCCACACCCCTCACTGCAGGTGGAATTTAAAAGCCAAGAGACTTCGGGAAACGTTCTCGCTCCACTCCAGCATGGATACCATAGTACCGGACTCTATAAACAGGTATGACAGCAAACAGTTACCAGGAGCATACGAGCCGCCCGAAGGGCGGCGAAGGGGCGTCCGACTGCGTGTCAGATGTGTTAGGCGAAGTTCATTAGCTATGTTTGACCTTATATGGAGTGGCCAGCTGCAGGGTATTTCCATTGGTTAAGCTCCATAGTGATAGCACCGCCTGTAGTGCACAGTCTACAACCACACTACAGACTAAGTCAATTAGCTAGTACAGTGTGGCTTGTACAAAAGTAATCTGCTATGCACCACACTAGCTGCACGTTCCAAATAAGGAAGTGTAGCCTTAAGGACTTCGCCTAACACATACTACAGCCAACCCTACGGTAGTCGGACGCTCCTTCCCCGCCCTTCGGGCGGCTCATATGCTCCTGCAGTTACCTAACCTCTTCAGTCTTGCTTTGCGAGAAGTGAGAGACTTGGTGGGCCCAGCTTGCGAGTACAATGATGTCGTTCTCACTCTGCTCAAACCGGCGTCGATGCTGGCGCTGGCGCAAGATCGAGAGGTTAGGGCTAGGCTAGCTAGGCTATAGCTAGCTAGCTGTACTGCAGCCTAAGCCAAGGACAGGCCGGCCCTAAGGCTATACTTGCGATCGATGGCTGGCCACGCATGCGTGAGCACGAGGCACTTTGCGCCTCGTGCATCTCCATGGTTACCATGTTTTTTGCACACGGCCCTACCTTTCTGATCAATCGGGTGTGTTGGGACACATAACGACACTTTCTGAAAATATTTTTCATTGTACAGTAGCAGTAAAAAAAAACGGTGATGCTTCCATTCCGTTTCGCCTCATTCAAACACTGTTGCACCGTTCATACCAGCCGTTCCGTTTCCGTTCCGTATGCATGCGTGCATAATTTATAATTCAGTGTGGTGTTTCGATGTGCAAAAAAGGAAGGCCAGCTCGTTGACTCGCCAACTAGAATCCATAGAGGGAAAGTAAAGAGAGAGAGAGAAAGAGAGAGAGGTGTTGGGGGAAAGGGGAGCATGTAGGTTTTTGGTGCTGCAGTACAAGTGATTGGTAATTCCAAGACTACAGTCGAGCCTCCAATAACGGACCCTCCGAGAAGCGGACAACCTCTCTACAGCGGACAAGTGCCGTGTTACCGATTGAATTTAGCATAGTTATAGTACATTAGCAACCTCCGAGAAGCGGACGTTTCTCGAGTCCGGACAGCGGACAAGATCCAAGCTCCCAACGTGACTTTTCAATGCAAAACTGCCTCTAAATAGCGGACAACCGAAAACCACGCCCTTAAATTAACGATGCCACGCCCACCTTTGTCGCAATCTAGGCGGTCGCGATATTATACTGCATGCGCGATAATAATATTAGCCTTGATCTTGTACTTCAGAAACAAAAAAATTCAGCCTGTGCTATGTTGATACTGAAAACAGAACATACCAACCACTTGATTATCATCTCTACCGCTCTTATTATGCATTTCAGTGCATTTACTAACTTGTTAAGGATAATACAATCAAAATGGGTTGAAAAATCATGAACCTCCGAGATAGGGACAACCTCCGAGCAAAGGACAAGAGGCCCGTTCCCAAAGTGTCCTTTGTTCGGAGGCTCGACTGTAGCTAGTTACTCACTTTTTAAGAGCACATGTAATCATATAGTTATTTTACAAAAGTCCCATAGACTAAGTGTGCTTAATTGCACACTTATTAACCCTTGGTGCATGCGCCACAGGGCTACAGTAGTAGTCGTTCTGTGTGTTTGGCTGTCCGTGTGTTATCAAGCTCGAAATCAAGTGTAGTGTTATAAGGTTCAAACATATGAATTGTGTGGATTTCTCCGAAAACGCTTTGTTCGACAGTTTTGGCGTCATTTGCCGATTCTAAGCTTCTTGACTTTGCTAGATTTTACGTGTCGTGTACTATATACGGTATGTATATCTATTAACCCTTGGCACATGTGCTTTAGGCATGCTTGCAAAAGTGGTCACCGCTGCCACACCTTCCTTGCTCAGTCCACTGGCAAGCTTTCAACGATCATGGGGTGACAGTGGCTTCGTTTCAACTCTAAGGGTATGTATGCTCAGCTGCCAATTTCCATGCACATTCTTGTGGCACCTTTCACTCTCTAGTTAGCTAAGTTTGTATGCATGCATGGCATTGCAGTGCTTGGAACCAAGTAAGTTGTGATAAATTATATTGGACATGCAATATTGCTCAGTGTACTTCAGTCTTGCGCCAAGGCTTTGCACCCCCAAAAATCAGAGGTTAGTGTGAGGGAAGTTGAGTTGATGTCGGCACCGCAGTACAGTGTATTTTATGCGCGTGCTCCTCGTTTAAACCATTGTATAAAATCATGAAACATGGACAGATATCTGCAGTATAGCTTACTCTATTGATTGTAGATTGGGACATGATTTACAGCCTTCAGCAATTGCCTCAGCTCCAGCTGCTCCAATATTGTTGCTCCTAAGGCTGCAGTGCAGTATAACATGCATCACAAATTTTCATTCATGGTGCTTCTTGAAATACAAAAGCAGAGACTTTAATTACAAAAACAGTGCCACTGTGGCAGAGATCAACTGATAATTATTTTTGGTCCAATAAGGATGCGTGAACCAAAAGGAAAGAGAGAAAGAAGAAAAGAGGGAAAGTAGAGAGAGAGAGAGAGGTGTTGGGGGAAGGGGAGCGTGTAGGTTTTCGGTGCAAGTGATTGGTAATTCCAAGACTAGCTAGTAGTCACTTTTTAAGAGCACATGTAATCATATAGTTATTTAAAAGAAGTCCCATAGACTAAGTGCAGGGTTTCATATGGGATTTTTTGTTTTGGGGGGGGGGGGGGGAAACTATGTGTCAGTACCCCCCCTCCCCCCAAGGAATAAAGTATGTTTTGAAATTGCATCTTAGGCCTATTTTGATCAAAAATTAGTGCTGACAGATTGTGGTTGACAAACATATACCCACTAAGTAAGACTAGTGTAAAATTAGTACATATAGATAACTCTCCCAATTAGAGCACAGACTTGATATTAGACATTTGAACAATCAAACCGACGAATCACTCTTTAACCTTAATTAATTTAAATCTTGGTATTTGTTTATTTAGCATTGAATATTATGCTAAAATTTCTCAATATTTTAGGGGGGGAATCCCAGGGCATCCCCCCCTCTCAATGAAACATTGAAGTGTGCAATTATTTTCTTAAATGCATACTTATTACCCTCGGCGCATGCGCCACAGGGTTTCGGTAGTCGTTCTGCATGTTTGTCTGTCTGTGTGTTATCAAGCTAACTGCTACATACCTCGTTTGTGAGTCCAAATAAAGTGCGGTATTATAAGGTTCCTTATGGTGTTCCAAACATATGAATTGTGTGGATTTCTCCGAAAACATTTTGTTAGCCAGTTTTGTATGGTGTCATTTGCCGATTCTAAGCTTCTTGACTTTGCCCGAGCTAGATTTATGTGTGGCGTGCTAAATACAGTATGTAACCCTTGGCAGATGCGCTTGCAAAAATGGTCCCGCTGCCACACCTTCCTTGCTCAGTCCACTGGCAAGCTTTCAACGATCATGGGGTGACAGTGGCTCCGTTTCAACTCTAAGGGTACGTATGCTCAGCTGCCGATTTCCATGCACATTCTTGTGGCACCTTTCACTCTCTAGTTAGCTAAGCTTGTATGCATGCATGGCATTGCAGTGCTTGGACCCAAGTAAGTTGCGATAAATTATACTGGACATGTAATATTGCTCAGTGTACTTCAGTCTTGCGCCAAGGCTTTGCAACCCCAAAAGTCGGAGGTTAGTGTGAGGGAAGTTGAGTTGATGTCGGCACCGCAGTATAGTGTATTTAATGCGTGCACTCCTCATTTAAACCATCGTATAATATCATGAAACATGGACAGATATCTGCAGTATAGCTTACTTTATTGATTGAAGATTGGGACATGATTTACAGCCTTCAGCAATTGCCTCAGCTCCAGCTGTTCCAATGTTGTTGTTCCAAAGGCTGCAGTGCAGTATAACATGCATCATAAATTTTCATTCATGGTGCTTCTTGAAATACAAAAGCAGAGATTTTAATTACAAAAACAGTGCCACTCATAGATCAACTGATAATTATGTTTGGTCCAACAAGAATGTGTGGACCAAATTGACCGATCTGGATGCATTGAAATTTATGGATGAAATTTGCCACTGGTAGCTACCTTTTAAGGACATCCCTTAAATTGACGTGCACACACACATTGATAGGGCTGTGCATGGTAGCTGCATGTACCTAACGGCACTGGACTGTAGTAGTATTGCATAGTCAAAATTTTACATTGGACAAATATTTCACCAATCCCAGCTATCTCTGTATTTCAAAAGTGTTAGTGGAATAAATTTTTATTGTGGCATACCTTCTGTGTACTCACTAGCATAGAACAAAATATTTGCATATTAAACAACTTTCACCAATGAATGTAGGTGGTGAAATTGGCAAAAACTACCGTATAATCTGGTTAATAAGCGGTAAAGGAACGACAGTATGCGCTTAATAAAGGATATGCGCTTATATGGCACATAACCACACCCACAAACGTTTGGGCACGTGATGGATGCGAGGTCCGCTCGCGCTATAGGCGCTAGTGCTAGCTGGCTCGATCGATCAAGCGCTTTAGCGTTTACAGCTGCGGCTCAAGACGACCAGTGCTGGCGATTTGTCTGAAACTCGATCTTCTTGCATGATATGGCCATCATTTCTTGAAAGATATCTGGACTCCACATACTTTCCAGCCGGTCAAGGTCAGGTTCAAAGAACGCTACGCCTATTAAGCGCATGCGCTTAATAAACAATAGCTTGTGACGAGAAGAGAGCATGCGCTTAATAAATAATGTGCGCTTAATAGCGGGGTGCGCTTAATAACCAGAGTTTACGGTATCTCCTGGCGAAAATTTCTGGCCATACAGTATTAACAATTTGCTGCAATCTGATAAGGGAAAGCTATGTATAGGGCCGCGGAATGTCAGGATCGGGCAAAGCAGGATGAAAATTAATGTATCGAGACAGATGTCTAATATTTAGTGCACATCATAGATCACACATACCATAAAACATTTTATCTTGTGCCTAATGATACATACTGTAGACTATATTGATAAATGAATAAATATAGAGTATGTATAATCTGTGATCTCTCAGCTGTATAGAAGCCCTTGTGGTGCATAGCCACTACATACCACTCAGGCTTCTATACAGCTGCGAGTCCACAGGTTACATACTCTATCTGGCTTAGAAAATTTAAGTGCGCCAACAGATTTCTACCAGTTTAGTCTTAGAAGCAATAGCAAACTGCTAGCTTCCTTTATGATTAAGTTAACTACGTCCAGTTTGAGTCTACCCTTTGGCTCTCTGGTCAACTGGCTACTGACGTCACAACTGATGCACGAGTGTAGTGGATCAGAATGCAGCTATGCGCTTAGACAGTATAATTGAACTGGGATGGTAGAGGCTTCTGGACGATTCTGAACCCCTCAATGGTGGCACTACTATAATTATGCAGAGTTAATCTAACCTGCTCTCTAGTTGAGAATCCTGATCGTGAGTTGTCTACACAGTTTTTTGGCTGTCTTGGTGATAATTGTTTATTCCCTACACTGGACTATGATTCTGGCACATAGCCTTCCATTGTCCAGCCGACATCTTGTATCACAACTCCCGCTACAGCTACAGCTACATCTGCAGCGCTTACTTTTACATGCGTGGATGCCTCACCGAAGGGAATAAGGCAGTGGAGGCTGCCAAAGATCAGACTGATTGGGCTGTTCATGTGTGGACAAACTGGCTATCTCAGGCATTAATCGGAAGGAGTCAGAGCCTACAAAGAGTCTCAAATCACCTAAAGAAGATTACCTCAGATGTCTTCAATCATGCTAGGTCCATCCCAGAAAAGGAACCAGAACCAAAGCCGAATACTGAGCTAGTATAAGAGTTGAGAATAAGGAAAATTCTGCTCAGTTTCCAATCATTCACATCATTGGTGGAACAATCAAACATCATCAACTCAAGTTCCCTTTGAGGTTTTGCTCACTGTACTGTCTCTATCTTACACCTGTACATACAGTAGTGGTCAATAAAGGTTTACGTTGTTTCGTTTGCACGATTGTTTAGATGCATAAGCGCATCCCTTTTCACACTGTTTCGCAGTACGCAGGAGAACACACGTGCGTTCCTACGTTCGCGAGAATGCTTAATTGGTAGGCGTGACCGTACCGCAATATAATTGACTGTTCTTGATGCTGCGTGGAAGAAATGAGTTTTTGAAAAGTCGTGAGCAATGGAGAAGTACCTTGTACAGCTAGACTCGATAATGTAGCAGACATCAAAAGAAAGCTGCATTTTTGTATCTTGTCGATCGTCAGGTATGTTTCGATTGAGTGATCTCCTCAGACTTGGCTTCAAGCAAGTGGCTGAGTAGAGTGGCCTAGTGATTGTAGAAGCCAGTGCAGCAAGCGACTAAGGCTATTTTAGTACACACTGTGCTCACTAAGAACGTTTCTCACCTGCCAAAAGAACCCATGTCACCTTCTGTCCATACCATGCATTCAGCAACTGTTTTGTTCTCGTATTCTACAACCGTAGAAACGGAAATGGAACATTAACTTTTTATTGGCCACTACTGTATATACGTGCAACTTATGATTGCTGTAATTGATTTGCTTTTTCCCAGACATGGAGCTGTATAGTTTACTCAGATGTGGGCTATGGGTTGTAAAGTTAATAATATTCACTAGATCTCTTAGTCACTAGTTAGAAACCTACTGGTAGGTCTCTAACTGGTTAGAGACCTATCTACCCATTCATTGTGGTGTCACACATCAAGGCTTGAATATTCATAAATTTTCCAATGGATGTTTTCAATTTTGTGCCTCCGTTAGTTAATAATAAAATCTCATAACCTGTGGTCAATGCTAGCTCTACCTCACAAACTCCATGGGCCAGATAACACCGTAGCCTCACTGTCTGCCATTGCTTCCTTAATCACAATACTACCTCCACGCCATCATGACGGATGACAGTAAATTAGATACCAGTACCAGTTTACTCCTTGTGGGCATGAGAAAAGCGACACAGGGGCATAAGAACTCACACTATGGCACCTATATTTAACCTAACAATATTATTCAGAGTAGCAATTAAGGTCAAGCCACTGGTGGTCACTTGTACTCCAGAAAACTAGAGGCCCTGAATACTAACCCCATAGAATACCTCATAAATTCTATCATAGGTCTGACCACAAAGATACTCATTGTTACCTGAAGTCTTTTTGACATAAGACCCTACTTGTAACAGATACAGTGATCTGATTAGTTATCTATCCTTCATAAAAAAAACTGATAACTTTTTTAGCCTGAGATAATTGGGTTTGTAGCTATGCATGGATTTTTTTAACGCACCTAGGAATTAAGCACATACTCTCTTCCTGGTTTAACTACTAGCAAATAGGCACACTAGCCATCTAAAGCTATATATAACAAGTATAAAAACAATATAAAATTGAAGGATGAAGTAGGGATGGCAGGGTCAAAAAGTACATAAACAAGACTTGTAGGGATAATCACATCCACTATACATCCCTACACTTGCTTTTCTCGATTATCATGCACCTAACTTCTTCGTTAAGCACTCCTGACTTGCATATGGAAGATATTACTGTTTCTGCACCCCTCAAAAAGCAAGTGTAGGGATGTATAGTGGATATGATTATCCCTATACGTCTTGTTTATGTACCTTTTGACCCTGCCATCCCTACTTCATCCTTCAATTTATATTGTTTTTATACTTGTTTCTGTTCTTTTTTTATTGCTCTCAGAATAATTCCTCTTTCACGATTTGCTGTCAATATTCCAGTGTAGAAGAATGAAGATCATAATATCTGCGCAAAATTCTTAGCCACGCCCCTCGTTAAAGGCTTGCATTCCTGAAGAGGTTGACAAAGAAGTGCAGCGTTAGGCGGCCGATATCGATGTAGCAATGAGACTTTTTCGTTTAGGGAGAAAACCAAGTTCTAAGTTTTATTGTTGGCAGCAGCTAATCTGTATGTTACAGCTCCTCGAGCCTTGCACAGGCTTCATATCCATGATCTATGCAGCGAAGCACTAGCACTGCACGTGCTAGCGAGTAGCTCACTTATACCTAGCACCTTACCGTTCCTCGAGCCTTGCGCTCTCATATCATGGATCGATCCAGCAGAGTACTAGAACACTAGCGCTATCGCTGAGGCCTCGAGGGCCAGGGCGCTGTCACATGACTTCACCATGGCAACACATTCTGAGCATGCGCATTATATCACAAAATGGCGTATCAGATATGCCCAATTATTGTCAATGGACCGTACACACCCACTATTACATAACTATCAAGATAACGCAAAATTAGTGTGCCACTGCACTGCGCGCTACTAAATGGAATGGATTTATGCTTAAACTAAGATGAGAGGTCAAGGCAATCTTGAGCTATCCGAAGAAACTAGAAAGAAAGAAGAAAGAAACCTTGACAAATGGCTATTTTTTGAACATCTGGTTCTGGCATGTACAATTGAATTGATGGATGGTCTTGGTCTTGTTAGATAGATAATTTGCTGGAGATTCTGATTTTCACACTTAGAATTTTCACAAAATTACCTATTTTGAGATATTTGGGTATTTGTAATGTATTACATATATGGCATATCCGGGCCATCCCTACTTATAGAGTCTACCGACTCTATGATGCAATGAGTGGCGGCTTATCTGTATCAAGCAACTCTCGTTTTTCCTGGATGCTGTTCTAGATAGGTTTCTTGATTTTGACCCCATGCACACGTGAACTCTGCATGTTGTTGACGACCCTTACCTACCCATATATGTGGAGTGTGGCCAATTCGATTTCGATTTTGAAGCGCATCCAGGATTTAAGCGTATACAGTTTCTTGCTGATATAGCATGTGGTTAAAAATCCAAGTCTACGATATCAAGCTTTTGGGCATTGTTGTTAGGATCCAAAAATGTTAGACACTGCATAGCAACATGACTAAAACGTTTTGGTTAATAATTAAAATCATTGCGGTGCTATGATTAGTTCAATAACGTTGCCATACTAACAACGTAGCAATGAAACTCTATTATATTGTGTTAGACACTGTTTAAATCTCCTAAACAGTGTGTAACTATTATTTTCTAGTTGTAACAAATCCTGTAATTGGATCCAAGTATCTAAGTCATTTAGAAAGCCTACAATGTAGAAAGCTTACAAGTTAGAAACATAGTTTTACCAGCTGCATGCTAGAGTTACTAGACACTTTATCAATGGTATTTAAAATAATTCAGGCACTTATAAAACCCTCAGGCTTCACCTTGAGTTTTAGCCATATTAAATCTTTAGTCTCTTCATGCACTATTCTTTATATGGACCCATAACCACTATAGAGTAAACTTGAAGGACAAAGCGCTGCTATAAATTAGTGCTTACTTGAGTTTGGATAGGTTAATATTTGGACATTTCTTTAGTTGCTCACCAATGACCTCAGCTTCCTTGTCAGTGAGTTTCCCCCAACTGAGGTCAAGCCTGCGAATATTTATGTATTCTTCATTATGCAAGGCAATCTGAAGAGATACTAAACTCACTCTGTGCATGTTGCAAGGTCTCTCTCCCTTTCCTTATGATTAGAACCACCACGTTCCGGAACAATCCTAGGCAACAATAAAAGGAAAGTTAATCATAACCAGAAATCAGATGCACAAGATTCGGTACTGCAATGCAGCTACCACTTTTAGCACCAGGCATGTAAACCCATTAACAGGAACATACATCTTCACATTGAGTTGATCGCTCTTTTTCATTGATATATACCACTTGAAATCTATGGGCAGATGAACTCTATACGATTTAGTGATGAAAAAGGTATTTAAAGGCAAGTGCATTTGCTTACTTGAGTGTTTGAAGATTAAGAAACTTGTCCAAAAACGCCTTAGCAGTAGAACTAGAGTTTCCCAACTGATTGCATGAAATGCTGCAAATGCCATCATACATGGTAAAAGAGAAATTATAAGTGCAAATGCCATGGAAAGGTAATAATACAGCTGGCACTTTGGTAGGAATAAAATTGGTGGTCTGCCTTCTCAATCACCAAATACCGTAAATCAAGAAATTTGTGTTGCATTAAAGTCATGCGGTTCAGTGTCATTTTGATCAAATTAAAAATTAATGTGATCAAAATCATGCGCATTTCAACCTTGAGATACTTCCCAGAGCAACTATTTTTTAGCTAGTCTCTCAATCAATAGCCCCAGAGCAGCTATTCTTTAGCTAGAGTCTCTCAATCAGAATCATAAATGGGTAACCAATTTCACTGATCTTTTCAGTATTACTGACACTCAGTTTATTAGCCTCCTCTGTTTCTCTCTGCCTGATTCACATAGCTAATAGGCAGAGCTTCCTTTTTAAAAATACTTTAGCAAACTTATAATCAGTAGTGCAGGTAGCCTCACACTAGCACTAGCATGCATTGGTGTGTGACCTTGTGGTAAACCACTGGCGCATGCGTGTGGGTAATAATTGCGTTAGGTAAAATAATGTAATTTTATTCATGCGCCTAGGCTATACCGCGCATGAATTAGCATGAATAAGATGCACGCATAAATTTCATGATTTACAGTACATCGTTATGTGCATAATATTAGTATGATGATCCCATACTGAGCCACAAAAATTAATTCAGTCTTCTTGCAAAGGCAATTTGTAACCCAACCACTAAATTTAACCCATGCTAGTATTTCTAGCTAATGATATGCCTTAAAAAATTAATAATTACATCTATAATAAAATTGGGCAAGGATGCAAGTGATTATGATTGTATTTGAACCATCAGTGAACCATAATATTATAATTACGGCTGATATTAAGCCCAACAATGAGGATGAGCATAGAATTCTGCTACTGTTAGCCTTTTCTTGTCTTCTATAGCACGATCCATTCTATACTGCACTGTGATCAAATAATGGACATTACTGCGCATATTCACCAGGTACGAGGTAGATTAAGACCAGCATGCACTTAGCATGATGCTGTAAACTGTGGTTATTTAGCGACACTTCTCAACCGTCTATTAAAAGCATTCACGATTGTAACTCGGGCTCTGTACGTCACAGTGCTATCAAGTTAGAGATACTTTACTGGTGTACTAGGCGACCACCTACCATGTGTTTCTGCAGTCTACTATGAAGAAACTATGACCATTAAGACCTGCTGTTGATAGCTCAGTAGTGTTGTGCATCCTGCGTGTATAAATGTTTCACTCGATAAAAACTTGAAATTCATGAAAATAGTGATATATAATCCTGGTTAAAGTATTATTCTTGATAATGCTTTCATGTACAAAAATCGATGATCAGTCAACATTAGTGCTGTTACTCAGAGTGAGGCCTGCTCCAAGTAACCTCTAAACTGACAAGTAATATCACCACATTACCATGCTCCCCTATCCCCTCCGTCTTAGTCCTCCCTTCCCTCTCAAAACTTACTCCAGTGCCTTCACTGATGGCAGTGATGGGATCTTTTCAGTGATACCACCGAGAGTACTCTTGGAAACACAACTGGATAGACTGAAGAAATCACACAATTATAGACGTAACTTTGGGATATTAATTGACATACACAACAATCACGTACGCTGACTTTGATTTATGTAAGTATGACATTGTACAATATAAGACTAGTGCATGTTTACTCTTGCCATATAGATGGGGATCGATACTAATATTTGCCGGGAAAATATTAAAATTCTTGCATAGTTGGCAGACTAATAGCATACATGGACATCGGTAATATTAATGCACAGTATTCTGGAAGCTACAAAGTAGATTTCTGTGTACAAGAGTGGTTGTTTTATCAACCCATACCAAACATAACCATGGGCACCTGTACTAACATGCAGTGAATTTAATTCAGCTTGACTCGTGACTTTCTTATGCAGGCCTGATCACAACAGATTCAGTGACAAATGACAAATGCAAGGCGCTAGGTCAATGATAACTTCAAGATAAGAAGCTTACGTACCCCCAACAATCGGCTTGTACTAATAATTGCAGAATAGACCACATTACTATTCACAATTATTCCAAATAATGAGCACTGCCTCCAAATACTCGGTACCATTAATTTTGATGACATGTATGCACTTGTGACAGGCCCCCTCCCAACACACACATACAAAATTAAATACCATGATATGCATGTACATGTAGAGGGTAACTTTGGTGAGCATTAAATTTGGTGATATGGCTCTCCATTGGTATTAAATTTGCATGGTAGCTAATATACTTGAAATGCTTACCGCTGTAGGCGCACGTGCATTAGATTAAAGGTAAGTTTTTAATTTAGCTATCTATACTGAATTTGCCAAAATGCCGTATTAAAAAATATCACCCAAGTTTCCCATTATATACTGTACGTACTTCAATTCTTGAAGTGAAGAAACTTCAAAGAGTTTTAGTAGGTTGGCAAATCTGTCAACCATTTCAGACTTGACTTTGGTCCCTTTAAAACTGATAGAAATATGCAAAATATTAATGGGTTAACATTATACTGCTATAATCATTGATAGCATACTCATAATAATAATTATATATATTATAAATTATTATTATAAACTTAAAATAGTGATACAAATGAAAGCACTTTGACACGATTTCATGCTTGCAACCCAACATTCAATGAAGCACTATGTTCCCTCTAGCTTGCAGGAGAGTCATTGCAGTTTCATAGATAGCCATGCACCACTAAACCACGAAAATCTAGCAGCTCGAAATCATTACAGTATGGCATGCAATGTTCCTTCAAGCCATTCCCATGTGGTGCACGTGTGTACCACATGCAGTAGAATTGCATCATCACCACACAGCCAGTGATGCAGCACTGCAGAAGGGAATACCGTATTTAATCAAATAGTAGCCACGGCTACTATTAATTTCAGCCTTGACTTTTCGAACAGTCGAGATATTATGATCAAAAAACAGCAGCAGAATCAAGCCAGGGACGTCTTCTGTCATGCTTTTGCCTCGAACTGACGATTGTTCATGGAATGCGAACGTGGCCACTCCCACTTAATTGTGTTCACGCATGCGTGCGGCTACTATTTCTTTGGTGAAGCTCCAGGTGCGGGTACTATTCGGGGTGCGGCTTCTATTCAAATAAATAAGGTAGTCAGGTTCTCAAGGCTAAGGACTCTCGCTGCATTTTCATTATGTAGAGGTAGATAATACAAGTATATATAGCCTATTCAGAAGCCATCTCAAATAGATCCGTTTAAAAGCCAGGGATATAGGTTTGAAGCCAATAAATGTCATAACTCAAATAAACGTGTGCTAGCATGCAAAAAAAGTGGGGGGACATAATCGTGGGATCCTGCTGGCTTTTGGTACTGACAGATATTTGGTCTCGTTTTGAAGCTGGGTCTCCAAATAGAGGCCAGAGCACATATTCAAGCAAGTATATACGGTACACACAAATGAAAGCATCATAACTCTTAGGCATTCCCACAGAGGGATTTAGTTAGTATATACCTCAATACTTCCAGTACCGGAGGCTTCTCCTTCAGCTCCATAGCTAGTGCAGTTAGTCCTTCAGGTCCCACGTAGCATGAAGATATCACGAGCATCTTAACGGGAGTCACTGAATGTGACATTACGTATCCCAGTGCAGTCATGTCCGATGGAGTTAGTGATTGCTTGCTAAGCTTAATGCAGGAATCATATGTGTTAACAACCTGAGTGCAAGTCCACTCTTGCTGGGATTCATGGCAGCAGTGAAGGTGGAGTAGCCTGGATTGCATCTGATACTTCTTTACAGTGGTTTTTGTCTTGCTCAAAAGCAATTTAAAGTTCTCAGGTGAACATTTTCTGCTGCCACAATAGAATTTCCATACTTCTGCTAATCTCCTGTTGGAGCCATGGCTTGAAATTATTCGTTTTTGCTCTTCATCACTCTGATTGGCAATGTAAACTGATGATAAGTACTCTTGAAGCGTAAGATGAATGAAGGTATAGATTTCATTGAGTCCGTATTTCACAAAGTATCGGTCGACAACAATAAGTCCAAGTGTACTTTCGTCATCGCCACAGCTAGGAGATCTCTCTGGAATGTATTTCCTAAGATCCTGCAGACTGAACACTTGCCGTGACTTTACAGTGGAATTAAAAGCAAGCGTCAAAACTATATTGAATACAACTTTGTCTTCTGGTGAGAGCTGGTCAAAGTTATCAATGATAAATGGCTCGCAAGAAATAAAATTTGGACATCGTTTACGGGAGGAGCGTATTAAAGTAGATAGGGTAAAGTGATGGTAAATTTCAGTTTCAGTCTGAGGAAGATTAGCTCCTTCAATTTCATAGAGGTAAGTTACCATTGCTACATGCAGAGGGAGGTAGCACATATGCATGATATTTAGATGCAGCTTCAGATAATCCAATAGACCTTGAGCTTTGTCTGGACATCTAGAGAAGTAGTTGTTGATGTATTCATGTATTTGTGGCTCTAAAAATCCGAGTACCTCAACATGCTTTGATGCATTGCTGCGAAATCGTTGGGTAGCAGCTGGTCGTGATGCTACTATCACTATAGCATTGGTAAGTTGTCTCCCTTCAATAAGGCTGTACACAAAGTTATCTGCTTTGGGTGAGTACTCATCAAGTCCATCAAAGGCAAATACTGCCCCACGGCCACCACTTTCTTTAATAAGTCTACATATTTGTTCTATATCACTTTCAGTAAAATCAGGAGCGGCAGCTTGTAAAACGTCAGGTAATTGAATATCTGATCTATTACTGAACCTTCGAAGGTGAACCAAAAAGAATAGACATGAGTTCAGTATGAGATCCTTTTCCCAGTCTTGACTAAGTTTATGCATGAGGGTGGTCTTGCCACAGCCAGGCCTACCCTCCAATATAATCACTATTTGTGATCTATCGTCATGCTTATTGAAGGCATCCTCGTAACTAATTTCTTCTTTATCTTTGAAGATATCGTCTATGGAGCCACGAACAGTCTGGCGAACATAGTCCTTACCAAAGTTCATCGCTTGAGGTTTAATTAAAGCTAAATTAACATAATGGGTCTTCTTGATGGGTGGCCAAGCACTCTCTGGGACTTCAGGTTTCTTAGAGTAGAAATCAGCGAGTTTTGGTCGGAATGTTAAAAGGGGAGCATCTGTAAAACAAATGATAGCCCAGGCGACATACAGTAAAATCTCACAAAAATGGTCATTGGATAGTGCACCTTATTTTATACTCACATGCATGAATGTAGTTTCATAAGTACAGTGTACATATTCATCTGGATGACAGGTACATGGTACAGTGTATATGTGTGCCTTATACCAGGTAGCCTCCTAATCAATCAAATTAAGCTCAACGGATTCCAAAATAGAATTTTAAACAAAACAGAGAGGCAGGTTATTGTATTGGTCCATCCTTTGATTGCATGACTACATTAAACAGAAGGCATGCAGCTACATTATGTACATGTACAATTACCATCAATCCTAGGCATCTTAGTACGAGGGTCATCAGTACCATCATAATTCTGTTTCTTAACTGTAGGCATAGTTAAATGAGTCACAAAGAATTCAATGTCAACTCAATCTTAGGTGATACTATATCCAAATAAGTCACAATATCAGGCAATTGGTTTCCTAGTAGCAATTAATTTCTTATTTGCAATTATGAAGCAGCATTGCCAAGTCAATCACTAAATTCAAATAATATTATAATGAAAATTAGCACTCCACAAAAATTATCCATCACACGGTTTGAAAATTCTGTCTACTACATTGAAGGGATAACCTGCTCAGACAAACCATAAAGCAGAGCCAGGTGCTTAGCCTTCAGAATTAGGGGTGATAGGTCAAATAGCTCGTTTATTCCATGGAAACTCTCCCTACACACCAAAGCCAAAGTAGCTCATAGACACGGACAGAAACCACACACATGCATTCAGATAATCTCCAAGTACTACTGCCTGGGTTAAATCCAATGTAGGCGTTCATTCGAAAGCTGCTTCTTCCATGCTATAAACTGGTTATTGTTATAGCCGATGCCACCAGTATATGTATACTGTCTAAGTTGCTATGGTAACTAGTATTATGAGGCAATGTGATGTCAGACTCTAATTATGCTATTTAGACTTTAGGTTGTAACTATCTTCATTTTAAAAATTAAACACTGCTTGGCATCCCTCAACGAACTACAGTAGGAATGGTTACAGGGCACCAAACTTGCATAAAAACGTCACGGTCTCTAGAAAGTTGACTAGCGACGGTGGAACTACATGTGCCTTATAATAAGCAAAAGTGGCAACCACTGGAATCATCATGCATAAACATCACTTATTGGCACCGGGCATCTATTATCGGTCCCTCGTAGGCAAATTGAAAATGGCATTGCATCAGCTAGACATTAGCCACACGATAGAGAGCTATGCATCTATTGCATGTCAACCAATCTTCTGAGTAACCAATGAATGACTGACCATCTCCATTATGTCCAGGAATGTTGATTTGTTACAGTAGCAGTCAGGCCACTCAATTTAATATTCTGTTTCTCTGGCTGGCCTTACAATGTACCTCAGGATAGGGTTGGGAGATTGGCGAAAAAAATCTATTGTGCACGCTCATGCAGAACGTAATTAACCTCTGACCTCAAAACTAACGAACGTCTTCTCCAAAAGTAGGGTTGGTCTGGCCCGAGAAACAGAATATTAAATTGAGGTATAAGCGCATGCGCTTATTAACCAGATATTACCACAGTTCTATGAATTGGCAGTGCACCTTAAAGAGAGGGTGGTGAGCTAACATCAGTATCATGCATTACAAAGTCACTATGGTGCACGATATGCACTAATAGTACCTTGTTGGTCCTCCTTCAGTGGCACCACAGTAGAAGTAGTAGCAAATTGAGGTGATGAAAAAATTGGCGACGGGGATAACTGTGCTGAAGGGGGAGAAGTGTGGTTAAGGTTTCCACTAGAATTATCAGCATCAGTTGGTGCATTTGTCATGACACAGAGGACATAATCATTATGGCCGGCTCGTTTAAATACTTCGATTAGGTTGTTATAGGTGGCACTAGAACCATGCCGCTGTCTCCATTTTCTCAATGCTGCTCTCCTATGAAAAAAAAGATATGTACCTGTAGCAACTGCACATTATCAATAATAATTGATGACTATGCTAATACTACAGCCTTGCAAAAAATGACCGACAGGCGATGCACCTTAATAACACTCAAACAAGGAGGGGGGGGGGGCATATTTGACACTCAACAATGTTATGCACCATAAACCACACAACACACTGCAAATAATGGATGACATCATGGGCTAAGCATCTGGTACTAGCAGTGTAATTTGTAGCATGAATAACCTAGCATATATGTACATGTATGTGATTTAATTAATGGGAGTGACTTCTGGTTTAAACGTTCCATGCCCCTGCTTGGGCAATATTTACTAGGTTGGTGCTCTTCTAAATCGAGACCTTAGCAGGTTATTGAGGCAAAGGGCAGATGATCCATACTGGGGCCTTTTCTGCGTACTACGGTACATGTAAGTATCAAATCATGAACTCACGTTTGCAATTTGAGTTCATCTGGATGTTTCACCTTGATAGCTGCAACATCAGCTGGTGATAGTTCCAGTTGCTCAGCAATAGGCCCCTCCCATTCATACATTGAATCTGCTATCTTGCCAAGATCTCCATCACTCAATACTTGATCTAGTCTCTTGTCTGCAATTGAAGTCGTGTTTATTTGATATAATTTCCCATAGACACCCCATTATGGCCTTATAGCCCAAGGGATATGCACATGTACATACTGTAGATCCCTTGGAATCAGTGCCACCTAGAAACTTCAGAAATATTTTAATTCCATAGTGTCCTGGGCAACCACCCACTCCCGCTACAATCCTGATACCGTAAATCAAGATATTTATGCGTGCATCTTACTCATGCATGGTATAGCCTAGGCGCATGAATAAAATTACATTATTATAACAAGTACATGTATGTCTGATGTCACAAAAATGGGATAACGTGGCTAATATGCACTGAGTTAGCTACTCACAGTATTAAGCTCACATACTCAGAGAAAATCTAAACAGTATTATCTCCCTAGCCGTATGTCAACCATTAGTACAGTGCACATGCAGCAGCACGAACTTTGAACCTATTACTTCGTAGATCACACCCCTTGATGCTGGTCAACGGCAGCTGCTCACTGCAATGGCGATGTTCTCGCTTTGCTCGAACGTCAAATCAACCACCACACTATGGTAAAGAATAGACCTCGTCTCTCGCTTCGCTCGAGGCTCGGTGGCACATGGCCTGCATGCTAAGCAGGCCTCTCAAAACACGCGGCGCTTTGCGCCGTTCATTCGAGAATGCATCTCTATGGCCACCCTTGTTTGTGCACACGGCACTGCAATTCTGACCAATCGTGGGCCTTCTGAACTTGTAGCAGAGCGCATCTTTTGTGTCCTCCAGGTTAGGACACAGACTATATAAGAAAATTGTAGCTCTAAAAAATATTTTTCGTTGTATACAAGTATGTTTAATGTCACAATCATGGGATAATGTGGTTAGTAATGCATGATCATCTATTAACAGTATATGCTCACAAAACATAGAGACGTACATGTAGTTTGTGCACAAACAGTATCCTGCCTGGGCAAGATTGCCTATTAGTACTGTGCGCATGCGCAGATGGAAGCAGTTACAGAAGCCACACCCCTCAGAGCAACTAAGTGTATGTGTGCAATGGCGACGTTCTCGCTCTGCTTGACCGGACTACTGACAGGTATGATAAAGAACGGACCTCGCCTCTCGCTTCGCTCGAGGCTTGGTGGCTAGCGCCAGTGCCTGCTTAACAGGCCTCTCGAAACGCGCAGCGCTCTCGTGCCAATCGTTCAACAATGCATCTCTAGCTGTAGCTATGGCCCGAGGCACTCTACTTTGTGCACACGGCCCTACAGTTCTGACCCATCCTGAGCCCTGTAAAGCGGACCCCCTCCGCCCGCGCCGTGCGTTCATAGCAACTGGGCGCATCCAAGACACATATCCATGCCCTCATGTAATGACACGGAATATATAATAAAACTGTCACTCTGAAAAATATTTTTCGTTGTATATAGTATAATCATAGAGTCGGTAGACTCTATAAGTAGAGATAGCCCGGATATGCCATATATGTAACACATTACAAATTCCCAAATATCTCAAATAGGTAATTTTGTGAAATTTCAAAGTGTGAAGATCAGAATCTCCAGCAAATTAACTATCTAACAAGACCAAGATCATTCATTAAATCAATTGTACATGCCAGAACCAGATGTTCAAAAAATAGCGATTTGTCATTCTTTCTTTCTTTCTAGTTTCCAGGGCTAACTCAAGATTGCCTTGACCTCTCATCTTAGGTTAAGTATAAATCCATTCCATTTAGTAGTGCGCAGTGCAGTGGCACGCTAGTTTTGTGTTATCTTGACAGTTACGTAATAGTGGGTGTGTACGCTGGCCAACCCGGCCCTCGGCGATTCCCTAGCCCTAGCGCAGGCATTACTGGTGTTGGATTGATCAAGGATATGAAAGCACAAGCCTCGAGGAACGGTAAGGTGCTAGGCATAAGCGAGCTACTCGCCAGGGCATGCAGCGCTAGTGCTCCGCTGGATAGATCATGGATATGAAACGTGCGCAAGGCTCGAGGGCGGTCACGGTAACGTACAGATAAGCTGCTGCCAACAATAAAACCTAGAACTTGGTTTTCTCCCTAAACGGAAGAGTCTCATCACTACATCAATATTGGCCACCTAACGCTGCCTTCTTTGTCAGCCTCATAGGCATAGGAATGAGTTAACGAGGGGTGTGGCTAAGAATTTTGCGCAGATATGATCTTCCATCTTCTACAATGGCATATTGACAGCAAACCATGTAAGATGAATTATACTGAAAGCAATAAAAAAAAAGAACAAAAACAAGTATAAAAAATGAATGCACAGGAGTGCAGAACCCTCACCGCTACACGCAGCGCAGGCATTACTGCGTTGTTTTTGTTTTTGGTTACATATGTTTATATGATAGTGTATATTGCACTTATACATGTATCCCATGCTAATGCATAAAGATATTATAGAGAAAAAAAAATGCATGACTAATGCACAATGTCATGTAGATCTATAGCATAATATCTCAGTGTGTATGCCTGCTCAATATCAGAAGTATTGAACTAGATACAGTACAGCTCACAGGCAACTTGACAAACGAGTGCGAGTGACACGCGTGTATGAAGCGCGTGCTCGCGAGTCAATTTCCGGCAATCGCGTGTACCCCAGTACCCGCGTTTCGAGTGCACGCGCTCGCGAGGGCACACGCAAGTATTCGAGACTCGACAGCAAAAAATCTAGCTCGTTTGTGAGCTAGGTATAGTTTTACTGCCTCTCTTCTCTCAACAAGCTGCTAAAGCTTTCTAAAAGTCTCCTGCCTCGGCTGCTCACGATCACGTTCACGAGTACTCGAGACTCGTCATGAAAAAATACGGAGAATAGGAAGCTTATCTATGCCTAGCGAATCTTTTACTACCTCTCTTCGCTCAGTAAACTCACCAGCGTTCATCAAAAAGTACGATAAGCGCGCGAACTGCCTGTTGTCTCGATCTTGCCACCATTGTCTTGTTGGTGCAATAATTGGACCACGCCCTATACGTACTCGCGCGTGCGTGCGGATATGTGCGAGCGTGCGAGTACTCGCGTTTGCGCGTCGAGGGCGCCTTTGGCACGCGCGCGTGAACGTCCAGGCCACGCGAGTCACCTCCTCGCTACTCGCACTCGTTTGTCAAGTTAGCTGTGATCTGTACTGTACATACTACTATATTATACACACCCTGCACCTGAGGTACTCCAGTTTTCTTCAGAGTCAGTGCATGCATGATATAGGCTACCGGGAAGGCACCTGCCTATGTCACTATATTAACTGAAAGCCTCGGTGACTACTTAAACTGAATTATGCACTTGAGAGCCACTGTCACTGCATTGACAACTGACCAGCAAGGCACAGAATGGCAACCACAGCTGCACACTATTATACCACTGGGTAGGACTTAACGTGATCACTCTTCCTTGATGCCTGGTAATCCTCAGATGCGTACTTTCTCTCAGCAACCCTTACCATACGGACGGACAGACAAACGGACAGAAGGACGGACAGATAAACGGACGGACGGACAAAAATCGCCAAACGATTGCAGTAACCCTCCGCCTACGCTTTGCGGCGAGGGTTAACAAGAAGGATGAAGTGGGGATGGCAGGATCAAAAAGTACACAAACAAGATTCGTAGGGATAATCACATCCACTATACATCCCTACACTCGCTTTTTGAGGGGTGCGGAGCAAAAACAGTAATATCTTCCACATGTAAGTCAAGAGTGCTTAACAAACAAGTTAGGTGCATGATAAACGAGAAAAGCAAGCGTAGGGATGTATAGTGGATGTGATTGTCCCCACAAATCTAGTCTATGTACTTTTTGATCCTGCAATCCCTACTTCATCCTTCAATTTTATATTGTTTTTATACTTGTAGTATAACCAACGCAGTTATTACCCACACGATTGCACCAGAGGTTTATCACATGGTCACACACCAATGCATGCTTGTGCTAGTGTGTTGTTGCTACCAGCACTACTAAGTATTTTTAAAAAGCAAGCTCTGCCTAAATGTTAGCAAACTGGAATCAGGCAGAGTGAAACAGAGGAGGCTAACAAGTAGTATCAGCAGTATTGCAGCAGTAAACTCATACTACAGAAGCAATATCCAATCCTGAAAAGCTCAGTGAAATTAGTGACCAGTATAGCTGCAGCTACTTACAGTAGGAGGCACAAAAACGGTGACGTTTCCGTCCAGTCCCGTTCCATTTAAACGGAAACACGTGCCTGTTCCGTTCAACAAAAAACGGGAACTGAACGGGAGGTGGAGCAGGCGACAAATGGTGCGACCAACTTCACAAACCGTAGCTAGCTCGAACTACATGCCAGAGGAGTCCAAGAAAGCCGAAAGGGTACTACTTCAGTCGATCTGCTAGTTGTAGATGCGATTTGAATCGATCAGCGATCCGAGGTCGATCGATCGACGATAGCGAAAATCGCTCGCAGTCGAGCAGCGATCGCAAAACACGCTAAAATCAGAAGAGCGGCAGCAGCACAGTGTCCCAGCGAAGTTTAGAAGACAGTGGAAGTGTACAACCATCGATTCTAGGTTCACGAGCGAACGAGCTAGCTCTGGTTCCTGACACGTTGGTAAGACACGCCTAACGTGTTAATTGATCGCTTGCGCGCGCGAAACGGGAACTGAACGGCGAACGGAACGGACGTATTCCGTTTAGACGGAACGGTACGGAACGGAAATGTCACCTTTTTTATTCCTCCTACTGTACATGTACTATCAAAATACTGAAAGGACAGGGCAGACCCACCATTTATGGTTTCATGGTTTTAGTGGTTATAGGTGAATAATATTCTGGGATGTCAAACTGGAAAGAGTTGTACTACTACTATGTGTATTGCATATATACTCCTTGTAATGTACTCCTGATTATACATACATGTACCTTGCTGATGGATGTCCTCTTCCTCTGTGATGGACTCCTCCCCGCTAGATATATAGATGTACTGTGGTTCCTCTGGCTCATGAACAACACTAAATTGTTTTGGAGAGCAACTGGAGGTCTCTGAGTCTGAACTATTTCTTTCAACATCTACTTCCTCAATACTTTCATCTGTAAAAGCATCACATTTTCACACAAATACAAAATAGTCCAGCTATATTGTACTGTAGGTCGGGTTTTGATTCCTTTGATTGCGAATTGTGAGTTTTTATATACGTCACAATCAAATGAGTCGCAGGAAAAAGGAAACGTAATGAATAATATATACATGACCACACCTCTTTTTTCAAGCACACATGCTCACGATCACAAACATGCACGCATTAACACATTCTCGATCTCACACGTGTTCAATCTATTTGCACATAACACGCACGTACATGTACATATAGTGATCGATCATCGAGAATGAGTCTTCGTTGATTCTTCAAGCCAACTGCACTGTGACTAGCCACTGTGGTGCTCAAGTATGGTATAATTATGGTGTCCTATTAATAACCCACCCCACATGCGGCCTCACAAGCCACACCTCCATATAATTAAGTTTGGAGGTGTGGCTTTCTCGTAGCTTCTAGAATGCTATACTTACAGAACTACGGCTGGACAAAGTCGGCCGTGTAGCCAACATTGATCGTCCATGATACAGAGCAGCTACAAGTCTCTAGTCACTTCTTTGTTCGATTTTGTGTACTAACAATCTCTAGACATGCTTATCTTCTCATGCTTTTCCATCGATCAAAACATCGGCTGATACTCTCTTTCCAATGTTTTGGCAGCCATCTAGCTCATTGACTTAGTGGGCATGGCCATGTACTTTGTAGAAACGGCTAGTAGAGGGATTTCTGCGAGCAACATACGTAGCAATGTTTCATCACGCTTGCTACAAGTGTTAAATACAAGCGATCCGGGTACATTTTGGCACATATTTCCACGACTACATATGTGACCGGATTTGGGAAAACCCTCCATAAGGGATCCGCGCACAAGTCGCGCAATGTGCGTTTTTAGTAGCTCAGGTAGAAATTTGTCAAAGTCCAGATTTTGTCATATACATGTGGAACAACCCTTCTTCTAACTGTTGCCGTCTTCTACGGAGGCTAGTCGTGCTATACGAAGGCGAAATAAGCCTTCATTTTGACCCACCTAGTCGGCACAGCCACCGTACACGGAGCCCGTTGCTATGGGCGGTAATTAGAATTCTCTACCTAGATTCATCGATCTACTGTACGTTCGGTCACCTTTTTAGCTTCTTGGGCATCTAAGAACAATCGGCTGTCGTTGTCAACAACGAAATTCAACTCTTGCTCGATCTTTACGTTCATTTCGAACGGCTCCGCCCAGGTCCATTTAATTGATTTCCGGGTCACGCGTAGTATGCGGAAACGCCATACGCGTGCATAGCAACGCCTTTAGACCGTAATTTCTCGATTATTGGGGGTGTGGCGCGATCGCAAACAAAGTGCTGTATCTCCACAACGAAGCGCGCGATCGGCCTAAAACTTGAACGCGGGTTAGCTCTATGGTAGAGCTTATCAACCATACATCAAACTTGATTTTCAGAAAAAATTCGTTACGGAGGGTTTTCCCAAATCCGGTCACATATTATATTTATACCTTAAGGTGACAATTTTTTGTGGGCACTAATGTTTGATACCAATTTTTTGCGGATTGGCCCCAAAAGGCAAACTTTTATATCCGCTGACATTAATTATAGCTATTAAAATAATTGTTACCTTTCATGACAAAATCAACCATACTGCGCTAATCGCATCTACTATACATCCCTACGCCTTCTTTTCTTGACTATTGTGTACCTATTGATCATGGTTGACGTGTATGTTGAGTGCGGTATGTGGGAGACATTCGTGCAGGGTTGTTCCCTAGTTGTCACGATGGTTCGGGTTTATCAGTTTTGATTCAATCGCATTATTACTGGTTATTTTTGCACCCCTCAAAAAGCAAGCGTAGGGATGTATAGTAGATGCGATTACCTATCTCTCATTTGTGTACTTTTTGATCCTGCCATCCCTACTTCATTTTTCAATTTTATTCAATTGTTTTTATACTTGTTTCTATTCTTTTTTATTGCACTTAGTGTAATTCATCATATGCCATCTTATATGGTTTGCACACAACTGATTAAGTGGAAAATGGGAGGTGTGCAAAATTCTTTGCCACGCCCCTCATTAACTTGCGTTCATAATATTATTGTTATGATAGTGAACAGGATGACAAAGAAGGCTGCTTTAGGCGCCCCAAGTAGTGATGATACTTTTCCGCTTAGGGAGAAAACCAAGTTCTAAGTCTTACTGTTGGCACTGAGCAGCTAGCTACGGCTGCTCGAGTCTTGCGCCTTTGTATGATGCTATGATATCTATGATTGATCCAGCGTAGCACTAACGCTGCAAGCGCTAGCGAGTAGCTTGCCTATGCCTAGCGCCTTACCTCTCCTCGAGCCTTTAACCTTCATATCCATGATCGGTACAGCGCGCCGTTGCACGCGCTAGCGATGTACGAGCTAGCTCGCCTAGGCCGCCTAGGGCCGGTCAGGCGCTGTCACGTGACTTCACCACATGTGGCAACATAGTCTGAGCATGCGCATTACATCACAAAATGGTGTATCAGATACACCCATTCGATAATGCGCTGTACACACCCACTATTACGTAACTGTTGAGATAACGCCAAACTAGCATGCCACTGCACTGCGTGCTACAAAATAGAGTGGATTTATACTCAAAGTAAGATAAGCGGTGGAGGCAGTCTTGAGCTAGTCCAAGAAACTAGAGAGAAAGAAAGAAAAAGAAAGAATGAGAAATGGCCTATTTTTTTGAACATCTGGTTCTGACGTGTACAATTGTTTTGATGAATGATCTTGGTCTTGTTAGATGCACAATTTGCTGGAGATTCTGATTTTCACACTTAGAAATCTCACAAAATTACCTATTTTGAGATATTTGGGTATTTATAATGTACTACATATATGGCATATCCAGGCCATTCCTACTTATAGAGTCTACCAACTCTATGATTGTACGTACATGTATATGGACTTCCGGTGGTCTTAGTGTACCAGTGTTTCCTCTAGGACTGAATTCAAACAGGGTGGTTGAGTGTTAACATTACTATCATTGAATATTATTATGGGATATTATATTGGCCATGAAGAGGGAATGATTTGCTTTACAGGCTTATGCAATATGCACTTGGATAGTCACTGTGTATGCACAATCTACTATGTGTGCATGTGCTGTGTACACTAGTACAACCACATTTCAACCACTAGCAGGATGTCTCTGAGCTGATTGTGGGAAGCCAGAGATACCCACAACACTTGGGAGCTACTACCATACTGCAAACCACTGTTGCAGCTGTCAGCAATTTTGCAAACCAGCCACTCACAAACAGGGCGGGCGCCCCTTTTTAAGTATAGTTACTGTAGCGGAAACACTGGTGTACATGTAGACTGTCAGAGGGGGGGCTTATACGCGAGATAAAATTACCTACATGTATGCAGGAACTTGAGCTACAAATGCAGGGGGGGCATATGCGCAAGGTGGGGGGGGGGGCGAAATTGCGGGATTCTCCAATAATTACTCATTGAGACTATCCCCCAATTAGAGGTGCTGAATTTGGCTGAAATTTGGCAACTAAATGGAAAGATTTAATGCTCCCATGAAGTTATAGCAGAACACTACTACCAAGAGTAAATGATAAGGAGGGGAAGAGAGTTTTGAATGCACTATACATGTATAAAAGTTTTTGAAAATTCGCATGCCAGGAATTCAAAAATTGACCAATGATTCAAATGGCACGTTGCGGGTGCAGCCTCGAGTGCAAGCTAACGCAAGTACAATTTCGACTGAAATGCTAGCAGGTCACTATAATATAAAATTAGTGTTCATGAAGAATCAAGCATAAAACTCACAAAAACACGCCTCTATTCTTTATAGTCTTGTGAAAGGCAGGAAGTCACATTACTCGCCGAAAACATACTACACGGGATACATAGCGTGTTCGATACTCTCTTCCCCTCCTCATTGTTTACTCTTGCTACTGTCTACTGCCCAAGCAAAGATGTGGTAAGGTTGTGTACAATACTTCAACTATTACCATGCTACACATACCAGGGGTAAAGTGATCAGCTGTCAGCATGAATTGGCCAGATCTTGAGATCTAGACATTTGAACGGCTCATAATATAAGCATAATAAATCTGTCAAAATCTGAAAAAAAAACCTGGTTTCAGTATGCTTCGAATCAATTGGCATGGCCCATGAGCATCAGTTATCAACTACACCACTTTCTGCTCATATACATGTACCAGTTCATGCATAAGGCTTGGCCAATGTCCGCTATAATTAGGGCACACGAAAATAGTCGGCATTCGAAGTGTCCGATGAAATAGAACACGCTTTCACGCATACGCATTCGGTCAAATGGACGTGCGATCGAGCAGCTGCAGAGATTGAGAAAACGAGACGGTACCTGGAGTTCCCTGTTCATGGTGGGAAAGAGAACAACTCGCCTCCTTCAGTACCAGTTGTCCATAATTTGCAAATTTTGCTCGATCAGTACCACACTACAGGGGCATAGGAAGCATTTTGAATGTGGGTAGGCTGTGGGTGTGTCAATAGGTGGAGCCAATTATAATTAGATTAAGTGGAGACACTCCAATCCAATGGGTGGTGGTACAGTGTAAATTATTGCAGTAGAGAGTAGGAAAAGGTCGTCGGTCTAGCTAGCTAGATTATTGAATAAGGCTATGAGCATGCTCAGTCGCATGCAATAAATTGGTGGGTGTGGCCTCGATCTACCAAAAAGTGGGGCCGCCCCAGCCGCCCGGCTTCCTACGCAACTGCACTAGTGCGAGCTGTCCAACGATGTCTGGATAATTAGAACAACAAAAATACAAAGTTCATTGACTGTCAGGTGTAATTAGAGGTAAAAAAATAATTCGAAATGGTGTCCGGATAATTAGGGATGTCCGTTAAATTAGAGGCAATACGGTATATACATGTACATACCGTAGTATCCTTGGCAAGCGCCCACTCCCGGATAAGCGTCCACGTACCGCATTTCAGGGGGTCAGTGTACGTGGGTGTAGTCGAGATTTAGAAAAATGGGGGCAAGATTGCACGCAAAGTGCGCAAAAAGTTTTGAATTGAAACCACACCCACTAATTAAATCATGTGCTCTGGGATATTCCCTTTTTTGTGCTTTGAACTCGTCAAACTCGAGACCAGACACTGCTCGATCTGTATACATGTAGCTCGAAAGTTTATACAGCTTCTATGGAAATTAAATCCCAGGTAAGTGCTCATGCAGGCCAAAATCAAGATTTATGTTTAAGCACCCATGAGCACTGTTACGTAGGACACTGCAGTAGTAGACCAACAAATTAAACATGAGTTAGCTTAGCTCCCCATAATAGCAGTACTTTGTCTCGAAGCAAGACAGTTGAATCTCGGTTACATGTTTGTGACCCTTTGAATACATATCGGGGTGAATTATGCTAGGAAGCACAAAAACGGTGACGTTTTCATTCTGCTCGGAATACTTTCAATAATATTCACCATTCTGTTCCCATCAATTAATACATTACGAATATTATTATCTTACCGACGTATCAACCACCAAAGTTAGCTTGTTAACTGATCGACTAGAATGGCTGCCATGGTGCTCTAAACTTTGCTGAGACACTGTGTTTCTACTGCTCTTAGAATTCGAGGATCGCCGCTCATTTGGGAGCAGATTTCATATCCCTAATCATACACAAGTATCACCTCCAAATCCAGCAGATCAACTGAAATACAGTAGGAGGCATAATATAGTGACGTTTCCGTTCCATACCGTTCCGTCTAAATGGAATACATCCAGTGCTGTTCGCCGTTCAATTCCCGTTTCGCATGTGCAAGTGATCAATTAACACGTTGGGTGTGTCTTACCAACGTGTCAAGAACCATTTGAAGCTAGCTTGGACCTAGAATCGATGCTTTTACACTGCTGCTGTCTTATAAACTTGGCTGGGGCACTGTACTGCTGCCGCTCTTCTAATTTGAGTGAGTTTCGTGATTGCCGCTCGACTGCGAGCGATTTTTGCTATCGTCGATCGATCGGCCTCGGATCACTGATCGATTCAAATTGCCTCTACAACTAGCAGATCAACTGAAGTAGTACTCCTTTCGGCTTTCTTGGACTCCTCTGGAGTATAGTTCGAACTAGCTACAGTGCGCGTAGTCGGTCGCACCATTTATCGCCTGCTCTGCCTCCCGTTTTCGGTGGAATGGAACGGCTATGCATATCCATTTAAACGGAACAGGAAGGGACGGAAACGTCACCGTTTTTATGCCTTCTACTGTACTACTCCTTTCAGCTTTTTAGCGGGCATATAGTTCTAGCTAGCTATAGTTCGCTGCACCATTTGTTGCTTGCTCTGCCTCCAGTTCCATTTCCGTTTTTATTCCACACATTTACATGTAATATTCCGTGAAATGCTCCCTTCCTACCAATCTGCAAAAGCTTTCTCCCTTAAAAGTTTCCCACCATATGGTACACACTGTCACCAGGCAGGGTTTCATTTGGGGGGGGGGGGGGGGGGGGGGGGGGCACTTGCCCCCCCCCCCCTTGGAAGCTGGCTGCCCCCCTTGAGAGTAGCCACCATCCTAGCTAGTCTTGTGTACCAGACCACTCCCTCCCCAGCTCTGGATGTGATGCAATACATCCAGAGCTGGGGAGGGAGTGGTCTGGTACACGAGACTAGCTACATGTACCATCCACACACGCAATACGTGTACAAGTAAAAGTTTTAACGATGAAAGTGTCCAAAGCGGCAGTTTTGCTCATCTTTAACTCTGAAGCTTCGTGCTACGCGCGGCAGGAGACACATCCCACATCCTTGCAACATTTGACTTGAAATAGAGGGGAACCAGTGGATACTACTGATAGACTTTCCCCATCCAATTGCTCAGAAGCTACCAGAAATAGTTTCAGAGGTTGAAACATTAAAACATTTTCCTGGGGAGCATACCCCTAATATAATCAAGTTAATGAGCACGCTGCCAATGAAAAAAATATACTATAGTCTTTGCCCCCCTTAACTCTGCAATTGTCACGTTTGCCACCCCCCCCCCCCCCCCCCCGACGAAAATCCTAAATGAAACACTCCCAGGAGCATATGAGCTGCCGAAGGCGGTGAAGGAGCACGTAATGCATGCCATCAAAATACCAATTCAAACGAGGAACTGGGTGTGGCTATCTGTGTATGTATGCAATAGCCATTTCCAATAGATGCACACTTTCCATATTTGGAAAGAATTGCACTTCAATTTGCATTTTGATGCCCGGGCGTACGTGGTAGTTGCACGCTCCTTCGCCGCCTTCAGCGGCTCACATGCTCCTAATAGTACTGGTCAGCAATAGCGCTTGTGCTCTGGCATTAAGGAGTCCTTTGATGTGCTGGCGAATTTTTTGGCCGATTCTAATAAATTGGAGACGCCTGTGTGATCTATAACTATTTTGTAGTGGCGCCTATAATATTATTAGAAAGTATACAGTAATCTTAGCATTAATTGTGCCAGTTTATAGTGACTTACTACAGCTGGCGTGTAGAGTGGACACGATCCTGTCCAGTCCTGGTTGTCTCCTCAACACTGGGATCACATGAGTTTGAAGAAGCTGAGGACTCTCTCTTATCCGGCTATCAATCGTCAAAAGAACAACCCAGGCTCTGTCGTAAGCAGAAAGCCCAGCAGTTAGTATTAAGTCTTTTACTGGCACTGAAATGAGCCCACAGCTGGCCGCATCCTCTGCTAAGCGATCAGGATCTTGGATCGATGATACTGTTTCATCAAAGTGTGTGGACCACACTTTTATCTCATCCTCGCGACATTCCTGCAGTCAAGTACAAGCACGATCAGTAACTGTTTTCTACGTAATTTATCAAAAAAAAAGTCTGCTTGTATTTCAAGCTCACCTCATCTCTCCTTGATTGGTGCAGCTGACGAACAAGACTACATTCAGCCATTTTGAAAAGATCGTGCCATAAAGGTTTTCCCCGAATTTACAGGGCGGGGCACTTGGAAGCTCGCCCGGCCTCTCACCAGGGACTGAGGGACTGAGGGACTATGTTTAATAATGTATAGTCCCTGCCTACACAAAGAGAGCGCGAGACTGGTTCGAGGCTAATCGACACCGTACTAGCTGACCTGTCATGCTACCATCGGTCCGGGCCCGGATCGGCGCCAGAATAACCTGTCCCCCCGGACCATCTGTGCCAGCTACAAGCAGTCCCCCCTGATGTTCAGGAGTGGGGAGCTGCCACCATGCCTGTTCAACACAAGGGAAACTTTTATGACACTGGAATAAAGGTAAGAGATTCAAATACACAAAATTAATTATCATCAGTGACCCAAATCTCTAATGTAACCTCTTTTCCTTTAAAAGCAATGTACATGTCGACGACACACTGAAGGGACGGACTATGCTCTAAGCTTCAAAAATTAATGTCTTGCAATAGATAGCATGCATTGTTTTTTATGTTCATTACCACTACTCTATCATACTTATAGTGAAACAAAATAACTCTGGAGCATCCTTCCTCAGTTGATGTAACTAGGGCTGGGCTCAGCTCAAAACTATCAAGACGCTTCCACTCTGGCTATGCTGGGTATATCGCTAACGTCAGCCGAGAAAATTTAATAGTTTACATTCAGTGTACATGTGTATAAATTAAATAATAATAATAATATTATTATATCTAATCTAATTTCTCTTCAGTGACTCAGAATCCAGTAGCTCATCAGATGGAGAGGAGTTCGATAGGGATGATGGTTGCCCTCATGATGAGGAGGGCTTCTTAGCTATTGAAGGGAAGCCTGGACTCTTCTATAAGGTATCTATATTTATATATCATAGATATTATAGACTACGTAGTCTATAATATCTATGATTATATGTACAGTGTATAATCTGTAGCATTATGCTTACATATTAGGTACACGAGTTCAATCCATTTGCGGAGCAGCAGCGTGAGGTACAGACACTACTGCCTCATAGCTCAGTGCTGGAGGAAAATGCAACGAAGAGTGGGTGGGCCAGGAAGAGGAAAATGAAGAAGCAATCCTATGCGGAGAAACAGCTTGACCAGCATACCATGTCTGTCCAGTAGGTGCAAACTTAAGATCTTGTTAGAAAGCAATAGCTTTTCTCTATCAAGAAGGAACCACAATTACATGTACTTATAGCGTATGCATTCTGTGTATGCGTGTGTTGGGGGGGGGGGATTAGTGCTTAATTAGAAGTTAATCAGTGGAAATTCTAGTAAAAACCATCATCACAATCATCATACTATAGGTTTGATAGCTTATCCTTTACATGATCTGTATTAATCATTCCCATCTTCTCCATCCATGCAGCCCTCCTTTCTCCAACAGCGGGCGTGTCAAGAGAAAAATTAATGAACGACTGCAGTACCTTGGTCGTCAGTTTCTATCGGAGATGGGACTGTCCCAGTGGAAGAGCCTGGACTTCTGGAGCATGGTGGTCATCTTCATTCTCTGCTGGTGGATAAGGCTCTACCTACACTATGTGGCTCAGTATGGCTTCCTCAGGATCTCCAACATTCCAGTCATCGGGTCAGTGAAGGAGTGCATAATCCACATGGATGCTTACTGGTTGTATGCTATAGTATGTGGGCTACATGTACATACGGCACCACTCAGACTTAGCTACATAATATGGCACCAATATTATGACCTCTACTAAATGCTTCATTAGATGTAGCTGCATGCCAACCTAGCTCGTCCCAAGGCTCCCTCAATTGTGATTTTGTATTTGCATAAGTTTGATTTCTTCCCCCATACTGTCATTCTGCACTACCAGAGTAGTCTTCTCTTCACTCGTGAGGAGGTAGCTATAGTCCTCCTGGGGCCTTTCTTCAACACGTTTGTCTTTTGCCTACTCATCTTCTTCTCGTGGGGGTTCCAGAACGTGTTTGGAAGCTTACCTGATCTTGGCTCCCTCTTCATTGCTGCATTTGGAGTACAAGTTATCCTTGACCCATACTGGATCCTCGTAGTGGACTTGGCCCTGTTGCGTTTCAACCCTCCCCAGCCCGACCTCCCCACAGCAGACATCACCAAGCTTTATTGGCACTTTGTACGCCTCGAAGGAAATGGAATCGTTGGCATATTTCTGGCACTCTTTCTCTACATTTTCACTACATTTGTTACCCTGGCCTGCTTCTATATGTACTTCCTCCGAGTGCACATGAATGGAAAGTTGATTGACATCTACCATCGACTCAAGAGTCCAGAGGAGAAGTTCTTTGTCCCCAATGACCTTGAAATATCGAATGAGGAGCTTGGCTACATCTGTAGAAAGGCCGAGAGGTGGAGGGGTGCTGAGGGAGAGAGAAGGAAGGTGGCAGTACATGACTACGTCTGGGGAGAGGAGGAAAGAGAAGAGAGAGAGAGACAAGAGAGTGTCGAGGAAGAGGTGAGCTTTATCCCAGATAGACACATCTAATATTGACACACACTACTTAGCTGTCTATAGTTTAATTAATTAATTAATACTCTTAAAACTTATCTACTGTACACAGTATATGGCATAGTAAAAAGCTTAAGCCTGTATACCCTTTTGTTTTATCAGACCCAATCAATGCAAAGAAGACGGGATCGTAAGCCTGAAGTTACCACTCACATCTCCATCCACACACTGCATTTGGATGGGCTCAGGGAGCTGTATAGACATTTTCTCAGGCTGGACAATGGAGCAATCATAGAGGTATAATAATGATATGGAGTTAATGTGGTCCCTAGGACTGATTATCAGTCTTTCAGCATTACGTATACAACAGTGAAACATACTGATTTTTATCCTTGAAAAGATCAGGGAGAGACTGAGAATGAGGAAGCCTACTTTAGTCATGCATGCATGTTAATCACTAGATGTTGTCTCTGCAGATATTTGGTGACTTCTCTAGTGTTTCTGGGATAAGTCCGATGATTAATAACTCTTATGACATTCATCACTCGCTGGTGCCGTTTGGCCACTCAGAAACTAGTTTCGAGGGCAGAGCTGGTGGCTCATCGCTGAGTCGTATTGATCAATCTATTCCATCTCTGAAGATATCTACAGGTCAAGACGCACTTGAAGATCAGCAAGACTCCATTTCTGTAAGCCACAAAGGAGCAAGATTCAAAAGTGGTGACACAAAGTCATCAGAAATTAATCACAGTAACTCTTCGCTCAAAGTACCAGTACGAGACATTACAAGTCCTAATTACAGTAGTCGACAATACACTGAAGGGACGGACTATCAATCTATATCTACCTCGTCCATGGCTGATGCTAAAGCATCTATTGTATCTTTGAGCATCCCGGATCACTCTGAGGGCACATCTCCAGATGAGCCACCTGATCTATCACACTTCAAGAAGCAGCGTGAAGGTGATGGCTACTTTAAACCTAAAGAAAACGAAATGGATGGCAATTTGACCACTGAAGAAAAACTTTCCAGCAGTTTCCACAATGAGCAGCAACATCTCCTGGATGATGCTGGAGGGTCAGAATACAAACTTGAGACTGGAAAACTAAAGAGTACCAAAATGCGATATCATGAAAAGCAAATGTTTGAAAAGAAGCTGTCAGCTGGACAGCTTGTATAGTAACCTCCATGATGCATTTTTGTGTTCAAATTCTACAATCATGATTATTAGTATTATTGGCTGATGATCTATAGTAGTACACATCAAACTCAATGTCTGGGATAAACAATTACAAGCTATAGAATCAGTACTATCATTATCAATTTTGCTGGTACATGTGATATTAAATACATGATCACGATCAATCATATACTGTAGCCTCACAAAAAGGCCTATATATGGTGCCCCTTAGACTTAAACAGTGGGGAGGGCCATCATTAAAATTTAATTTTAAGCTTAAGGTATCAATATTACTAATATTATTGTGCACTGCCAAATTTTAATAGTAAGTGATATCCAAGGGCTATTATATGCATACAATTAATGTACTGCTGTGTAGCATACAATTGTAGCTTGCATGCAGCTTGTATATATAGCATAATATCATGGAATCTTACCTCTCAGGCTAATCGAATACATGTACAACGTATGATCCAATTTAACATAAGAAAACATTATTAGCATTAATTTTTATGAATTCTCATAATATTTATATATTATGGAGGAATTAACGATCTTTACCAGGAAAACGTGCATTTTTCTATTTTTTTTCCATACGTTATATTAGATCAAATTCAGTAATTATACCCTCCTCCGGCTGAAGCAGATTGACCCCAGCCCCTTACACTAGTCAGTACTAAGTTTGATACCCTTCAAATGAAACCCCCACTCCAATTGAAAGTGTCCCCGCAGGGCTCCATGGGAAGCAACCCTGTCCAAATTTGGTAAAATGTAATTGTCCATTCCTCATAATATGAGAATCAGTCCGTCACGTTGAGTTTCTTCAAGGTGGATTGCACATACACTATGTTGATGACCTTTACCATGAAAACTCTTGCTCCATCAAATTTATTCTAGAGCATAGTAAAAGGTCACCAATCTACATTAAAATTTCCATACAATGTCATGTGCGGTGGATTCGGCACAAATTCCATACACTAGGCAACAATAACGTTGGGTAGTTGCATAGAGTGTGACAGGAAACTTGCACACACAGTGAGTATACAGGAGCTTATAGAGAGAAGATCAAGACAGCGCTGGCACTGACAAAAACATGAAAACAATGATGGGTATATAATGAAAACAAGGAGTGAATCACACATAAGCATGACAGTTACATAAACACAACAGCATAGACAACAGTTATACAAATAATCATAACAATCTGTTACACATGCATACAGGCTGTGACACAAGGAAGAATTATCTACCTTGTTGATAGATGATCATGCTTCATTATACTCCTCAGTCATTGCAAGTTTACACACTCAGATATAGGTGAGCATAGTTTGTTGGATCATTGTTCCTCTTCTCTGCTGCTTGTCTTAGTTGGCTCTTCCCAGCCTCAGTAAATTTGTTGTAATTAAGGCTGCAGAAACATGAATATTGCAGACATAACATTGGATTACCCACACAACTGACCCCACCCTCTCACAGTCGTACTTGATAGGAGGAATACTCGAGGCTACACTATGATAAGACTAGTGCACTGTATAGGTATGCTATAATATAACTTACTACAATGCCTCGAGTTTTCTGGCTGTTTCCATTAGCTTGATAAGGTAAGGAACGCTGGCATCAGTGACGAGATTGCTGCCTAAGCTGCATGCATATTGAGCAAGTAAAAATCATTATTATTGTGCACACAGGGACTATACTAATGGGCACATCAGTATAGGGAGAAGCATTATTGTCCACTGTAGCCTATCTCGGAAGTTGACTAGCTGGCCACTCCCCTCGCCCCAATCTTGAGATCGTTAATGGATTTACACAGAGAGGTGTTGCCTACAATAAGCTAAACTAGCAAGTTTTGATCAAGATACACTCCAGGAGTGGACAGACTATCTGAGTATAACAAATATCTGGCATAGCAGGTACATGTGATGGACACAAAAGCCGCTCCTTGATAGACAAAGATCAGTGTGGTTCTTTACATTGCTTCAGTTTGTACTCTTTAGGAGCACCCAGGAGGTAGCTTGAGATTTGAACTGATTATTTTCTGGGTAGCAAATTGATTTAATTAGAGACTGTGATGGTTGTGTTGTCAGTGTGCACTGCTGGACGGCTGGTTATGGTAAAAACCTTAACGTAATCTACCCAACCGCTTGCATAATAATTGTATGCATCCAGGCTCTTGTACGCCTTCAAACAGTCTCCTGTATAGAGGCTAGGGGTTGCAATCAAAAAGTTATAGATGTCAGGATACTCCACCTTGGGCCACAGCTGCCAATCAATCGGGTATGGCCATCCCTCGACCTCTCCAAGAAAGGATCCGTCAATCCCCCGAGCTTTTGCAGCTTCTCCCTGTATCGTTCTTTTGCGATCTTGTCTAATTCATTGTAGTAGGTGGAGTAGCTTGGAGCGGAAGCCATAAGTCACCACAAAATAAAAGTGCTTGTTCATTGCGTACTGATGCAGTACTATATAGTATGTGCGCGTGTGTGTAGTTGCCACTCAAAATGGCGCCCTAGCAACGGTTGTCATGTTTATAATACGTAGTGACGTTAGTGCATAACCTCTATAGATTAATTTGCTGATGATATAACACCAAGAGCCTTTTCAACTAGAGCTCTCTAGAGCATCACACAAATGCAGTAGTTACCTACATGAGCACAGATGTACCAGCACATAGCAACTGGGTATGGTTGAGGAGCGGTGGCAATAACATAGCAGCTAGTGCTTGTGTAGCCCCAGATCCTCACACTCTCAGACTATAGTGTTTATTCCTTTTAAGAGAAACACACAGAGGAAGGGTCTGGCCCCTGTAAGAGCAAGACGATCCTTTACCATGCGCATACACACACACACTCACACATCTATGCTGACCCAGCAATACGCAATGTTGCAAAAGTAAGGGGGTGCTGAGAGATAGGGAGTAAAGGAAATGTGAATAAAATACAAATAATTAGTTAGGAGGATCTCTGAGACTAATGGGCTACTGTATGTACATGTGAATGCTAGAGATTCTACAGAGACCATATTTCTAAAAATACACCCTCTATTTCAGATACCCTAGGGACAGCTGAGAGATCATAGTGTGGCACGATCGAGTATGTATTGTATACGGGGAAAAAATAAGGTACTCTATGACAAATACTCTACAAGATCTAATTAGAGTACCTGCTTTGGAATAATCAATAATAATATTGGCCAATGTTATTTGGGGGGGGGGGGGGGGGGGTACATGGTACAGGGGGAATACTGTTCTGTGGTAAGCTTCAGATTTTCTTATGGGAGTAATTACATCCCAAAGTCCCAATCAACAAAAAAGAATTCGGCTCTTGCTATGATGAAGTTATGATGAAACATATGATGAAACCTATGATGTAATTGCTGTGAAGACTGTTTCAAAATGTTTACAGTCTACACTAAGACCTACTGTTTAATGGCAAAACGAAAATGATGTTTTCCTGCATATGATTACAGACACTTTTGTATTAGAAAATTAATATTTAGTGCAATAAGTTTTTCTAATGTGGTAAAAAGGTCGCCATACCTTCTATGTCATGCACATGTCAAAAAATTACAAGATAAAAAATTCCCCTATGAGAAAAGATTGTGAAATTGGTGGCTATAGGGTACTACACAGGGATTAACACAGAAGGGACCCTGGGATTTCCTTCCTGATCTGGTGATTCCACACCCCCCACCCAAATATATCAAGTATTACCAGTGCACTAGTCTATGATAAAACTAATACACATACACAGCTACTAACACTTTATTGTGTACTATAAGGTTTCAGAGGTCTCAGAACCCACCAGAAACAGTCTCAAATGTCATAGAATTAATTTCTAAACATTCCCAGAAAAGCATGTCCCCAGATCCTGCTAACATTATTATAATTCTCCCCACTACAAACAAATCCTGTATTGACTAGCTATGAGGAGGGTATTTGCCCCCTCGGAAGCTGGTTGTCCCCTCCATAGCCACTATTCACATTATACCTTAAGGACAGGTTGAACTACAGCTCTGTAGAGCACACACCCCGCGCACACATTGGGGACTCTTCTGGAAACTTTTATGTGCATGGTTAAATTTATGAAATGCTATATATATGTGAGGCTCAGTTGTAGGGGTCCCTGTGATGTCAGTCGACCAAGATGTTCCACAAAAATTCTCTCCGCCTCAGACCTAGGAAGATATGGACTCTTACTACATGTACCTACACTTCATTGTAATAGCTATCTTATATTCTGATTTGGTTCCATAGAGCTTCACATTTCTGTCAGGGGGACAGCTAGGCTAGCAGCCAAACAGTATATAATGCTATACAAAATTGATGTCACGAGCCATTATGATTATTTAGAACACTTCCACAATCTTTACCAGTTACATGCATGTTGAGTAGGCACTGTCGATGGGCGTGGCGAAGGTTCCAACAAAAACATACTATTGGTGACGTCTGTGGACCGTGCCCATCGATTTGAAGATTTTTATCAAACTCGGATGATTAGTTGTGTTTATGAGTTGCTCAGGGGCCTCTATCTCCAGATAGGGCCATTTTTGTGCGGATGACAACAACAATGGACTAACTGATTGCTTTACCCTTGTGCATGCATGCGAGTACTTAACTTTATGATTTGGCTACCCTCACATTTTGCTGGCACTAATTAACCCATGAATTATTGTCAGCTTTACACTTCGTAAGGGAGAGGGGACATTATACCCTCATAAACCCACTCCTTGAGTAGCACCATACCTCTGCATATGTAAGTATTGTCAATTTTTTCTAACGAATGTACCGTGTCCTTCCGAAAATAAGCCCCCTCCCCTCTTTGACCCTCAAGTTCTTGCACAGGTATGTTTGCCTCGATTATAAGCCCCCCTCCCACCAAGTAGACTGCACACGTACACGTGGCGAGTGCGTACGTATGCATGTAACCTCGCCCTTCAATTGACTACAAGTACAAAGAGGAATCTTTTGTATATAGTGGTGGCTTTAGAAAAGCCTGTTTTGAAGTCATTCTGTTATGATGGCACTTCTAGCTTGGCGAAGACACTTATGAGCCGGTCAAGATGCTTTTGCTTTCCTCTGAAGACGTACACACATGGAACAACAAGTCCTTTCCCCACCACCGATCGTCGTCTATTGCCGTCTACTTGACGTACAGGTCATCTCGCTACTGCTCTTTTGGAGAGAAAAAAAAAACGGCAAACTCTGGATATTTCTCGCGGTACATGACCAACGATGGTGTCGTCCTTCCACAACAGCTAGTAAACCACAGGCCAAGGGGGGCTTATATTTGAGGGAAAGTGCATATTCGAAAATAAGCCCCCTCCCCAGTCTAGGTCATGTCTACTGCTGAAAAAGGGGGGGGGGGGGGGGGGGGGGGCTTATTTTCGGGATATGGTATATGTACATAAATCGCAAATATTTTGTTGCTGAAATATTTTTGGACAACCTAGCTTGTGCGAAAATTAAATGCATGAAAATACATGCATAATATTAACAATAATGGTCGTTTGTCCAAAAATTATTTAACGCGAAAAACAAGTATGTAGAATGTCACAACAATGTAATGATGCACTACAATACACATGGGCTGACTATAATTATTTGGATCAACATGTTATTGATCGTATTCTAGAAATGGATCAATGTCATGATGTTTTAATATATGGACCCATTCAGATCTGTATCTCAATTCAGATAGTGGCAGGGTTGCTCCTAAGTGTTGTTAAAGCTTGAAACTCGTATATTGCCACTTAAAATGTATGTGCATGCGCAGATAAATGGACTTGTAGGCCACACCCCTCACTACAGGTGGAATTTAATAGCCAAGAGACTTCGGGAAACATTTTTACTCCACTCCAGCATGGATACTATAGTACCGGACTCTATAAACAGGTATGACAGCGACCAGTTACCTAACCTCTTCAGTCTTGCTTTGTGAGAAGTGAGAGACTTGGTGGGCCCAGCTTGCGAGTACAACGATGACATTCTCACTCAGCTTAAACCAGCGTCGATGCTGGCGCCAGCGCAAGATTGAGAGGTTAGGCTAGGCTAGCTAGGCTAGCTAGCTGTACTGCAGCCTAGGCCGAGGGCCGGCCGGCCCTAAGGCTGTACATGTACTTGTGATCGATGGCTGTCCACGCGCACGTGAGTACGAGGCGCAAAGTGCCTCGTACATTTCCATGATTACCATGTTTTTTTGCACACAGCCCTACCGTTCTAACCAATTGGGTGTGTTAGGACACAAAACGACACCTTCTAAAAATATTTTTCGTTGTACAGTAGCAGTAAAAAAGAACGGTGACGCTTCCGTTCCGTTCCGCCCAGTTCAAACACAGTTGCACCGTTCATGCCAGCCGTTCCATTTCCGTTCAGTATGCACGCGTGCATAATTAGTAATTCAGTGTGGTCTTTCGACGTGCAAAAAAAGGAAGGCCAGCTCGTCGACTCGCCAACTAGAATCGATAGAGGGAAAGGAGAAAGAGAGAGAGAGAGATAGAGAAAAAGAGAGAGGTGTTAGCGGAAAGGGGAGCGTATAGGTTTTTGGTGCTGCAGTACAAGTGATTGGTAATTCCAAGACTAGCTAGTTACTCACTTTTTAAGAGCACATGTATAGTTATTTTACAAAAGTCCAATAGACTTAGTAAGTGTGCAATTATTTCTTAATTGCACACTTATTAACCCAGGGTTACGGTAGTCGTTCTGTGTGTTTGTCTGTCTGTGTGTTATCAAGCTAACTGCTACATACCTCGTTTGTGAATCCAAATTAAGTGCGGTGTTAATAAGGTTCCTTATGGTGTTCCAAACATATGAATTGTGTGGATTTTCCGAAAACACTTTGTTTGCCAGTTTTGGCATCATTTGCCGATTCTAAGCTTGTTGATTTTGCCCTAGCTAGATTTTACGAGTCGCGTGCTATATACGGTATGTATGTCTATTAACCCTCGGCACATGCGTTTTAGGCATGCTTGCAAAAATGGTCACCGCCGCCATGCCTTCTTCGCTCAGTCCACTGGCAAGCATTCAACGATCGTGGGATGACAGTGGCTTCGTTTCAACTCTAAGGGTATGTATGCTTAGCTACCAATTTCCATGCACATTCTTGTGGTACCTTTCACTCTCTAGTTAGCTAAGCTTGTATGCATGCATGGCATTGCAGTGCTTGGACCCAAGTAAGTTGTGATAAATTATATTGGACATGCAATATTGCTCAGTGTACTTCATTCTCTTGCGCCAAGGCTTTGCACCCCCAAAAATCAGAGGTTAGTGTGAGGGAAGTTGAGTTGATGTCGGCACCGCAGTACAGTATATTTTATGTGTGTGCTCCTCGTTTAAACCATTGTATAAAGTCACGAAACATGGACAGATATCTGCAGTATAGCTTACTTTATTGATTGAAGATTGCGATATGATTTACAGCCTTCAGCAATTGCCTCAGCTCCAGCTGCTCCAATGTTGTTCCACTCAAGGCTGCAGTGCAGTATAACATGTATCATAAAGTTTCATTCATTGAGCTTCTTGAAATACAAAAGCAGAAAAAAAAGAATGCACAGGAGTGCAGAACCCTCACCGCTACACGCATGCATGACTCATGCACATGTAGATCTATAGCTAGCATATCTCAGAGTGTATGCCATGCTCAATATCAGGAGTATTAAACTAGATACATACTACCATATTATACATACCCTGCACCTGAGGTACTCCAGTTTCTAGGGGGAAGGCACCTGCCTATGTCACTATATTAACTGAAAGCCACTGCGAATTCTTAAACTGAATTATGCACTTGAGAGCCACTGCCTGTTTACACAGTCATTGCATTGACAACAGACCAGCAAGGCACAGAATGGCAACCACAGCTTCCTTGATGCCTGGTAATCCTCAGATGCGTGCTTTCTCTCAAACGACCCTTACCATACGGACGGACGGACAAACAGACAGACGGACAGACAAACGGACGGACGGACGGACAAAAATCGCCAAACGATTGCAGTAACCCTCCGCCTACGCTTTGCAGTGAGGGTTAAAAATAGTGCAACTATGGGAGAGATCAACCAATAATTGTGTTTGGTGTAACAAGGATGTGAGGACCAAATTGGCCGATGTATTGAAATTTATAGACGATATTTGCAACTGCTATCTACCTTTAAGGACATCCTTGTGGCCTAAAACTACAACATGAACAATAATATATAATTTTGTGGTTGGTATAGCGAAGTAGGTATAATAATATTACTACAGTAGAGACAGGAAACAGGTAGCTATATCGATTTAGCTGGCTATTAAGGTAAGAGGCCATTATAAAGAAATCTGCCAGCATCCCCTCTAAACCATAGTAGAGAATCAAGAAACATGGAAGATATCTTTGATATAGCTTACTTTATTGATTGTAGATTGGGACAAGATTTACAGCCTTCAGCAATTGCCTCAGCTCCAGCTGGTCCAATGTTGTTGCCCCCAAGGCTGCAGTGCAGTATAACATGCATAAAAAAATTTCATTCATGGGTGCTTCTTGAAATACAAAAGCAGAGACTTTAATTACAAAAACAATGCCACTGTGGCAGAGATCAACTAATAATTATTTTTGGTCCAATAAGGATGCGTGAACCACATTGACTTATAGATGTCAGGGTTTCATCCAGTGGATGGTGGGTGGGGGGGAGCTTCCTCCCACCCCCCCCCCCCCCCCCCAAATGAAAAAGGAAAGAGAGAAAGAAGAAAAGAGGGAAAGTAGAGAGAGAGAGAGGTGTTGGGGGAAAGGTGAGCGTGTAGGTTTTTGGTGCAAGTGATTGGTAATTCCAAGACTAGCTAGTTACTTACTTACTTTTTAAGAGCACATGTAATCATATAGTTATTTTACTAAAGTCCCATGCATAGACTAAGTGCAGGGTTTCATACGGGATTTTTTGTTGGGGGGGGAACTATGTGTCAGTACCCCCCCCCCCTTCCCCCCAAGGAATAAAGTAAGTTTTGAAATTGCATCTTAGGCCTATTTTGATCAAAAATTAGTGCTGACAGATTGTGGTTGACAAACACACACCCACTAAGTAAGACTAGTGTAAAAGTAGTACATATAGATAACTCTCCCAATTAGAGCACAGACTTGATATTAGACATTTGAACAATCAAACCGACGAATCACTCTTTAACCTTAATTTAAATCTTGGTATTTGTTTATTTAGCATTGAATATTATGCTAAAATTTCTCAATATTTTAGGGGGGGGGGGAATCCCAGGGCATCCCCCCCTCTAAATGAAACACTGAAGTGTGCAATTACTTTCTTGAATGCATACTTATTACCCTCGGCGCATACGCCACAGGGTTTCGGTAGTCGTTCTGCATGTTTGCCTGTCTGTGTGTTATCAAGCTAACTGCTAAAGTGCGGTATTATAAGGTTCCTTATGGTATTCCAAACATATGAATTATGTGGATTTCTCCGAAAACATTTTGTTAGCCAGTTTTGCATGGTGCCATTTGCCGATTCTAAGCTTCTTGACTTTGCCCGAGCTAGATTTACGTGTGGCATGCTATATACAGTATGTAACCCTTGGCAGATGCGTTTTATAATATATAATTTTGTGGTTGACATAGCTTATTTTATTGATTGTAGATTGGGACATGATTTACAGCCCTCAGCAATTGCCTCAGCTCCAGCTGCTCCAATGTTGTTGCTCCCAAGGCTGCAGTGCAGTATAACATGCATCATAAATTTTCATTCATGGTGCTTCTTGAAATACAAAAGCAGAGATTTTAATTACAAAAACAGTGCCACTGTATAGCATAGATCAACTGATAATTATGTTTGGTCCAACAAGGATGTGTGGACCAAATTGGCCGATCTGGATGTATTGAAATTTATAGATGAAATTTGCCACTGGCAGCTACCTTTTAAGGACATCTCTTGAATTGACGTGCACACACACATTGATAGGGCTATGCATGGTAGTTATACCTAACGGCATTGGATTGTAGTATTGTATAGTCAAAATTTTACATTGGACAAATATTTCGCCAATCCCAGCTATCTTTGTATTGCAGAAATGTTCAGTGGAATAAATTTTTATTGTGTGCATACCTTCTGTGTACTCACGATCACTAGCATAGAACAAAATATTTGCATATTAAACAACTTTCACCAATGAATGTAGGTGGTGAAATTGGCAAAAATTATCTCCTGGCGAAAATTTTTGGCCATACAGTATTAACAATTTGGTGCAATCTGATAAGGGAAAGCTATCTATAGGGCAATGTCAGGATCGGGCAAAGCAAGATGGAAATTAATGTATCGAGCCATATCTCTAATATTTAGTGCACATCATAGATCATACATACTATAAAACATTTTATTTTGTGCCTAATGATACTGGACTATGATTCTGGCACTTAGCCTTCCATTGTCCAGCCGACATCTTGTGTCACTACTCCCGCTGCAGCTCCACCTGCAGCGCTCACTTCTACACATGTGGAAGCCTCACCAAAGGGAATAAGGCAGTGGAGGCTGCCAAAGATCAGACTGATTGGGCTGTTTGCGTGTGGACAAAGTGGCTATCTCAGGCATTAATCGGAAGGAGTCAGAGCCTACAAAGAGCCTCAAATCACCTACAGAAGATTATCTCAGATGTCCTCAATCATGCTAGGTCCATCCCAGGAAAGGAACCAGAACCAAAGCCAAATACTGAGCTAGCATAAGAGTTGAGAACAAGGAAAATTCTGCTCAGTTTCACACCATTCACATCATTGGTGGAACAATTAAACATCATCAACTCAAGTTCTCTTTGAAATTTTGCTCACTGTACTGTCTGTATCTACACCTGTACATACAGTAGTGGTCAATAAAGGTATACGTTCTGTTTCGTTTGCACGATTGTTTAGATGCATAAGCGCTTCTGTTTTCACACTGTTTCGCAGTACGCAGGAGTACACACATGCGTGACCTTACGTTCGTGAGAAAGCTTCGTGACTTTACTGAAATATAATTGACCATTCTTGATGCCGCGTGGAAGAAATGAGTTTTTGAGAAGCCGTGAGCAACGGAGAAGTACAACTAACCCTTGTATAGCTAGACTCGATAATGTAGCAGACATCGAAAGAAAGCCATATTTTTGTTCATGTGGTACCTTTCACTCTCTAGTTATAGCTAAGCTTGTATGCATGCATGGCATTGCAGTGCTTGGACCCAAGTAAGTTGCGATAAATTATATTGGACATGCAATATTGCTCAGTGTACTTCAGTCTTGCGCCAAGGCTTTGCATCCCCAAATATCAGAGGTTAGTGTAAGGGAAGTTGAGTTGATGTCGGCACCGCAGTACAGTATATTTTATGTGTGCGCTCCTCGTTTAAACCATTGTATAAAATCATGAAACATGGACAGATATCTGTAGTATAGCTTACTCTATTGATTGAAGATTGGGACATGATTTACAGCCATCAGCAATTGCCTCAGCTCCAGCTGCTCCAATGTTGTTGTTCGCAAGGCTGCAGTGCAGTATAACATACATCATAAATTTTCATTCATTGAGCTTCTTGAAATACAAAGCAGAAACAAAAATAGTGCAACTATGGGAGAGATCAACCAATAATTGTGTTTGGTCTAACAAGGATGTGAGGACCAAATTGGCTGATGCATCGAAATTTATAGACGATATTTGCAATTGCTATCTACCTTTAAGTAGCCTCGTGCCCATCCCTATTCCCACCTTTTCAATGTTGCACGCAGAAAAGGGGGAAGGTCTGGTCGATTTGGTGATGTCAGGATGATGTCACATGGACGTGGTTTGAACTGACCTGGTCGTGGTCTGGACTTCCTGGTTACCTCGCGCTTGCTGCCCACGCATGCACGGGTGCGTGTGCTAGCGCTTCAGCGCGAGCGCGTGCACAAGTATAAGCATGCGTGGGCAGCAAGCGCGAGGTAACCAGGAAGTCCAGACCACGAAAATATTCATATTAAACAACTTTCACCAATAAATGTAGGTGGTGAAATTGGCAAAAACTATCTCCTGGCGAAAATTTCTGGCCATAGAGTATTAACAATTTGGTGCAAACTGATAAGGGAAAGCTATCTATAGGGCAATGTCAGGATCGGACAAAGCAAGATGGAAATTAATGTATCGAGCCATATCTCTAATATTTAGTGCACATCATAGATCATACATACCATAAAACATTTTATTTTGTGCCTAATGATACTGGACTATGATTCTGGCACTTAGCCTTCCATTGTCCAGCCGACATCTTGTGTCACAAGTCCCGCTACAGCTACAGCTACATCTGCAGCGCTCACTTCTACACGCGTGGATGCCTCACCAAAGGGAATAAGGCAGTGGAGGCTGCCAAAGATCAAACTGATTGGGCTGTTTGCGTGTGGACAAAGTGGCTATCTCAGGCATTAATCGGAAGGAGTCAGAGCCTACAAAGAGCCTCAAATCACCTAAAGAAGATTATCTCAGATGTCCTCAATCATGCTAGGTCCATCCCAGAAAAGGAACCAGAACCAAGCCGAATACTGAACTAGCGTAAAAGTTGAAAACAAGGAAAATTCTGCTCAGTTTCCAACCATTCACATCATTGGTGGAACAATTAAACATCATCAACTTGATGCATAAGTGCTTCCATTTTCACACTGTACGCAGGAGAACACACATGCACGTTCTTACATTCGTGAGAAAGCTTAATTGGTAGGCGTGACCATACCTCAATATAATTGACCGTTCTTGATGCCGCGTGGAAGAAATGAGTTTTTGAGAAGCCGTGAGCAACGGAGAAGTACAGCTGTATAGCTAGACTCGATAATGTAGCAGACATTAAAAGAAAGCTGCATTTTTATCTTGTCGATCGTCAGGTATGTTTCACTTGAGCGATCTCCTCAGGCTTGGCTTCAAGCAAGTGGTTGAGTAGAGCCACCTAGTGATTGTAGAAGCCAGTGCAGCAAACGACAAAGGCTATCTTAGTATGCACTGTGCTCACTAAGAATATTTCTCACCTGCCAAAAGAACCCATGTCATCTTTTGTCCATACCATGCATTTAGCTACTGTTTTGTTCTCGTTTATTTCACCATTCTACAACCGTAGAAACAGAAATGGAATATTAACTTTTTATTGGCCGCTACTGTATATACGTGCAACTTGTGATTGCTGTAATTGATTTGCTTTTTCCCAGACATGGAGCTGTATAGTTTAATCAGATGTGGGCTATGGGTTGTAAAGTTAATAATATTCACTAGATCTCTTAGTCACTAGTTAGAGACCTATCTACCCATTCATTGTGGCATCACACATCAAAGCTTGAATATTCATAGATTTCTAATGATTCTGTGCCTTCATTAGTTAACAATAAAATCTCACAACCCATGGTCAATGCTAGCTCTATCTCACATACTCCATGGGCCAGATAACACCGTAGCCTCACTGTCTGTCATTGCTTCCTTAATCACAATTATACTATCTCCACGCCATCATGATGGATGACAGTAAATTAGATACCAGTACCAGTTTACTCTTTGTGGGCATGAGGTAACAATGAGTACCTTTGTGGTCAGACCTATGATAGAATTTGTGAGGTATTCTATGGGGTTAGTATGTATTCAGGGCCCCTAGTTTTCTGGAGCACTAGTGACCACCAGTGGCTTGACCTTAATTACTTCTCTGAATATTGTTAGGTTAAATACAGGTGCCATAGTGTGAGTTTTTATGCCCCTGCGTCGCTTTACTGAAGGCTATCTGACATTAGACCCTACTTGTAACAAATACAGTGATCTGATTAGTTATCTATCCTTCATAACAAAACTGATATTAATTTTATTAACTTTTTTAGCCTGAGATTAGGTTTGTATACCTATGCATGGATTTTAAGCACACCTAGGAATTAAGCACATACCCTCTTCCTGGTTTAACTACTAGGAAATAGGCGCACTAGCCATCTAAAGCTATATATAATGCAATGAGCAGCTTATCTGTATCAAGCAGCTCTCATTTTTCCTGGATGCTGTTTCTAGATAGGTTTCTTGATTTTGACCCCATGCACACGTGAACTCTGCAGGTTATTGACGACCTTTACCTACCCATATATGTGAAGTGTGGCCAATTCGATATCGACTTTGAAGCGCATCCAGGATTTAAGCGTATACAGTTTCTTGCTGATATTATAGCATGTGGTTAAAATCCGAGTCTACAGTATCAAGCTTTTGGGCATTGTTATTAGGATCCAAACATGTTAGACACTGCATGGCAACATGACTGAAACGTACGTTTTGATTAATTAAAATCATTGCGGTGCTACTATTAGTTCAATAACGTTGCCATACTAACAATGTAGCAATGAAACTCTATGATATTGTGTTAGACACTGTTAAAAAATCTCCTAAACAGTGTCTATAATTATTATTTAGACTCTAAATGTAACAAATCCTGTAATTGGATCCAAGTATCTAAGTCACTTAGAAAGCCTACAATGTAGAGAAAGCTTACAAGTTAGAAACATATACTAGTTTTAGCAACTTCATGCTAGAGTTATTAGACACTTTATCAATGGGATCTAGAATAATTCAGGCACTTATAAAACCCTCAGGCTTCACCTTGAGTTTTAGCCATATATTAAATCTTTAGTCTCTTGAACTTCATGCACTATTCTTTGCATGGACCCATAACCACTAGAGTAAACTTGAAGGACAAAGTGCTGCTATAAATTAGTGCTTACTCGAGTTTGGATAGGTTAATATTTGGACGTTCCTTCAGTTGCTCACCAATGAACTCAGCTTCTTTGTCAGTGATCTTCATTGCATTGAGGACAAGCCTGCAAATATTTATGTATTCTTCATTATGCAAGGCAATCTGAAGAGATACTAAACTCACTCTGTGCATGTTGCAAGGTCTAGCTCCTTTTCCTTATGATTAGAACCACCAAGTACCGAAACAAACCTAGGCAACAGCAGAAAGTTACTCATAACTAGACCATGCATGTAACCCATTAATAGGAACATACATCTTCACATTGAGTTGATCGCTCTTTTTCATTGATATATACCACTTCAAATCTTTAGGCAGATGAACTCTATACGATTTAGTGATGAAAAACGTATAAATTTTATTTAAAGGCAAGTGCATTTGCTTACATGAGTGTTTGAAGATTAAGAAACTTGTCCAAAAACGCTTTAGCAGTAGAACTAGAGTTTCCTAACTGATTGCATGAAATGCTGCAAATGCCATCATACATGGTAAAGAGAAATTATTGTAAGTGCAAATGGAAAGGTAACAATACAGATGGCACTTTGGTAGGAATTAAATTGGTGGTCTGCCTTCTCAACCTTGTTGTGTGCAATAATATTAGTGTGATGATCACATATTGAGCCACAAAAATTAATTCAGTCTTCTTGCACAGGCAATTTGTAACCCAACCACTAAATTTAACCCATGCTAGTATTTCTAGCTAAACGGTACACCTGAAAGGATGCAAGAGATCAGTAGTGTTGTGCATCCTGTGCATATAAATGTTTCACTCGATAAAAAAACTTTGAAGTTCATGAAAATAGTGATAAACATGGTTATATTTTTGATATCTAATACTTTCAAGTACAAAAATCGATATTAGCGCTGTTACTCAGAGTGAGGCCTGCTCCAAGTAACCTTTAAACTGACAAGTAACACCACCACATTACCGTGCTCCCCCATCCCCTCTGTCTTAGTCCTCCCTTCCCTCTCAAAACTTACTCCAGTGTCTTTACTGATGGCAGTGATGGGATCTTATCGGTGATACCACTGAGAGTACTCTTGGAAACACACCTAGATACACTGAAGAAATTACATAATTGTAGAATCTGATGTAACTTTGATCGACATACACAACAATCACGTACGCTGACTTTGATTTATGTAAGTATGACATTGTAGTGTTTACTCTTATCATAGATGCATGGGGATATTTTGCCAGGAAAATATTAAAATTTTGCATAGTTGGTAGATTAATAGCATAATATATGGAAGTCGGTAATATTAATGCACAGTATTCTGGAAGCTACAAAACAGATTTTTGTGTACAAGAGTGGTTGTTTTATCAACCCATACCAAACATAACCATGGGCCGCCTGTACTAACATGCAGTGGATTAATTCAGCTTGATTTTCTTATGGAGAATCATAAAAGATTCAGTGACCAATGACAAATGCAAGGCACTAGCATAGGCGTAGGAATAGGGGGGGCCGGGGGGGGGGGGGGCCATGGCCCCCCCAACCATCTGACTGTTTGCTGGTCAGAGAGCCCAAGATACAGCCTATCAACAGATATTTCACAGGCCTGACTGAGTACTTCATGAATATAACCAGCTAAATAGTATGCTCTACTTGACTTACTGCTCATTCTACAGCCAGGAAACCTCGATCTTGCCTCCCTTTCACACAGCCTCGTTGATGCGAAAACGGGTGTGGTTCGAAGGAAATGTGGGTGTGGTAAAAAAAATCGCGCGCGCTTCGTGTGCTGGCCCCTCCAACCTTAAGACATGTTCCTACACCTATGACTAGGTCAATGATAACTTCAAGCTAAGAAGCTTACCCCTCGACCACAATAAGCTTGTACTAATAATTGCAGAATAGACCACATTCACCGATGCAATTATTATTCCAAATAATGAGCACTGCCTCCAAATGCTGTACCATTAATTTTGACGACATGTATGTACTTGTGACAGGCCCCCTCCCAACACACACATACAAAATTAAATACCATGATATGCATGTACATGTAGAGGGTAACTTTGGTGAGCATTAATTAAATTTGGTGCATGAAATGGCTCTCCATTGGTATTAAATTTGCATGGTAATATAAATGTTTACCGCTGTAGGCACACGTGCATTAGATATAGTTTTTAATTTGGCGATCTATACTGAATTCACCAATTGCCATATTAAAAATCTCACCCAAGTTTCCCATTATATACTGTACGTACTTCAATTCTTGAAGTGAAGAAACTTCAAAGAGTTTTAGCAGGTCGGCAAACCTGTCAACCATTTCAGACTTGATTTTGGTCCCTTTAAAACTGATAGAAATATGCAAAATAGTAATGGGTTAACATTATGCTGTTATAATCATTGATAGCATACTCATAATAATATAATAAACATAAAACAGAGATACAAATGAAACCACTTTGACACGATTTCATGCTCGCAACCCAACATTCAATGAAGCACTATGTTCCCTATAGCTTGCAGGAGAGTCATTGCAGTTTCATAGATAGCCATGCACCACTAAACCATGAAAGTCTAGCAGCTCGAAATGATAACGGTATATGGCAATGTTCCTTCAAGCCATTCCCATGTGCAGCACTGGTGTACCACATGCAGTAGAATTGCATCATCACCATACAGCCAGTGATGCAGCACTGCAGAAGGGAGTAGTCAGGTTCTCGAGGCTAAGGACTCTCATTGCATTTTCACTATGTATAGAGGTAGATATATTACAAGTATATATAGCATATTCAGAAGCCATCTCAAATAGATTCGTTTAAAAGCCAGGGATATGGTTTTGAAATCAATAAACGTTATAACTCAAATAAACGTGTGCTAGCATGCAAATAAAGCGGGGGCATAATCGTGGGATCCTGCTGGCTTTTGGTACTGGCAGTTATCTGGTTTCGTTTTGAAGCTGGGTCTCCAAATACCGGGTAGAAGCCAGAGCACATATTCAAAGTAAATACGGTACACACAAAATTAAAGCATTGTAACTCTTGGGCATTCCCACAGAGGGGTTTAGTATATACCTCAATACTTCCAGTACCGGAAGCTTCTCCTTCAGCTCCATAGCTAGTGCAGTTAGTCCTTCAGGTCCCACATAGCATGAAGATATCACGAGCGTTTTAACGGGAGTCTCCGAATGCGACATTACGTATCCCAGTGCAGTCATGTCCGATGGAGTTAGTGATTGCTTGCTAAGCTCAATGCAGGAATCATATGTGTTCACAACCTGAGTGCAAGTCCACTCTTGCTGGGATTCATGGCAGCAGTGAAGGTGGAGTAGCCTGGATTGCATCTGATACTTCTTTACTGTGGTCTTTGTCTTGCTCAAAAGTAATTCGAAGTTCTCATGGGAACATTTTCTACTGCCACAATAGAATTTCCATACTTCTGCTAATCTCCTGTTGGAGCCATGGCTTGAAATTATTCGTTTTTGCTCTTCATCACTCTGACAGCTGATGTAAACTGATGATAAGTACTCTTGAAGCGTAAGATGAATGAAGCTATAGATTTCATCAAGTCCATATTTCACAAAGTATCGATCGACAACGATTAGTCCAAGTGTACTTTCATCATCACCACAGCTAGGAGATTTCTCTGGAATATATTTCCTAAGATCCTCCAGACTAAATACTTGCTGAGACTCTACAGTGGAAGTGAAAGCAAATTGCAAAACTATACTGAACACAGCTTGGTCTTCCGATGAGAGCTGGTCAAAGTCACACAAGCTAAAAGGCAGATTAGGTCTAGAATCAGGACATCGTTTGCAGAAGGAGCGTATTAAAGTGGACAGGGTAAAGTGACGATAGATTTCCGTTTCAGTCTGAGGAAGATTATCTCCTTTAATTTCATAGAGGTAAGTCACCATTGCTACATGTAGAGGGAGGTAGCACATGTGCATGATATTTAGATGTAGCTTCAGATAGTCCAATAGACCTTGAGCTTTGTCTGGACATCTGGAGAAGAAGTTGTTGATGTATTCACGTATCTGTGGTTCTAAAAACCCAAGAACCTCAACATGCCTTGAAGCACATCTACGGAACGGCTGGGTAGCAGCTGGTCGTGATGCTACTATTACTATGGCATTGGTAAGCTGCTTGCCATCAATAAGGTTGTATATGAAATTATCTGATTTAGGTGAGTACTCATCGAGTCCATCCAAGGCGAATACCACACCCTTGCCACTATTTATTTCGATGAGCTTACACATCTCTTCTATATCATCTTTGGTAAAGTTCAGAGTGGCAGCTTGAAGAACATTCGACAATTGAACATCTGATCTATTGTTGAATCTTCTAAGATGAACCAGGAAGAGTAGACATGAGCTTAGTACTTCACCCTTTTCCCAGTCTTGACTAAGTTTATGCATGAGGGTGGTCTTGCCACAGCCAGGCCTACCCTCCAGTATAATCACTATTCGTGATCTATCGTCATGCTTATTGAAGGCGTCCTCGTAACTGATTTCTTCTTTATCTTTGAAGATATCGTCAATAGACCCACGAACAGTCTGTCGAGCATAATCGTCACCGAATTTCATTACTTGAGGTTTAATTAATGCTAAATTAACATAATGAGTCTTCTTGATGGGTGGCCAAGCACTCTCCGGAACTTCTGGTTTCTTAGAGTAGAAATCTGCCAGTTTTGGTCGAAATCTCATAAGGGGAGCATCTGTAACTAACAATAGAAGCCCAAGCCATAAAGGTGGACATAATTATAGTATTGTTCTATTTTTGGCATTTATATGTAGGAACCCACAAAAGTAGGGGATAGTTGTAGCTATAACTGCATAAAAATATAAAAAAAGATTTATACTGAATTAGTCTACTTTACCCAAGTGCTGCACAATGGTCTTGCCTATGATGAGGCACATGCTATACACTGTGCCACTACTCCTTCTAAGGGTGCATGGCCACACACCAGAGTGCTAGTTATTGCATATGCAGATCAGCCAAGTGGCTGAACCTACTCTTTACCTGTGTTCTTGAACATTCTATTGAGCATGCACATTTATGTCATCCTGTTTGAATACATGGCTAAATCAATCAATTGTCCAAAAAAGTCGTTAATAGCTGCTTGCTCGTAGCTCCCCTAGTGATACTTGAAAATGCGGGAAGTCAGAATCTAGTACCTCTGTGATGACCACTCGTACTTTATCTTCTTATAAATCAAGCTGCTTGCCTAACTGCAGGCTGTATATGGAAGGGCCTGTTTGTTGCTTGGTTTTGTATAGTCTGTCCAAGAAGCAATTGCATTAGCTAGTGCCATGGCTGGCACTCACATAATATCACCTGTTGCAACAAGCCCCTAATACTTGAGAGCCAGAGATATACCTATATACTCACTTCCGCTAATCTTCCGCAATGGATAGACGGACACACAACTCTAATCCTATACATAAATATAATCCCACAAAACAGGTAGTGCACTTTGTATTGGCTCCATACAAGGGACTAGCACAAGAGCAACATTAATTTTGCAAGTCCATATTTGTGACCGGATTTGGGAAAGCCCTCCGTATGGGATCTGCACGCGATTCGCGCAATGCGCGTTTTTAGTAGCTCAGGTCGAAATTTGTCAAAGTCCAGATTTTGTCATATACATGTTGAACAACCCTTCTTCTAACTGTTGCCGTCTTCTACGGAGGCTAGTCGTGCTATACGAAGGCGAAATAAGCCTTCATTTTGACCTACCTAGTCGGCACAGCCACCGTACACGGAGCCCGTTGCTATGGGCGGTAATTAGAATTCTCTACCTAGCTACAGCTAGATTCATCGAACTACTGTACGTTCGCTCACCTTTTTAGCTTCTTGGGCATCTAAGAACAATCGTCTGTCATTGTCAACAACGAAATTCAACTCTTGCTCGATCTTTACGTTCATTTCGAACGGCTCCGCCCAGGTCCATTTAATTGATTTCCGGGTCACACGTAGTATGCGGAAACGCCATACGCGTGCATAGCAACGCCTTTAGACCGTAATTTCTTGATTATTGGGGGTGTGGCGCGATCGCAAACAAAGCGCTGTATCTCAACAACGAAGCGCGCGATCGGCCTAAGACTTGAACGCGGGTTATAGCTCTATGGTAGAGCTTATCAACCATGCATCAAACTCAATTTTCTGAAAAAATCCCATATGGAGGGTTTTCCCAAATCCGGTCACATTTATCCAGATGACATTTACATAAGAATAACTGCATACACCATACCTTCGCGAAAAAGGGCCCATGGGTGGTGCACATCATATTGGGCCTAGACTGGGAGATGGGCTGATATTCGAGGTATCAGGGTTGCAGTTAGACGCAAAAAGTGCCCAGGTAAATTACCCATTGGAGCTTCATAATTCAAATAGTAGCCATGGCTATATACTATTGAGTTCGAGCATGGTTACCAATCGAGAGCAAGGTCGGCCGGCCATGTGGCCAACACTTTGCTCTGTGCCATTGATGGCAGCCGTCTCAGGTTGGCACGGTTATGATCGCTAGCCATGCACAATCATGGCATGAGGCTAACTAGGCTTAGTTCTGCGGGTGTTTGGCAAGTTACTTATCGATCTAACCTAAATTATTTGAAGTTTAGTCCTCATAAACAACTCATTTGAACCGCATTTTTCCAGGGCAGCTACACATGGGTGCATATTTGAGACCTTACCAGGAAATTGAGCCCAAAGTGGAGGATGGGCCATTATTCTGTAGTGGGCCCTCTTTCGTGAGGGTATGGTAATTGGCTTCAGTGTGGTATTATAGTGTGATACAATTAGTATAGGAAATTAGGAGTCCATAAGCTCTTCAGCCTTATTATTTCCTTTTTTGGAGAACCTTGCCTCTTAATTAAACCAGACCTTCCAAGATAAAACTTAAGGTTCCCAGATAATTGCATTGGACCTTCTTTGACTGCAGGAAACTGTAGGTAGCTACATGTACATGTACATGCTTACCATTAATCCTAGGAACTTTAGTACGAGGCTCATCAGCACCATTATGATTTCGTTTCTTAACTGTAGGCATATTCAAAAAGATATAGAAGTCATAAAAAATCTTAATCTTGACTCTATTTTAGGTCAGACTCTCTTGAACATCTTTCCTCTATTGCATAGGACATAGGCAACAAACCCAATTTACTAGCAACAAGCATAGTACATGTGTCTGCTATTAATATGTTCCTATCTATAAGATTCTATGCCATTTGTGATTGTAACCACCTTGTTGGTCCTCTATCTGTAGCTCCACAGTAGATGTAGCAGTAACTTGTGGAGGCCGAGACAATAACTGTGCTGGAGGGGGAGGAGTGTGGCTAATGTTTCCACTCAAATTATCAGCATTAGTTGGTGCGTTTGTGATTAGATTCCGAACAAAGAGGGCAAGATCATTATAGCTGGCTTGTTCAAACACTTTGATTAGGTTATTATAGGTGGCTTTAGAACCAAGCCGTTGTCTCCATGTTCTCAGTGCTGCTCTCCTGAGGAAAATAAGTTTATGTAGCAGCTGTATATTATACCAATGGATGCAGATGGCTATACTTATGAACTCACGTTTGCAGCTTGAGTTTACGTGGTTCTTCTACCTGGATAGCTTCAATATCAGCTGTTGTCAGTTCCAGCTGCTCAGCAATAGGCCCTTTCCACTCACTCATTGAATCTGCTATCTTGCCAAGATCTCCATCACTTAATACTGGGTCTAATCTCTTGTCTGCATTTGAATATGAACATAGACACCCTATATATTGTGGCCTTAGTAGTAAGAAGACCCTTGATTGGAACAGGCATAGATATCAGCATTCTAAACACTGAGGAATTTGTGCCACTATAGCTACATGTACATACAATGAGAAATATTTTTGTGTGCTAGAGATTTCAATTTTGCAGATGCAGCAATTCAAACGTTATAGTTGGTGATGACAGCCTTAAAAAATCAGTTGTCGCATTATACAGTGCTACAGAGCAAAAGAGTAGATTTTTTTCTAACTTCGCATGCACACTTATTTTGACCTACAATGTATAGAAATATCAGTTTTAGCTGCAGTACTGGTGTGCAAAGCATCAAACAAACATCGCTCCGTAACAGAAGGTATGACGAACAATGACGTTGGCCTGGTATCACGTGCGCTATACATAACAATACAAACGATCAAAAATTGCAAGATCGAAGGCTATGGACGAATTGAGGTAAGTTTCTGAAGGCAGAGAATCACTCTGGTATGTCTGCTACTACACAGTAATACCGTACGTAGCTAGCACGAGCGACTGTCGGACCGCCTAGTCAAGCGGTAGCTATCAACCCCACAAAAATAATATGGAGCATTAAAATGGCTTTTAGGCTGCTTATCGTTACTATCTTACCTCCCTTCAACGCTCCAGAAGCGAAGCGCTCCACGCGTTGAACGCTAAGAGCTCGGTTCTCGCTGCCTCTCGTTCTTAGCTCGCCAGTGGGCGTGGTCAATGTAAACGTCACTATTGTATATAGTGCGTTGGGCATACGTCATCAAGGCAGACTTCGACCCGTCTGGAGCAACCGGCGGAAATATTTGCTTCCGGATTGGGCGTTTCCTGCAACATATTCGCAGTTTCACATATGCACTAGGATTGTTAATGCATAAGGATGCATAGAGCACAATATTGACTCTTAACTAAAGCTTTCATGCAAGATTCTGTGCCTAACGTAAAGAGACCAAAATTTAGGCTATTTTGGTGAATATCTCCGTGATTCTTTGTAGTTAAGACTTCTTATTTGGCACAAAGATGTATCTAGTTTGTGCCTATCTTCATTTCAAATCATGGTTCTTAACTATAATCCAATCCCGTGAAATTGTGCCTAACATAAGAATCGGAAATTTTTGGCCATTCTTGCATGCTGAAGCCATATAGAAGGTGATATCAGCTTTCCACTGCATATGTAGATAGTCCATCCATTGACCTAACTGGGTGTCAAATCAAATAAAGATACATGCAAGTTTAACCACAAAACACTGCAAAAACCACACGGTGGTAAAAATCTACTCTCTTGCTCTGTAGCACTGTACATGATTTTGTCATGTACAGTCAGTCACATAATTATAGCAGCATATGTGGTAAGACTTGCTCGTGCATGTACATAGCCCCTATCAGTGTTTTATTTAGAGGGGGGGGGAACCATGGGATTTCCCACCCTTGACTTGCTTCCCCCTCCCCCTGAAAACTGCCATATATTATAGTAATAATATTTGTTAATAACAGCCATTGATAGCTTAATGCACAACACATTGCCTATTGCTAGCTAGAATTAAAGTGAAATGCGCCTGTTTGACTCCTTACCTGAGTCTGAATATATATCTAGCTCCACTCAACTCACTGAAAATTCTCTACCAACTGACTAAAATCAGCTATTGCCTTACAGATATACTGGACTTTTGCAAGCTTGCATGGGTATGTTGATGACAGAGCATGTGCTGATTGTGCCACAGATACATCCCACAAACCAAGTGCAAATTTTGATCAATGGGTGCCTATGCCCACAAGTCTCCCTACTTAACCTAAGAATACTATTATTCTTTATGTTTACTTTACTATAGGGTATAATTATCCACATCATCATTAGCCATATATTGTGCTAACTGTGTATCCTTTGCTCTTTTCAAAAGCAAAAAATATTATAGAGAAAAAAATAAATAAATAACTAATAGCAGGTTCAATTTTAAGTTTCATATTCATGATCTACGCCAAAATACCAATCTATCAAGCCCCAACACGTCCATGGAAACAATCAGGTATCCCTGAACAAGAAATTGTAAAAAATTGTCATTATTCCTTTCTTTCTGTTTTCTAGGGCTAGCTCAAGACTCTCTGGATCACTCACCTATGTTCGAGCAGTTTGTAGTGTGCACATCTGTGGCACACTAGTTTTGTGTTATCATGATAGCGATTTAATTGTGGGTACGCACAGCGCATTTTACTAGTGGGTGTATCTGATTCGCTATTGTGTCATATAATGCGCATGTTCATAATGTGTTGCCACGGTAAAGTCATATGACAGGAGTCAGTGGCTGGTGCAGCGTGCAACCGCATCGATCATGTGCACTTGAGCGGAGCTGACAGAAGGTGCTAGGCTGTGAAAAACTTCTGTTTAGGGAGCGAATCCTAGAAGCCAATAAGTTTATTGTTGGTAGGAGTTTCTCTGGGTCTGGGAACGAGGCTAGTCACTGAGCTGACTGTTCTACTAGAGCTGAGGTGCTGTGCCTATGGCTATGATCTAGCCTCTTGTGTTATGAGTTCAAATTGCTTCCACTGACCTACCATAACAGACGGACAGACAGAGAGATACACAACTAAAATCCTATGAATGGATACCCTATACCACTAAATCAGACCTCAATATGAAACAGAAATAATTGTATGGGCATTATTCTCGCTAAAACGTGGTAGATCGGCACCCTGCCATGCTATAGAACGTGAAAAGGGTGGAGCTCTTATGTTATGATCCTGCCTACGAGCTAGTTATAGCAATAGTCCTGAACTACACAGAGTACTGCTAGACAGTGCTATAAGCGTTCAGTATTATCAGTGCACAACCGCAAATACCATATTGCCTCTAATTTAACGGATATCTCTAATTATCCAGACACCATTTCGAATTATTTTTTACCTCTAATTACACCGGACAGTCAATGAAGTTTGAATTTTTGTTGTTCTAATTATCCGGACATCGTTGTTCTAATGCGGACAGCTAGCGCTAATGCACTACCTATACCCATACATGTATCAGTGTATGAAGGAGGCGAATTGTTCTCTTTCCCACCATGAACAGGGAGCTCCAGGTACCGTCTCATTTTCTCAATCTCTACAGCTGCTCGATCGCACGTCCATTTGACCGAATGTGCATGCATATGCATGAAAGTGTGTTCTAATTCATCGGACACTTGAAATGCCAACTATTTTCGTGTGCTCTAATTATAGTGGACATTGGCCAAAATGATTATTTTTCTGGTGTCCGTTAAATTAGAGGTAATACGGTACCTAGCTATACAAACCATGAGCAGTCTGGACCTCTTCCGGGACCAATAATACAATTGTAGTAGAGCCTTCTGGGATGCGGGACAGTTGCTAAAAATCCGGGACTGTCCCAGAGATTCAGGGATAGTTGGAGCCTATCATTATACAAGATTATAGTTGTCCGTGCATGCGTGCGTCTGTACAAGTGGGAGGTGACCGGTGGGCTTGTGTAACTAGCTGCCCACTGCACATGAGCAGCTTCTCGCTGCATGATGCTTTATTACGTAGCCAAGCTGAAGATAGTGTAATTTTTAACTTGTTGACTTATAATAATAGTTAAATGTTAGAATCTTAGTATAATACAAGGAGTGAGCTTGCTTCACTTACTCACTCCTTATCTCTGTGCCGCATATTATTGTGCGTGTGCCATTGACGATCTTTACGTACGTATTTAAGCGCATGAGCAAGCTAGCGCACATGCACAACCTGAATGATCATGTGACTTTGTCAATCAGCTAGCTCAAGAAACTTGTTAGTTGTCTTGCAGCTTTACTCGCAGGGCTCAGAAGAGAAGATGTTTAGAATAGAATCGCCTCCTTCTGGAAAGCACCTATGGGCAATATTGGCTCCAGAATGTCACCCCTTACATTCTCCAGGCCACCATTGTAAGTGGTACAGTTCAGTCTAATTTTGCCCTGGCATTTTTTTAAGCAGTTCACTTTACTCGCTGCTGGGGCCATAGCCAGTCGTGTCAGTGGGCTATCTGTTGTATCGCCCCAAGTCCAGCGATGCCTAGAAATAGAACACTTTAGCTCGGGTCGAATTGCTTCCACTAGTATAAACACTGTAGTAGTACTACAACTAGTCACTTATTGGTGGAAAATGAACAAACTGCTTCTGGTAGTGCCTTACCAGAGGAGGTAGGACAGGCTTGAACTCTGGCTAATAGTTCACAAATTAAATCCCTAGTATAAGAAGGTTTTTAGAGGATATCGTTGTGATTTTCAAACTCAGCGCTATTGATTTAGTGGGGGAGCCCCTCTTAGTTAGCACTGTAGAGCAATTTTTAGGTCTTTGGAATGTTAATCAACCGCTTTGATTAACATTCCAAAGACCTAAAAATTGCTCTACAGTGCTAACTAAGAGGGGCTCCCCCACTAAATCAATAGACCGCTTTGATTAACATTCCAATGACCTAACAATTGCTCTACAGTGCTAACTAAGAGGGGCTCCCCCACTAAATCAATAGCGCTGAGTTCGAAAATCGCAACGATATCCTCTAAAAACCTTCACGAATGCCTATACTAGTGATTTAATTAGTGATCTATTAGCCAAAGGTCAAGCGTGTCCTACCTCCTCTGGTGCCTTACAACTTTGGTTTTTGCAGTAGCAACACTACAGGTCTACTAGGTTTGCAAATTCATGCTCTAGAAAGTATATTCAGGGCATTGTGGTCATCAAATTCAATCATATTGGGTGTGGTGTGGGTGGAGGTTCAATTAATGGAGGGTGGGTCTAGTGGGTGTGGTCTATGTCCCTGGAGCTGTTTAGGAAATGTTGGAGCCTATGGTATAACCCTCCAACCCCCCCCCCCCCCCCCCCCCACACACACACACACACTCCAGAAAAAGTTTGCACTGTCTAGAAGCAGATGCTCCTTTGGTAGACTACTGTACTCACTCTAATAGCCCAAATGGCAAGTTGAAGCATTTACTGCACTTTGCAGCTCACTTGGAACATTTGACAATGTGCAAAATAAAAAAGAACAGGCCACTACAACAATTAGCCTTGGTGTGGTTTGTTGTAGAGTTTACCCAAGTACAATTTTTTTGCAAAACTGAATGTTCCTAGTGAGATAAAATCCACAGTATTTCCTTCCTAATTCACGGAATGTAAATTTTCATCCGTTTTAATTAACTGAACGGCCACACATATGTTCATATCAACATAGCAGGAGCTTGAGGAGACATCTCAAAGTTCAGCGATGGTTTGGTAAAGAGGGGCTCTATATAATAGATCTATAGGCAAGGGTAGTATGATCAGTATTACCTAGCTATGTAACTATCAGAAAACATAGGGAGCACCAGCCCCCGAAGCCCCCATGGTTCCTACGCCTATGGTAAGCTCGTCAATGACACACACTTCGCTGGGCAAACCAGAAGTATCAGCCTCCAGACACAGCCCTCATGCGCGCATGCATATAATATATCATATATAGCGTATGACATACAACGTTCTATTTTATAAGTAAAGTCTATGCTACCGCTTGATGAGAAAGTTAAGAAGCTTGAATCGGCAAATGACGCCAAAACTGGAGAACAAAACGTTTTCTGCGAAATCCACACTAATCATGCGTTTGGAACACCATAAGGAACCTTGTAACACAGCAGTTTGGACTCATAAACGAGGTATGTAGCAGCTAGCATGGTAACAGACAGACAGACACACAGAATGACTACCGTAACCCTCGCACATGCACCAAGGGTTAACAAGCCATCAGCTGAATTTATTTACAGTAGCAACCAATAAAAAATTTATGTTCCATTTCTGTTTCTATGATTGTAGAATGGTGAAATAAACGAGAACAAAAAGGTAGCTGAATGGATGATAAGGGTTCTTTTGGCAGGTGAGAAACATTGAGCACAGTGCGTACTAAGATAGCCTTTGTCATTGCTGCACTGACTTTGATGATCGCTAGGTGGCTCTACTACACGGCATCAAAAATGTTCAAATATTGCAGTACGGTCACACCTACCAATTAAGCTTTCTCGGGCATGTAAAAACATGTGTGCACACTCCTGCATACAGCGGAATGGTGTGAAAATGGAAATGCTAAGCATCTAAACCATCGTGCAAACGAAATGGAACGTAAACTCTTTTTAGATCCTAGTTATAACGAATACTGTTATCTGATTGGTCAGGAGCAGGTATCTACTTCTCATATAAACCTGTAAAAAGCTCATATAAACCTATAAAAAAATGTTGCCTATGGTTAGGATTGTTGCTAGGCAGCAGTTTATATGTTGAGCCTATGGGCATTGTTGCTAGGATCTAAAATTGTTAGACACTGTTTAGTCGGTTTCTACGTGATTTAGAAGACCTCAGGGCTCAGTAGAACCCTCGCTTCGCTCAGGATTCTACACAGAGCCCTTCTGTCTTCTAAATCACGTAGAAACCTCCTAAACAGTGTCTAACTATTATTTATTGACCGCTACCATCCTGCCGTACTGTACTGTATGAGGCTATAGAATTATCTGGGCTAGTATAGCTAGCTTGCCAGTTGGACCCGCGTTCATAGCCGATTACAGAAATTAGATCATACCTAGACTCAGACTACATGGCCTTGTTGCTGTAGAAACTTTTATTGTGTAATGATGCCTTGTTTTCTAGCCGTCTACTCGAGCTGGATGCGAGCGGTGGAGCTGCATCTTTGGTGAGCTACAGTTAGATATAGAGTTAGCACGGCCAACATTGATGATCTTTACCGCAATGATTATACGCCTGCGCTATGAGCTAGCAAACACATGGATGACGTATCGCTACATACATACAAACATACATACACACATACATACGTAGGACGGGTTTTAATTGTGTAGTTTAAGGTTACGGTCAACAGTTTCATGAATAATTAATTAGATCAATAAAACACTCTGTATATCATAAACAAAGTTAGCTATAAACTCCTAGTCTGTTCCAGCCTTCTCCTTACTTCTTTCTGCTACTCTTGGCCTAGAAAAAGCTTACTCGAACGATATCTTCTGATCTTGGTCCACGCGAGCAGTTTCACCACCGTTTCACAAGTTTTCACGTCAGTTTTTGCTTAGACATTGGCAGCCTAGCTATAGGCTCCACTTTCAGCAGTAAGCTTTCATCACTCTCGAGGGCCACAGGTAGCGTTTTTGCTTCAAAACCGTTCCTCTTTCGATAGACTCCACAAAGCGCTGGCGCGAGCGGCTCCTTAAACTGAACAGCTGCGCATAAAGTCGGCCATAGCTCTGGCCTCGAACATACTAAACGCAAAATTGAAACGTGTGGCCCTGCCTCTATTGTTGCAGAATTAGAACGGACCGTATATACGGTATCCTATGTTTTTATCTACGCGAAAACTGACGTGAAATTTTTAAGCGCTTGCCATCCATTGCTTTGTATGGAGATAAATGTTCGCGCACGGCGCGAAATTAAACTGTATACCGTAACCTAATGATTGCGTTTAGTCAAGTCAGGCCAAATTGCGAATCCAATAATTGTGATGGACGATCCCGTACCGTACTATAGTATACGCGCATGTTTATGTTTGCAAATCTATTAATTTCGAAAAATAGAAAACCTCGCAATTCGCAATTAATAGATACTCACAATTAAAACCCGACCTACGGATAATAAGTACAGTGATTTTCTTGTAGTACTGATCAGTGTGGGGCTCGCTCAGGCTCGCCCCAATTATTTCTGGCTATTCAGATAATTAGAGCAAGTACATGTATGTACAGCAGCATTTCAACAATATGTAGCCATACACATGTAGGTATTCACCATCAATCCTAGATATCTTAGTACAAGGGTCATCAGCACTGTCATGATTCCGTTTCTTAACTGTAAAATTATAATACAATCTATAGGCATAAAGTCAAGAAATCAATCCTCCAATATACCTCTGTATTTAGAAGCGATTCTTTTAGCAAGAGCATGGTTGCTGCCTCCTGCAGGAGAGTCCACCGCATCAACTAGGGATCTCCAGGAGGGCAGTCCAAATCTGGCCACATTGTAAGACTGTTTCAGCCATGTCCGGATGACCTGACCTAAGCCTCGTTTGGTATCACCAACACACTCACGACGAGTGGCCTCTAGGTCACCAGATGATAATCCTAGTGTGATTCCAATGTCATCAAATTTTGCAGCCAGAGTCATCAATTCCTCTCTTACAGCTTGCTCATCTTCTAGACCTTGAGTAGAGAATACCACACCAATAATATTATGATGCTGTGCAACATTAACGTCAAACCTACCAAGAACAGTATTGTCCACCTGGTACAGGTTTATGTCATGAACACCACCACTGTGAGATCCTTGTTCTGTTATGAAACACAAACATTGCTAGAGCCAGGCTTCAGGAAAGCACTCATTCCTTCCCTAAGACTTTCAAACTACTTCACAAACCTTGTTCGTCGTCTCTGTGCATTTCACTTGATGATGATTCAGCTTCACTATCATTGTCACCACGTTCTGCTGAACTTCCATTTGACTCATCGTCCTCGTAGTCACCTGCTTCCTGATCATTCACCACAGGTGTACCCAACAGCCTGCCATCTGAGATAAAGTCAGCTTAATATGACGTTCCACCCTACCCTGTATCACTACAAACCCACCATAGCTTGCTTGTAGGCGTGATGCCAACTGATTCAGTCCAGAGAGCTTCCTGAGCACTGCCAAAAATTGGTGAAAATGGATAGAATGACTTTTCACCTTTCCCTCAACCATTTGCAGCAGTGAGCGAGTCTTTGCTTGAGCATCACTGAAGCCAATGATCATGTCCTTCAAGTCAGCACTCACAAGGCTGGCCCTGCAAGCTGCCTCTGCCAGGGCATCTGGGTCCTTGATGGACTCAACCATCAAATCATAGTGCTCCCACCAAGTGGCCAACTCATTGCTACAGAGACTGGAATTGATCTAAAAGAAAATTTAAAATTTAGATACCGTAGCGCTACAATTATAAAAAATGGTGCCCACCTCTTGAGAGGCCATGGTGTAGATCACGAAAGCGCCCGGTTATACATCTTGGAATGTAGCTAGATCTTATAGAAGTCACACTGACTTAACTTGGACCATGTGGACTAAAAGGGCAAGGGCAGTGCCTCTGTACAGTATATTGAAGCCTGATGGGATTTTCCCAGGGAAATACCCGACTTAGAACGACTTGGACTTACGTACATATAATTAATAATTAATTTTTATAGAAGTGACGCGCTTCCCAATTGGCCGGGGCCGGCCGGTGCCATAGGGCCGCGACTGCGTCCTACATCTTCGCTTCGCTTCTCATTGACTACCTGCGCTGCATTCTTACAGCATGGGCCAAAGCTCGAGTTTTCTACACGAAGAAGACTGCGATGGCAAATCTGAGTGTGATACAACAACTCCTTCCTCTATCTCTTTCGATCCCTCCCAGAGCTGCATGGTCAGCTATGGCGTCGATGTGCAGACTAATCCCAAGTTCACGGCCAACATGAGTCTCTCGTCCATTGCTGTGCGCGATGCTACAAAGATTCGCGACGTTCTCGTCCAGACTGGGATCATACCTGCCTCAAACGCACACCTCTACACTGCTTCGACCGATCTCGAATCATGCAAGATCAGTGGCATCAAGAGGTCTTTCCAAGAGTGTGCCAGAAAAGTCGGTCCAAATGGTCTGTTTGTGTTCCACTTCTCTGGTCACGGAGTCAAGCATAAAATCCATATGAAAAAGGTGTGGTCACTGGCCCCAGTCGACTTCAACTACAAGCAGGATACTTCCCTCACTGCGGATGTGTTCGGAAAGTGGTTCCAAGAAGCAGAATGCAAGGCTAAGCACATTCTGTTTTTCCTCGATTGTTGTCATGCTGGTGGCATTGCAACGAAGCTCTCTCGATTCTCCAGCCTGCCAGTCAAAGGGAATCTATTCATGCTCGCTGCCTGCACAGCTAATGAGGAGACTCTAGTCATCGGAGCTTTGAAGCACTCCATCTTCACCTACTTTCTCTCTCAAGCCATTCTCAAGCTTTGCGATAAGACGCCTGGTGAGATCCCTCTGAAGGCAATCTTCAGCGAGTGCCACACCTGCTCCAAGGCTTTCTCCTCTCTCATGATAATGTATGATACCGACAGTGATGATATCACAATGAAGCGTATGCAGCCACAGATGGCTATGATCACTCCACAGTCACTGAGGGTGGAATCTGATGGCAGCAGAATCAACCGCTTTCAGTATGCAATGGAGCTCCATGACCGCCTCAAGCCCTGTCTGGTATTGGACGACAAGACGATCGCACACATCGGCTCATGGGTGTCACCGGATGGAGCGCTGTGTGAATTGAATCAGCGTAATTTACTGTTGGACGGGCGCGTCCTTGATGCAGCCATTTGCTCCATGATGTACAGCGTTGCAACTATCGAGCTGTCCTGTGATAAGACCCACAAGAGAGTCCAAAATCCCAATCTTTCCATCATTGCCTTCCTCCAAATAGCTGCAGCTCTCGACACAATTCGTGAAGACCTTGAAGTGCCCCAGAAAACGTTTTTTATGGCGTGGATGTTCTACAGAGAAGTTTTGAAGGACAACGGAGTGAATGTCTATCAATTTTTCGAGCTTTACCGGAAGCTTTCTAAAGACCACTCATTCTATGATCCTGTGCACCGACTGAAAACTACAACCTATGTTCCAGGTTACAAACCGGTGCCTGCCTCTGGGAGGCCGAGGGTGAGTGAGTGATGTGTGATCATGAGTGAGTGAGTGAGTGAGTGAGCCACGGTGTGTGTGATCATGCTAATCACTCACATTAAGCGTGATTATCTGGTAGGCAGGGTCTATCAAAACTACACACAAGTTTGGAATTTATAGTCTTATATTATATGAACCCTTGACCACATCCCCAGTGGCTGTATAGTTCTAATGGTGCATGTGGTAAAGGTCGTCAATACACACATCGATGCCAGGGCCTCAATCGTAGAGATGGAGTCTAAGATCAACTTTCGACTTCGAGTTTCGATGCTTCTATCAAAGGAGATGAACTCGACAGCACAGTACAGCTTCCGAACTTCAGATCGGTCGTGGCATGACGCGTGCTATAAATAGCGCAAGGCTAGCTTTATTTATCCACAGGATTACGTCAGCCAAGAGAACACGTGAAGTTCGGCCGGCATTACTTGTCGGAGAAAGTAGCACTCAGCTTTTAATGTATTCGCTGGATATGTATGTAAGTTAATATATGATTCTGTGGATTTTCAGGTCTCAGAAGTGTTCTGTAAAGGCTCTGAATTTTAGCGCTATGACGACATAGGTTACATCATAATTACATCATAATTACCTAATAACCGCAAAAAAGTAAGTTTATACTGGGGATGTAATTATTATACTACGTACGTGAGCAAGGCATATATTATTATAATAATAATATTATTATAGAGTGATTGTTTTTGTTGTACCCTCGTTTGAGTGTATTTTTTATCTAAGTATTGCCTATGCAGATTGAGGCTGATAGTGGTGATGTGGACAATGATCATCAGCCACCAGGGAGAGATGAAGCCAGTAAAAGGGTGCGTTGTCTACCACATATCATTGACGACCCTTTACCACACCTATTGATGACCATTAATTTTTGCTGTTGATCTTTAAAACAGGTTGATGCTGACTGTGATGGGGCTGATGATGATGGGAGTCTTTATGATCTGTTTCCTGAAGCTCGTCCATGGATTCCCATTATGGAAACAGATGCATAGTTAACCACCACATTCATTTTAAACACCACTATTATTGTGCTGATTTGACGATGTTCTATAGAGGTAATAAATTTAAATTTTTATGATATAAGTGTTGTAATGCAGTGTTATTATCGTATCACGAGTGAATTGAATTATGAGCACAGTTGTTTTTTACACAAAACAAGTCACTGTTCTAGCAGCAAATTGTTGCTGTAGTATAATTATGGCTAACTGCTATAGGTATTATTGTCTAAAGAGAGAACGAACTATGCATGCACAATGTCATATCATACAATAGCATACCACATCCAATCACAAGCTAGCTTTTATGTAAAGCCATTCTAGTTAGCAGCATCCCAAATACGAACAATAAATTATTATTTTGTGATTGAGAAACCACCATCTTCAATCGGTTTACTATCTGTACACACATACATCATAATAATATTGCACAACACAAAAGACTGATATTCACATTCGTGACATTACAATACCAGATGCACTGTTCTACATCCAAAAAAAAAAAAAGAAATTGCAAACAAATTTAAGAAGTGGTGACCACACTTTATTACATGTTGATCACAATATTATTATTAGTCATTCTGTGGTTCAGTATCATGATCTTGAAATACTTGCAAAAAATGGATGTTTGAGTGCATCACTTGCTGATATTCTCTTGCGAGGTTCATAAATTAATAATTGGTGAATCAAATCAAACAGCTGTTCAGTTTCTGCATCTTTTGACATCATATAGTGCTGTAGGTGGGCAAAGGGAGGAGACAACATGAATATCATCATAACCTCTCTCTCTTTCACTTTCACTCACTCATTCTCTCATTCTCTCCAACTCCCTCTCTCCCTCCCTCCTTCACTCCCCCCCTTCTATCCCAATGGCTTATCTAGAAGCCCTTGGTGCCTCCCATTCACACACATGCTTGTACCTTTAGTTTTCTACAGTGCTCCCTGACGTATCTTCCATCTGGGCTGTCAGGATCCCAGTCAAGCTGGTTGTGCCAGAAATATTTTGTTTTCCGTGTCTCTCTGATAAACCGAGGTGGCAGGGGACCCAGCACTGCCTCCATCATCGCTAAGTGCTCAAGGTTGTCATGAGTCTGCGTATATAGATAGAAGAGACAATCAATTCACTATTAAACATGGCAACACTCTGATATCCTCAAGGTCTCTTTCCATCCCCCAATCCACCCCGACGTTTACAGTACTAATGGCCTCTTTAGCGATGACCCTGTACCAACCACCTTGAGAATATCGAGTTGCACATAAAAACATCAGAAAAGATGGATGGGAAACAAATCATTAACTTGATAGCTAGCACTCCATAAAATCACCCTAGGATATTCCTACTGATTAATAGGCTACATGACGTTCCGGTGCATATTTCTGCTAAAAATATATAATAGTGAGGTGGGAGACCCTTACCTGAAAGAGCGTGTGTCCTCTGTAGAGTTCAAACATGATGCAGCCTATGCTCCATATATCGCAAGGGTGGCTCCAGCCCAGTTCTGAAATGGAATAAAAGGAATAAAAAGCACCTTATTACTTCACATCCATAAGACCAATAAGGCACAGCCAAGGGCAAAAGTTCAGCTTGTCCTAGCCAATGATCCGATTATAATCATTAAGGCTCACCTAATATGACTTCAGGTGCTCTATAGTGTCTCGTTGAGACTACTGTGCTGTGGTGCTCATCGTCAAATGTAGATGAACCAAAGTCTATCAACCGAATATCAGAGTTCTTAACGAGACGGACATCTTGTTTCTGGAAAGTTAAGATCAAACGAGAGTAAAAGCACCTCACTCTACCCCAAATCAAAATCAGCAACTATAGTCAACCAGTTTACCTTTCTTGCATCGTAGACCGTGCAGAAATCTGAACTGACAAAGAGAACGTTCTCTGGCTTTAGGTCGGTGTGGGTTAACCGAGTCCGGTGCAAATCTGTACAATGAACAATTGAGTCATTACATCATTGAATAACAGGGATATCCCCTTCCCAGCCACTCGTATAACGTCAAACATTTCCTTACATTTGACAGCCTTTATGAGTTGATAAGAGATGTGCTTGACTTGGAAGAGAGGGTAGGGATAATAGTTGTTGTCTCGCTGCAGAAAGAAAGAAAGAAAAGATAAAATCCAACAATGCTCACATGAAGCACAGCACTGAGTATTGAGCAGCGAGTGAAGGACTCACTAGGAAATCGAATACGCTGAGTCCAAGCATGTCGAATGTAAGACAGATGTGTCCGTGATAGTCAAACCAGTTCAACATCTGAACACACAAACTGGAGGGAGAGATAAAAATTAATACAATACCACAATGACAAAAATTCATGGTCACAAATATGTATGCTGCACACAATACACCAATACCATACACACACACACACACTCATGGCTGGTTCCGTTTCACTTACTCTCTTCCTTCATCGTCTATTGTTCTGATCTGTTCTAGTACTCTGATCTCTATCTTAGCTGCAGCCCTGCAAAAACAGACACACACAAAAGCAGGGTCACAAGCAGGTATCAGTCTCTCTAGATACAGCCAATGAACACAAATCAATGTGCGCAAGAGTCTGCACTATGATTGGTACAAATCAACATGAGAGAGTACACTAACGTACAAAATGAAGTGTACATGTACTTGCTATTCATGTACTAACAATGATTGATACGAAAGTCATAATACATGCACGTGTGCATGACCACCCAACCCACTACTGGTCTCCCCACCTCCAAACAGGCACAGGCAAACTAGGGCATGGATCAATGACTCTGATAGGCTTATCAAAGTGGCATGAACACAAGAATGTCTAACTAACAGTGGAAATCATTATTAGTTACCTGTATTTAGGAACGTTCTTGATTATTTTGACAGCTACCTGTTTCCCTGCATATCTGTACGGGGAAGAGGGAGGGAGGGAGGGAGGGAGGAAGGAAGGGAGAGAAAAGGTGGGGAGAGAGGGAAGAAAGAGAAGAGGAGAGAGAGAGATGAAAGGTAATAAATTCCACTCATAAGCTTAATTCCATGCAACGTGAGTGACAAGATGGACTACAAAGTACGTGCACGTCGGCCACTGTACCAGGGATACCCAACAGACCACCCCACCTTGCCTCCACCATCACCATCACCATCAGCATCATCATACCATCATGACATAGGAATGGCATTTTCGCTATCTAATATAAGAACCAAGTGGAGCCCATTGTGCTGCCTTTAGAGTGGTTAAGACGGCATGTTTGCGAACATCCCGATCACAAATCAAACAAATTGTGTTACAGGGATACAAGGCAGAGAGAGAGCTGTGGAGATTGATTGAGTCATTCTGAAATGGAGTGGATTTCAGGCTTGCCAAACCTGACACCACCGACACATAACCAGCTACAGATTGCTTTCGGATACCTACGCACATTCGACCTGCAATAAACCTCAAATGCCTACATACATGTATAGCCACGCATTGCGTTCACATCTAAGCTAAGACTATTAGATTAGATGAGATATACTGGACATTCAAGAGCTAAATTTTAATTAATATTCCAGATGGTTACAATACTCGAGATATTAGAGGCATACTTGTACACTCTAGTCTGTAAGTACTTACCAGAACCAAGGCCTGAACCATATTCAAGAGGTCCCATAAATTATTCTAGGGGAAATTCCACAAATACACATTGGCATACTAGCAACCCTTCAGTGTACACACAGCCAAGATTGTACAGAGTCTCAATCAAAATTTATGAGGGGGTTCCACCATATACCCATAATTAAAAAAATCACATTAAACATTTATAAGCTGAAACAGCAATAATTCCTTTATAGGAAAAGAGCGAAATGTTGTTAAACACAGCGTCCAGGTTAGGCAAGAGGGGAGGGGAGGGGAGGGGAGGCTAGTGCCACTGACTGCATGGACTCCACTGGACACCACCAGCCAATCATAACAAACACACAATGCAATTATGGTGGTGGGAATGACAGGTGGACCACTTCCTCTCCAGGCCTGGCCGCCGGGTTAAGGCGAGAGACGTGAACTCTGCTAACCTCTCTGCCAATATCACGTACTTACCTACCAAATGTAGCTATGATCCACAAGGACAGAGCAATATGAAACAGCGCCAAGCAGTGGCATCAAGCAAACGAACAGTGGAAATAATCAATACTCTATATATGGCCGGCTTTTGTCAGCTGTTCATGTTGCTACATGTACCATGGCCGAGAACTGGACAGGAATGGAAAGGGCGATCTGAAGGATTTGAATCATGTGACAAACCATCAGTGATAAGATCTAATCTTTATCCCAGTACCACAGCATAGGTATATACACTGCTAGGATCCACACCTGACTGATCACAACCACAAAAACATGCTCAGCTCATGTATACTGCTTACCATGCACTGTTCTCAAGAAACAGCCATTGTGATCAAGTACATGATGAGTACTTTTAGTCATTGTCTACAATGTCCAACACCAGCTACACAGTGCCCTTTCTAATACATAATCATTGTTTTAGACCAAGTTGATTAACCAAATGAACTCCACAGAACAAACTGTAAATGTGCCAATTATTCTCCTTTTCTACTCACAGCCACTTGAAAAGAAATTCCCCAATGCCTCATACACAAGAGGTGCTACTGACACCATAGGCTAGGTTATGCACACAACAAACACCTATATCCTTATTTCTGAGGCTTGTAGGGAACTGCCAGGTACTAATGAGCTGTTAATTGATATCTTGTTGAGGGCAGGAATAAAAGACAATGGTGTTGATGAGATTAGGCCCCAGCTAACAAGATTTCTGCCCTAAAGTGGTTGCCAGGCAAAGCCTGACCTGACAGTGGCAGAGAAACAGCTGCTGCCACCCTCAAAGAGGACTAACTGACTAGTTGGCTCTTTCCTGAAGCTGGCCAAGTGAGGCAAGTAAGGTAGTAGCAGAGTAGTAGGCTATTTGTAGGGCTTAATAGGTTTGTATACAATTATTATGTACTAGTAGAAGCTCTGCCATTGTAGCCACTGAGGTGTCAAATGACACACAGCACTAAAGGGAAATTAGGAAAGATACAAAGAATGAGAGAGAGAGAGAGTCAGGTAGAGAGGGAGAGAGATACAGAGGGAGAGTGCTGGCCTCCATCCTAATCAGTTTACAGAGCTCAGCAATTAAGGTTTACGACAGTTATTACTGTAACAGTACACGTGGCACACTTTATTGGAGACCTACCTCAAAGGGTGGCTAGTTGAAAGAAAATGTGCACAAACAAGGGAAAAGTGTTCATATCAGCACAATGGAAAAGGCATGCACAGCATACACATATACACGGACACATGCACTCACAGAAATTATGATAACAAACTGACGCACGGATAGTATAGCACTCACACGCTCAAAGGAGCACTAATCAGTAAATCACACATGGTGATGGTAAACAAACTTACTACCGTCACTAAATTAACATACATACTCACTCCAACTGTCCATTAGTCAGTAAAGGGAAGCACTGGGCAAGGAAGGCAGCCAGCCACTCTCCCAAGTAAGGCTAGCTGGGACAATAAACACAGCAAGACGTGGCAGCTGCAGGCTCACGGCCAGATCATGACTTAATCCAAACACTAAAATCACATTATCCAGCATTGAGAGGCTTCCCCGGCCAGCGGAAGTCAACCACACTGGCAGGCATAATCACATCAATGGCACAGAACTCTCACAATCTCGCTGGCCCACCATTCAGTGCCCCACTGCCAAACCCAACCCAAACCCCAACCACAGAATCAGATCAGTACAGACTCCTAGACTCAATCCAAGGTATTGAACTGAAATGGGTGCAGGTATGTATAGGATATTCATTAGCCAGTAGCTACCCCTTAGAAGTGACACCACAGAACAGAAGACAGGAGAACATAGTAAACAACTAATTACTAGCAGTTGGCCCCACCCCTTTCTGGCATCCTAGCACCTACACTCAATAGTCAAGAAGCGTTTACCAGATTGATGGCTATTGACTATAACAAGGGCCAAGTTGTCTTATATACCCCCTTCTATTATCTATCAATTCTCTCCCCTCTCTCTCTCATCCTCTCCATCCATCCACAGCCGTTCTATACGCACATTTCCACACCACACGAAAGAACGGCAACCCTCATATCTTTGTACTCCACTACTGTGTGACCCAACATCCTAGTACAACTGGGATGGGCACAGACTAATAATTGGTGCTCTGGGTGTCAGCAAAAACCCACTTTCAACACAAAGTTGCACTAATGGATTCCATCTATCCTATTTCTATACAATAAAAGCCTTTTTCCCGACAACTCGATAACCATCATAGAGCGAACATAATAGTGCCAAAAAGGCAACACCAGAAAAAAACAGTCGGGATTTGCCGACGTATTGCACCATTTCGCTATATAGCACAAGCACAATGGCCGTTACTACCTACCATGTGAACGATTTGCACAAAAACAATGATCGAGACGGCCAAGAAGCAACAGCGAGCACAAGCCAATGACCCTATATAGAAGACAGACAGCCAGCACGGCAGAATCCATAGTGCTTCAGTCAGGGGGCCAAAAGGGGGGGGGGGGGGGGGGGGGTCACCAGACATGCACATGTGTCCGCGTGTACACAGATGATGATATAATTAGTCTGCGTGCATGCGAGTGAACATGTGTGTATGCGTATTCATACGTGTACATATATGTGCACTTTTATCTACAGTGGTTGTGCTACACATAAGTCAGCGGGGAGGCAAGGAACAACTTTCACTAACAGAAAGAAAGTAAACGATGACAGCGTTCATTCACATGCAAAAGGATACACACATACAGGCACTACTATGTATACACACACAGACCACATACACACACACACACACACACTCGTGTACCTTCCTAGAAAGCAGGAATGTTGAATAGAGTATATGTACACTATACCACACACAACTTTCAAGGAAACGGTGTTCAGGAAAATGGCGAAAAAAAGAAAACATGAGCAATAGAATGTAGGTAGCTATCAAATCAAGAGTGCAAATGTACAATGTGACAGACACTGCAAGTGACAAGAATACAGTTCATGAACCCTTCCACATCAACATTACATCATCGAACCATCAGCTACATGGGTATATCCCTGTTGAAACGGATACTACACACACGAACAAGGATAGAGACAAAAGGCGAAAGAGATGGAAGACGGAGACTAAAAGGGGGAGAGAGCGGGAGGGAGAGGGATGTACCAGGGAGGGAGGGAGGGAGGGAGGGAGGGAGGGAGGGGGTACTGTGAGACTGTGACTGCATGTTTGCACATTATCACCACTAAAATGCGATTAGGTGGTGACAGTTACACCGAATAAGCACAACAATGATGCCGCATCAAAGAGCCTAATCCTGCAATTTGGCACAGTTAGCCCAGTCACACGCACAAAAACGGGCTAGCTGGACCGACCTACCGACAGAATAGGATAGGTAGGGTAGCCATAGAGAGAGAGATTGAGAACACACACCTGGAGGGGCTAAGGCAACACTGTTAGACAACATAACAACTAGTGGGCAAACTCGGCGGGGATACTCCCACCATACCTAGCACACGAATATACACATACTCTCTCTCTCTCTCATATGGCACATACGCTCAACCTGGCACACTCACCTACAGCTACACGTTCATACATGTACGCGCGTGAATCCTCGTACATGTATGTACGTATCCATGCTCGTATATGTATGTACATGTAGTGCAAGTAGAGGAATACACACATACTCTCCTCAACTGGCACGCTCACCTAAAGCTATACGCACATACATATGCGTGCACACATGCTCAACGTTCTTACATGTACATGTAGTATGTAACTACAGTGCAGTACAGGCAGGATAGGCACAGTTAAAAGATGGGATCAATAGAATTTATGTGGTAACCATGGTCGGCCACAGTCCAAACAGCTAACACCTGGGACCAGAAATGGCAGAGCTGGCTTGATCTCAATCTGGCCACCCTTGCCACAAGGCATGGGTCTCTATAGTTCCTCACTGTAGTGGGCAGTGAGGCAACCACACCAAGGGAAAGGATGGATACACAGTAAGCAAAAACTCACCCTATCTATCGGGAATACTCTACCCAGGTGGGCACTGTATTCCTGCATAGAGGCACCTGACCACTCGTTAAACAGATGTACCATAATATCATGCCAAGGTAGGCTAGGATTTTCTGTGGCCACATGTTCAAAAAAGCACAGTGGCATACCATAGAAATGCAGTAGTAAGCAGTTCCCAGTGGCCCAAGCTCAAAAGCTCATACTATACACATGCATGTTGCATGCTTCACGAAGTACACAACATTGTGTGCATGTATTGTATACCATGAATCAGGATATTTATCATAGTGAACTACACAGCATGTCAGAATACTATAATATTGTGGAGAGCAAACAAGTTTGTCTTATAGTACAGCTAGATAAACAAGATGAGCGGGGTTATGTATGATGTGCAGCACGTACTGGCTGCATGCTGTTGATGGAAAAGATTTTAAAAAACATCAACCATTTGTCCACAATCAGCGATAGTGTCAGAAAAGCAGAGCATCGGAAAAGTAAACTGAATCATGCTGACGTTATCAGCTGACATCAGAGCCAACATGTGACACAAGCATAGAAGAAGGCATAACATACGTATGTCCTTGCACTGAAGCAGTCTATTCAATATAGTGGCTACACACATGGAAGAAGTACAGGGAGGCTTATCCAACAACAGACCCCTCCCCCTAACAGTCCAGACTAACAGAGGAGCTACTGCTTCAGAGGTCACTACCAGCTTGATACATGTATATATTATAGGAAGCTAAGGACAATACTGAGAATCTACAATTCAATGTGCGGTCATACTTTTGTTTCAGGAGTGTCCTGTTTGGAGATAGGGATTCTAGAGTGCAGCAGGGGTGGCGCTAATGTGCTAACGAGTCAGGCACTTGAGAGAAGACCAAACTGTGTGTCACAGCACACCGCTCTAGGGCTGGGCATACAGCACAAATACATTATGTACGTTCTAGGGCAGCGGCAGTGTGTGTATGCAGACACCAGTCTCTGCTTGCTCTAGCAGCAGAACTAGAACATATGGCAGAGTATGTGTACTGGAGTAGCAAAAACATAACACTACGTTCAAATCATAACAGCTTAGTTCTCAATCAATGAGAGCACAGAGCGCTGCCAAGATAGCTTACCATATGGGAAAACACTGAACGGCTACACAAATGCTTATAGTTAACCTATAGCACAGACTGGCTATAGGCCACGTTCACGTTGGGAGGCTGTACACTGTACATAATATTATGTATGCCGCATTGAAGCATTTAGGAATTGCTACATACACTGTATACATGTCCAATGAATGCACGTAAATATACGCAGATGTTGGGTGGTTATTGATCTGAATGCAGGGTCATAAATGTTCAAACTACCCAGCTTAAGTGGTGAGACTTTGAATGTGAATGCCTAACAGGCCAAAGTGAATGGAGGTGAACATGAAAGTACATCGGCCGTCAGCTTGTGGCCACTCTATTGATACACTGTGGCCAGCAACATTCACAAATGTAAATGGCTCCTCTCTAATCACACAAATACAAACCACACACTGAAACTGTACATCCAATAGCACTAAATAAATGTACATAGCTATGTACAGCTTATGGTACGTGTCTTACTACTGGTGCTAGGTACATGTACCAGTGACAGTTGAAATACACTAATTGACAGTTTAGAGACACAGAGCCACACAGTTGCTGCAAAGCTAAAGTAGGAAGAAGGGTATTGGTAAGTGATGCATTAGGCACCAAGATGCTCTACACTGCCAAGGTATGGGGGGAACCACTCGGCTGAACCAACTTCACAGGTGTACAAACAGACAAACACACAACACATGCACATGTGCAATCGGCCTATGAAAACACCAACAGGCAGTGACACCGCTCAAAGCCATAGATAGTTACAGACCAGCAACAGTGCCAGCTAGGGAACAGACAGGCTGACCTGGCATCATTGGGAAACCACATCCACATATGAAGGCCTTCAGCGGCTGTCCTGCTGGGGTGCACTGTAGCCAGGATGTGATCACACAAAGGAACCGATAGGAAAAGGCTACACTCAACAACAACACCTGCAACATATTATTATGTCACCTAGCTCCATGCACTCAAGAAGAGTCTAGCGAGGTAACAGGAGGTACACTGTAGAATAGTTGAATCTCTATCACAGACAACCCCGGGATACAGTGCAGTACCTCAGGGTGCAATAAGTCTACTACAGCATGGGGCAAAGGATCACAGCTGTGTTCAGGAACAACAACAATTCGTTACTTAACCTGTCTATGTCATACAGTGAACGTGATAGTCACGTACCATAGGCATATTTGTATGCCTTAAAATAATGTGTCATTGTACCTTACAGGGATACTATGCATTTTGTGCCACTGTGCTACATCACTCACGAAATACACACATAATAATATACCCTATGCACACAGATACAAGCTCCATAACAACAGGGAAGAAGCCCAATATCATAAACTATTGGCTACAGGTACATAGATCATGTGTATATACGTGTTTCTAGAACATCAGCCGCAAACTACCTCCAGTACCTCTTGGGAGCATCACTGCAACTGTAAGCCGAGTCTATTGAAGTAATTGGAAGGGGTTCACCACCAGGACGACTGTGGGAAGGGAGGCTAATTCAGTAGTAAAACTGGAAACCACTGAATTGTATTGTGGTTGCAACAAAGCAACTTTACCGGATTCCCACACACACACACAGTACTGGTGTTTCCTTAGTACAGTATGGTAAACATACTCTACCAGTGAAAGCCACAAGGCAGGCACACAGAGTATCTTGCCTAGAACTCGGGGAGAGCTTGCACACTGAAAAGAAAATCTGCCTCTGTGACAAAAACTTTCATCCACAAGTTCAAGGTTCTCTGTTTCCATAGCACAAGCACAGACAAAGGGCAACAGTAAAAATGTAAATTCAGCTGACACTTATCACCATTATGCTCTAGGGACACTAATATTCTCAGGAGAAGCAATGGGCTGGATAGCAGAAAGGATACCATTCAACTGACAATAATATAACGCCCTGCCCTACATTAGGAGCCATATATACAGCTAGAGAGTGAAGCTCCATGATGGAGCAAAATAAGATTTACCATGTTCAGAATCGTGCACTACACGACGCCAAATAGAGTTAGGCAGAGGAAGTGAGCCTGTTTACGAACAGCCAAACACAATGCACAAAAAGGGGCTTGTAGAGGTGTACACACTCTCTCACACACAAAGTACATCCAATGATAGAGGGGGAGATGGCTTACTAAACTTGTGAAAGTACAATCTTCAGATGTTGCTATTACTGTAGCTACATGCTGCCGACCGGCTGTGGGGTAGGGGACCGAACAAAAAGCACAATGAAGGTGACAATGGCCATGGATGTTCCACATACAACCACATTGCCTGTTCAGGCTTTTGCTAGCTATTGAGCGAGACATCAATAATCAAATGGAGTGGTGAATAGTTAACAGCAGAAATTTCAATCGCCAGCTTGTACCTACAACAGCAGGGCCCCTCAATCTCAGAAGACATCTCTAATACGCCCTACACAAGACTCCAAATTACTCAGACAAAGGCACACCTAGAATAAGGACATCTTGCATACACACACACACACACACACACACACACACACACACACACACACACACACACACACACACACACACACACACACACACACACACACACACACACACACACACACACACACACACACACACACACACACACACACACACACACACACACACACACACGAGTTGTAGCCACTGGCCTTGTTTTTCTATTTTTTGGGGGGAGTACCCACAAGCGATAGTTCTTAGGGTACATGCCAGTCACCAATTGATAGGGCAAAAGATGCAAGTGAAAGTTCACATGGTCACACTGGCTAATTCAATAGGTAGAGAGAGACTGACTTACCTCACTGCCTGCAAGTCGGCAGGAACATAAGCTAGTTGAGTCACACACTACACACTGTACACACTTCACAAACAGGATACAGGTGCAGTAAAAAAAACTATACCCAGCTTCTCGTACTGGAGTACTTTTACAAGGAACATACATGCACTAATGTACAAGTTCACTCACCTGTCTTCACAGCAGACCACCTTGCCAAAGGTGCCCTCACCAAGTGTTCTCAGAATCTCATCTGCAGCAAGTAGGACAAGACAAACAGGGCCCAGGGTAAATTGGTGGAGCCACTATGTACACAATGCAATGTATACTGCAAACAACTTGCAGTGTACAAATCAGGCTTGGTATTCGTCTATCATCAGTTTTTGATAGTTTCAAGTCACAACTGAGGACCTTACAAGGCAAATCTGGTCCCAAAAAAACACTGATCAGGCAATGTAGCCATGGCTATAGCTAGAGATATATACTAATGGGTCAAATGAGTCACTATGAAAACATAATGTAAGTGACTATAAAACATGATGTACGTCTTTGTTTCACTTCACACATGGTTGCCCTCAAACATAAGACACCAATGTCTCTCTCCCCTCCCTCCTCTCTCCCTCTCCCGCCAAACACCCTCTTCTCCCTTCCCACCCCCTGTACTCCATCATAACAGAGTTGTTCTAATACAGTTCCCTGACCATGTTCTGAAGGTGAGAAACATAACCTTCTACTACCAGATACAAGAACCGGATTATGTACACGAGTGAAGCCCGTCAATGAAGGTCAGCTAGAGTCACCAAACTGCTCAACGTGACCTATCTTACCGGATGGGCCATTGTGAGGTGTTGTTACTAGCGCAAATAACAGCATTCACATCTTTCAGCCTCAGCACTAATGCGGTAAGCAATAAAACGGCAATCATGAAGGTTTCTCCTTTTATCACACAATAGTGTTAGATTGCTGCTCCATTTCTGAGAATCTACGACAACATGCTTCCCTCGAAGCTCACAGGGGCACATCTCGGCACACCAGTCCGTTAACAATATTCATACTTAATGCTCTGCACGGCTCATATGACTAAGTAAACAGATGATAGTGCATTCTGCAGGAGCTCCCAGCCCACAGCTAAAGGCTCTAGCTATACTATACTGGCAGGCACACCTGAGAAAGCCAGGGGCAATGGGCTCACCACAGCACTTAGATGGAGTAGGTGATAAAGGCACAGACCAGACCACATGACACCATACTCGACTCACACACCTACTCTATACTCTACTGGTTGTTGTGTTAGGGTAAGGGTGGCTCCTACAAGGAACATTGTGTGTTGTGTTTCACACACATTCCAAGATGAAAGGGAGGAAAACGCTGGAGTTTATTGGAGATTAATAGGGCCTCACAAACACCCACCCTGGCCTGGCCCGAGAGCACTAAGCTATTGCTGGGTACACAAGAAGATCAGTTCACAGGGACAGCTGGTTTCAAACAGAAACAAGCTGTGAATATCAGTCAAGCTCCATTAATCCCTCTATCTAACATACCACACACAATCATAGCATTCATGATAGACTTTTAATATCCCATCCATGCTAAACTTACATCTCGAGTCGACCACGTCTCCCTTGCGATAGATGAGATGGCCCTCGGCATCGTCGCGAACCTTGACCGTGCAGTCGACGTCCACAGTGCTGCAGCTGCCTACAGTAGTGCTCGTGGTCTTCTTCTCCCCGGCCCCTCCGTGCCCGTGGTGGTGGTGCTTCTTCAGCGCCGAGCTGCTGCTACTTGTACCCGCCGTCACTAGCGTACTTCCACCACTGCTCGTCTCGGCGGCCTGCTGCTGCTGTTGGTGCTTCTTTGTGCTGCCCGAGCCGCGGCTGCGCAGCGCTTTCAGTTTTCTCTTGGCCGAGGATCCCGTGCTAGTAGTAGTAGTAGTGGAGCTGGTACTGTTCGTGATGTGATGGACGACGGGCGCCTGCATCGAGGTCGGTGTGCCGGTGTCGGCAGTTTTTCGTACGCACATGGCAAGCATCATGAGTGCGCAAGTGGAGTAGTTTTCGTGATAGATGAGAGCAACAGTGATATTAATAATACAAAAGTGAATAGGAGAGTTGAATAGAGGTGAGCCGTTTGTATTGGTTGTATAAATCCAATCGTCCGTAGTTGAAGGTTCAAATTTCACAGCAACGGTCCGAGGTGATGGCGGGGGTTGCCAAATATTCAAGGTGAATGAATGAATGGAAGGGAGGGAAGAGAATAGAGAGAGAGAACAGTAAATGACTTGTGGTTGATAGATAGTAGCAGATCGATCTTTAATAGCTAGCTATGGTCCTGTGTTGCCTGATGCGTGACTGTACTAAAGACTCGGGGTCCTGAATCCCGGCCGCTTCAACTATTAGCTATGACTGAGCGCTCTCTACTAAGATCGCTGACATGGCACACGCACTCTGGACCAGAAGGTGACAAACTATAACTGATTTTTGCACCATGCACGACTCTTTACAATACGTATACTGGAAATGCGCTTAAAATAGAAACATGCACCACAGAGAGGTAATTAATAATAATAATAAACCGGTCACGGTTAATTAACCGCCATTATCGTCTAAACTTACATCCTGTTTGGGCGGGGCCTTCTGTTGCATTCGCTGTTCCTGTCGCTGTCTCCTCTGCCTGGTCATGACCATGCTGTTGCAGTCGTTCCTCAGTGTCTCCAGCTTTCTCTTCCTGGTTGATGCAGTGCTTGCAGTGGAGCACCTCCCAGAGAGGCCATTGATAGAGTAAGAGTGAGCATTTCTCTTGAGAGCATCAACGGCCGCAGCCAGGGAGGCGGTGGTGTTGCTGTTGGTAGAGTTAGTGAGGACAGATTGGTGGTAGTAATTGACTGGTTTTTTACGCTCAAACGACCTCAGGTAGTACTTGCAGCCTGGTGGTGGTTCGCCCTGAGGCACGGAGAAACAGTTTCTCTCAAGGGGAGGGTCGTAGCGAGCTCGTTTCGCCGCAGATTTCAGCTCAGCTGAGTCCACAGCAGGTCTTTGACGCTTTGGCATGTTGATGATGTTGGGGGATGTGGGTAGAGCTATAATAGCTACTAGCTACGCTAGAGGATATAGTTCAAAATTTAGTCTGTGTATAGTATCTCTTGTGTATACCTCGGCTACAAAAATACAAAACTTGTATTGTGAATTTAAAAATCTCCTCAGCTCTGTAAGATTGGCTTCTCTCTATAATACACATGTACAACGTTTATAATAATAATATGGTGGACCGGAGGGAGTACAGTCCTGTAAAGAAAAGGAGTAGGAGCTAAACAGATGCTTGACATACACACAATATTGAACAACCTTATGCCATGGTTAACTAGATCTACACTGTACAGCAGAAAATTTTTGCTGGACAGAAAATTCACCAAGCCCAGCTACCTTTGCATTACAAAAAAGATCTGGCGAAATAAATTTGTCAGTGTGGTAAAGGTCGCCATATCTTCTGTGCAACCATTAACACACGATAAAAAAAGTCACGTTATACAAATTGTGCCAATGAGAGCAGGTGGTGAAAATTTCCGGCTGTACAGCACTTTTAATTATATAAAGAAGGCACACTTGCTCATCAATAATTTGTCCTATACATGTACAAGATTTGCATTTTTTATATTCGGAGATTTGCAGGTTGGTTGGAGGACCACAGTCGGAGCTATTTACCACATTTGTAATGGACCTGCTCACTACCTGATACAACTGAATGCTGGATGTCGACAATGGAGTGATGCTGACACTAATGGATTACTTGACTGAGTTACATATAAATGCACAGAGAACCACTGGGGTCAGATGGACTAGCTGATCCACACCCTATATACAGTATAACCGGAAAATTTGGCGGGGAATTAATTTGGCGGTTTGGCAGTCTAGATTACAACCACCAAATTAAAATCCGCCAAAATTTCCTACTCGCATATATACGTATGGTGATCCCGTACCGAACCGCCAAATTTAAATCCGCCAATATTCTTGCAATAGCGATTTTGGGCTCAACCACCAAATTTAATTCCCGCCAATATTTCCAGCTATACGGTAGCCCATTCCCCCTGGTTCACTATGCCACTGTTGCTACTAGAAACAAAGCATAATAGGCTTTGAGTTTCAATTTTCACGTCCAGAGTGCTAACGAAGAGGCTATTTGACAAAAACATTTACTGGATTCGCACATAAACAGATTCCTGCCATGTTTTCTAAAGCTGAGCCAGCTTCACTTAACACTCCAGTTTACCATCACAATTGGCGTATGTTGACTCAACCAGTAGCCTAAGAATTTGTAAAAAGGGTAAATCTTGCATGCTGTTCATACTTCCCGCATGCAGTGGCACGCAGTAGAAGTAAAGTGTGGGCCGGGATATAGCTCAATACTCCAGTGTAAAGCTGGTCAGTTTTCTGCCATCTGGAGTAGAGCAGAGAGAGGTGGTAGGTACACTTGTATGGAAGCTGCTAGGCTGAATTAAGCATACAGGCACCTACCTAGGAGTGGGAAGTTGCCCGGAACACTTACATACGGTAGATATTGACAGCTATAGCTTCGTTAGCTTAGTGTGCAACACTATAATATTATAGATCATGTAGCAGTAGAATAGAATACATAATTATGATATTATGTGTACACACCCGTATGATAATATCCTGTGACAATGCACGGCCAGTGTGTGCACCTATAACAGTACTGTACTATTCCAGCACACAGATGCATAGGATGATTATGGTACCCAACAATAAAAAAATCATCTTTCTTAGATGGTCGGCAATTTGAAAAACAATTACCAATACATGCTCCTCTATCAAGGGCTTATAGACTCTAGTCTGGTTTATTCTAGGCTCTAAATAGATCACACTAGATTTGTGCCCAGGCCCTTTGAGGGGGAGGAGAATGGACCTGGTACCTATTGCATGCACGTAATATTATGTCAACTACCCCAAGAAAACCTAGGGTGCCACAAATGACTGCACACTCTTTCTCCCTTCTCCTGTGGCCTAGGGTATGAGACATCGCACATGCGCATTGCAATAAGTACCAGGCCCTTTTTCCTCTTCCTTCCGGGCCTGATTACGAGGCTAAGATCACACCAACTCATGTATTATTTGGTACACATTGCATACAAGCGTACATCATATCGGCTCATAAGCATCACCCTGCTTCCTCTTTCAATAAGCGCATTAATTTACCATTAATAACTTAATAAGCCTTTCTTCTCTCTCTCTCTCTCTTACGCGTGTTAGGCCTCATGGTAAGTAGTACTGCCAGGAACCTCCCATCAATAAGGACATCTCATTATGGTCGAGACATATATAGTACATAATCCTGACTACATACAGTACATGTAGTGTGGACTCAATCCCTGAAATGATAACAATAAAGATACCGTCTCCGAGGACCTCACTCTGAACACTCCTCGACTGTAAGATGAAATCTTGGCTCTGGCCACGAGGCTGAGCACTAAAACCACAGAATCCTTATTAAATACATAATTGAAGGGTCTTGGTTTTCCATTCGTTGATGAGCAAGTGGCCGAATACCACTGAGCATGAACATAAATGGAGCGTAAAGTTGTTTACAACTCTCGGTCACACCCACTTTTCCCAGATGGCAACAGAGCACTGAGATGGCCTCATACATCACAATCCAATCAATCCTGGGAGTACTCACACACAGGCAGTGCACATGAATGCACTAGGGAAACAATTTATGCCACACGGAGCACACCAACCGGTTAGAACTGGTCTGGTTTTGGGTGGAGCTCATACCAGAGTTTCAAAGCCTTAAATTATCACCCCTGTAGAACGTACAAGCTTCTTTCGGCACCCAACAGAGACTTTAATGGTTTTTATGGTACACAAATCCGTTCAAACTCACCTGTATGGTACTCGTGGTGAAAGAGAGGCGATCAAGACCGTAATTCAACACAGACCGCCATTTTGATTCAAAAGTCATTTGGTGATCATGTGATATGGGTGCGCACTATCAGGAAGCACCTGCCGAGCCCAGTATGGCTGCAATTCGAGGCTTCTCTTTGGCGAAAATCGCCAAAATTCGAGTGGCATTCAATACATTTGATACCAGAATAGCATCAGCTAGGTAATATAGTCTTTCTGCTTTTATTTTTGCAAAAAATTGTACTCTAAATTACTTTCTGTAGGGAATTTCTGCGCAGAGTATCAGCATCCAGTTTGAAAGAAACGAATCCCAAGTGTCAGATCACGACAAATATTTCCGGAGCGGCGATGGAACCGACAGTAGATGTTGAATTCAGTGAGTTTGTGAGAAAATATGAGGTGTGTGTGTTATGATCGTGACATGCTCGGCATGTGTGCAGCTGACGGCAGCAAACTACACTTTGACTGCAGTGAAATTAAAGCACTGGACATGATTATGCAAGTCAATTCAAAGTCAAAAGCAATGACTACATGATGCTGGGTATACTCTGATGTATCCTAACCTTTCCATCAATCCATGGCTAAACGGTACTGTCATGACATTGTGTACATGTATATGTATCGTCATGCATTCAACAATCCACTGAATTCCAGCATAGACAATCACTTCTATTTAAATTCAAAAAGAGTATTCATTATCGTGATATACCAGTCCTGTTAACAATAATTTTGTGTGTTTGCAATGTTTAATGACTAGTAGTGCCAGAGTCATAGCCTACGCCTTGCTAGCTGACTCAGTGTTACTCTTGTCATGTTTTTTCCTCAGTGATTCGATGGTCTCCATGGGAAACTCGCTAGCACGGGCCTCCATGTACTTGAGAACATACTCATCAGCATCTGTGATTATGAATTTATGTTTGAAGACCTCCACAGTGGCTCCAATGGCAAAGTCCTGGGGTTGGTAGAACACCGGTTTGTCTGTGGGGCTGTTGGGCTTGGCTACTCGGGTGGGCTCTAGGAACTTCCCTCCTAAAATACCGGCATTTCTGCAGACAGGATGGATAAAAATGCAAAATTACATTATTACCGTGGGTACACTACAGTCTACTGAATAGCTAGAAATTTTCAAGAATTAAGTATCCCTGAGAAATCATTTATAGAGGGGGAGCCCTGGGATATCCCTCTAATTTTGTTTTGAAGCTAGTGAAGGAAGCACAAATTGCAAGGCTTCCTAATTGACTCCAATTCTAGGATAATCTTGATCTATATGTAGTCAACACACTAGGTGTTTTGGGGGGTGCCTCATACCCAAAGGTTTTATCATAGTAGCATTAATGCATCACCCCCCCCCCCCCCCCCCCAACGAAAAATTCTGTATTAAATCCTGCTTCATGTGTACAATAATCTTTTATCCTTGTCAATAAGATAATGTTGTCGAAACTACCCCTGCTATCCATCTCAAACTACTGGTACATGTATTGGTACTAGTATAATAACATGATACCTTTGTGGAGGCTCAAAGATGGTCATCATATCATCAGCCAGTCTGTACGAGATAATGAACTTTCGGTTCTTGTCTTCAGGTCTGGTGGACTCCTACATGAAATGATTGAGATAACGCATGCACAATATCACTAAAATCAATAGTTATGGAGATGATTGTCATACCATGACAGCGGCGAATCTGAGGATCTTGCCGTCATTCTCGAGCATCTTGATGAAGTCCTTCTTTGGTGGTTGGGGGATCAGTGAGAGGCAAGACTGCTTACTGTCCTCAAGAGAACCAAAGCCATTGTAAGGAGGAAGCTCCTGTAATTATGGAAAAATGAATACCCATATCACAGAAATCATTTTTGTTGTTGTACCTGTTCAACTGGTGGTTGTGGGGGTTGGGTGATCTGGATGGGCTCAAAGTCTTGAATGCCAAAGTTGAGTTGGTAGAAATTCTTAGTGAAATCATCACAGTCATAGCTACATTAAAGAAATCAATATTGTCAGAGTGATGAGTATTGTTATTAGTTACATCAGGAATCTTCTTCCCATGATATTGACTGTTTTGCCTATCATCAGATGCTTTGGTGACAACCATTCCTTCACTTCACTCTCTGATACCTCCAGCACTGCGCTGGGAAAGTTAGCTGCACAGTGAGATGACTCAGATGAATAACAATTATTGCCATGCATGCAAATTTTCCAGCAATATGCAAAACTTAGTATCTTGTTATCAATACAAAGAGATAGAGCAGCATAAGATAAGACTCACATGGCACATCGCTGAGATACTTGGGAAGTTTCTGCCGACAGAGGAGGACTGGGAATGGGTCCCTGCCATCGTTTGGCTCATGCACTTCACGTATTTCAACCGTATCATCCACCAGGTAATAATGGATGACCTATACACATCAAAAATTTCGTAGGGTGAACATATTTAATACCAAATTTTCACCAAGAGAAACTTTGGCTACCTGCTCTAATTTTTCCAGCGAAAAATTATGTAATATACAGTAGATGACTCACAAATGGTTTAATTTCTCCAAACATGTTATCCCTGTCATCCCAGACGCAGTAGAACCTCAGCACATTCCTATCCAGCTCCAGGAACTTCCTCAACTTGTCGTAGGTGGAGGGAGTGGTGTAGCAGTACTGGGGCTGGCGCCGAGACTCCATGTAGGGATCAGTGAGCTTGCCCTCTGGCACGTTCAAATCAATACCCTCACTTCGCATGAACTCCTGAAAAAGAGATCAACATCTCTTCATGGCTGATCAAGCTTAAATTTTGCTTCTCTGAAGGTCTATTATTATGACTTAGCTATGAGAAAGGGGACCATTTGGGGGCAGATGATACAACCCTTTATGCCTTCACTTTTGTTGTTACCCCGCGTGCGCGCATGCGCAGCAGGGGGTAAAGCAATCGGTTTGTCTGTTATCTGTTGTCTGTTGTCTGTCGTCTGTCGTCTGTCGTCTGTCAGCATAAAAATCGGCAAATCTCAACATTAAAGCAAAAGTAGGGTCAATAAATGGGATAAAATGGTGTAAGACCGCGAAAAAACACCTTCTGTCTCATTCTTAACCCCAGGCAATACCTAAGGAAGCTACAAATCGTGCGAGTATGTCAGACACGCCTACATCGGACACGCCCACCTAGTACTTCATGAAGTCTATTGCGCATGCTCGAGCTATTCCACTATTTCTAGGGAGTCTACTGCGCATGCTCAAGCTGCTCTACTAGCACAAATTAATGTTATTTGTGATCATGGATCTCAGAAGGGAACGAAAAAGTTCAAGAGTAGCAAGAGATCCAAGGAAGCTAGAAATTGTGCGAGTATGTCGGACACGCCTTCATCGATATCGGACATGCCCACCTAGCACCTCATGAACTCTGCCATGGGAGTCTACTGTGCATGCTAGAGCTGCTCTACAGCATATATACTTCTAGCACAAAATTAATGTCATTTGTGATCACGGCTCTCAGAAGGGAACGAAAAAGTTCATGCGTAGCAAGAGACTAAACTTCAAAGAACAGAGGTCTCAGGCATGGCCATGGGGGAGATTGCAATGGCACGCGGGGTATGTGCTCTATGAGCTCTAGTTATTGCATGACATTGTATTATAGTAAATCTTCAGCAACATTTGGGATTTCCAAATTTATTCTTTTTTTTTGGGGGGGGGGGGGGGGGGGGGGTGCAGGGATCATTAACCATAGATTATAATCTATGCATTAACCCATACTTACTGTGGTCCACTTGTCGCAGTTGTAAATGTGGAAAACCTTGCCATAGAAGGTGACATCGATGCCGAGATTGAGGTCCTTCCAGTGCCAGAAGTCACCCAGGTCATTCTTGGGCAGCCTCTGCCTCTTGATGAGCTTGCCCTGGGGGATCCCACTGTTGTCCATCACCGGCTCCACCACAGAAATGGAGTCATCCTCAAGGTAATAGAAGATGCTGACCTCCCTGACTCTGAAGTGCTCGTTGGGTGACTCATGCACTGTCTGCTTGAAGTACGCATTGAAACGTAGCACCTGAAGTGGAGTGAATGATATCATGGTACTGAATTAGTATGCAATATTATATTATTGTAGTGGAATCTACCGAATGCATACCAGGTAGTCCCATAATAATATTATAAAAAAACTACCATTGAAAACTGATAAAACTCTTAATAATATTATAGTTTCCTGGCTTTGTCTCCAGGCTCCTGATCTTTTCAACACTTTTCAGAACGCAACATTGAGAATAGGGTCTGGGAATGAGGCTAGTATTTTCCAGTGTCTTAGCTAGTGAATTAAAAGAATCAATGCCACACTTGAGTACCCTCCCACTCAGTAATAATTAGCATTAAAGATAGACACTTAAAGATTCATTCCCTAAGCTGATATAGTATATAGTAGCATTAAAGATTCCCCAAGCTGATGATATAATAATGTATCTATCATTGCTGATCCTTTACCTTCTTGTCAAATGCTACATGAGCTGGTACGAACTCCACAGGTGCAGGCTTGGTGGGGTTCCCATACGTCAGAGTGGGACGAGTATTGGCCAACTCATCCAGATCAGCTTCATTAAGCTGGTTCATGGGCAGGGGCTGCCCCCCAATGTCCAGCCTAGGACGGGTAGGGATGGAGTAGCCATTCTTATAGGAGAGGGTCTGGCAAACATGAAACCTGGTTTTCTAGAGAAATAGTAGCAGGAGTACGTAGACCATCGGTAGCAGATACAGTGTAAATGTATACAATTTGAATTTACCGTTGGATATTTGAAAGAGTTCCCTGGAAGAAAGGGGAGAGCCATTCTTTCAGCTCTTGCTGCAGTCGTTTTGCAAACGGTAGACTGTTTCCATGGAAACACTTGTTGCGCATGCCCACAAGCCGACACAGTATGACCTATGACCCTCGCGCGCCTTTTGTGGGTGGAGTCCCGAGGGTGCGCTACTATACTATTATTAAACTGTCTGCTCTGTGGTAGTGCTGTGCTAGCTGAGAGGAGGTAAATTACTGAGAAGGACTGAATCAACATATAGAGGATCACCGCCTGTTTTAAGGAGCTCCAGCGTCCAGAAACTTCATGGCGGCAGCTAAGGTGCGCATTAAATAGGGTTATGACCCATGCGTGCGTGCATCATGGTGCATGCATGCATGCATATCGCATACATACGTACTCACATTAAACTCATACTTAATACATGAATTCCACCTGCTGCAGGACTACATTGTTCTTTGTATGGACGTTGGTCCATCAATGGACATAGCCCCTCCCAGTGGCGGGGAGACCAGCCTTGAGATGGCGATAAGAGTGGCCAACCAGATTGTCCAACAGAAGGTAGGCCTAGTTAGGGGTACCGGGTGTGTGTGTGTCTGAGATACGAACACAAATCATCAAACATTGCATCAATTCTGCATAAATAATGCAAAGGAGTGTGAATTAGTAGGATTAGCTAGGGATGATTCATTATCATCCCTTGTGCTCAATTAAATTCCCTTAGCATCCACAATATGCATAATGTGTGCACGCCTATGCTCACTACCACCACATCATGCTAGTTATATTGTATACCAGTATAATCTGCAATAGTAGCCTCGTACCCAGGCCTTAATTGGTCAATCTAGATATTCAGATTTGTCCATTATAATATCACAGGTATCCACAAAATCTTCTGTGTTATGTTTGTGTATCTTATGATATCATGATCATATGACATTGTGTGTCTTCCCTCTCTCTCTCTCTGCCACCATCCCATAGATGTTTGCTGGGAGCAAGGACTTTGTTGGTCTAGTTCTGTTTGGAACGCCAGGTGGGTAGGTGTATGCAATCATCTGCAGGTGCCTAAAGCAGCTGCTGATGTTGATGAGTGTAACAGTGTGATTTATTTTTCACCTTTGAAGAGGTCCTTAGCTATCTATCTACATGTATGTGCATGTATGTAAGCATGGAATTATAGTGGTCACTGCATGTAAGTACTTCCAATACCTTAGTATCACTAAAGTTAATTACATCTTAATTTAGCGAATTTGGCGACCTTTACCCAATTCGCTAAATTAAGATGAGGCCAAATATTTTTCGAGATGTATTATTCATGACATTGTATTGTGGTACATGCAAAATCGCTAAATTAAAGTGTAACTAAATCCTCTTTCCTGAAAATCGCTAAATTAAAGTGCAGTTAACTTTAGTGACACTAAGGTAGTACTAAAAAGTGAGTATTGTAGAATGTGGTATACATGCATGTAGGTATCACCTTGAATGAACTTGATCAGTTGATGATCCTTTACCAGATATAATCTCAATGTTTAAACCTTGATAAACTTAATAGTGCAGCTGGAGTTGTGTTTTGGTGTGCATGCATGCTTGTATGGGATACACACTCACACGCACACACACTCTCGTGCACATGTAGATACTGACAATGAGCTAGCTGTGGATGGTGGCAGTGGATATGAGAACATCACAGTGGCCTACCAGCCCGCTCAGCCCACTCTGGACTTCCTCAAATTCATCAACAATGAAATTCAACCGGGGGATACATCTGCTGACTGTATCCTCCCCCCCCCCCCCATAAACTTCTATATTAGTATGCATATGAAAAAAAAACTGCCTTTCTGTTGGAGACAGCCTGTTCATGCATTTAAACCAGAATGTGTAGAAAAAAAACTGTGCAACTAGTGCATACCTTGCATGAATAAACCCACACAAATAATTAATTATAGCATTACTATATCCCCTCTTGACTTACCTCATAAACCCTCTCCCGTGTATCACACCTTCCACCCCCTCCCACCCCCTCTCCCCCAACTTCATATAATACACTTAACTTAAGAAGTCATAATATGAATAATTATAACCACGTATGACTATTTGACGCTGCTCAATTAAGTCACGTAATGTCATATTCTGTTCTTCTTGGTGCCATTGTGTCTACCTTTCCTTGACCGTTTTATTAGTCATTGATGCAGTGGTGGTGGCCATGGACAGCCTGGTCAGGGCCACGACGTACGTAAGCTTTTGTCATGCATGAGCTACACATTTACAATCATGATATAAGCTGCTTAAGCTTTGGTGGATGTAACGCTACGCAAACTTCATCAATAACTAGGTGATAGTGCTGGTATGATTAATTGCCCTATCATCACAGCATGCCATTATCTTTACAGTATCACCTTCCAGTGGCAATTAATTTCGCAGGCAGGCATTTCCTTGCATGGGTAGCCAAACTTCTTACCAACTGGAGTGGATGTAGTTCTCCCCTTCCTGTTCCTGCTTGGGGAGGGGATGCTTCAAAAGGCTCTCATTATGGATGTCTTACTCCAAACATACCACTTTCTTTTGGGTGTGTGTGCATTAGCTGTGATTGATGTGTTGTTAATGAGAGGTCACTGTAGGGTCCCCCAACTCAAGTAACTTGTTGGTCAGGTACACATCACACTAATCTAATTTGCTTTCAATTCCTGTGCTAAAAAGTGCCCTCAGTACATTTATGTGGGAGAGCCTGCATATATTTTATACATATTATGTACTATATAGAAATTTGTGTTGGATCAACAAGGAGAGGTAGTTAGTTCTATGATTGATGGTAGGCAGTTTGACTCTACATGTATCTACAGTGTGTTTTTTAGTCAGGCCACACAGTGGTGATCTCGGGATTTGGTTCCCATCCCTGGAGGAAAAAAAACTTATCAGTGAATGGGTGAATCAGAACTCCATGGAAGCACACCTACATGTACAGCTAGAGGGTAGCTACTTATTGTAGACTGTGTATATGTACACTGAGTTGACCTGAAAGTGAGTTGGGAGGAAGGAGCTAGGGTTCCTTTAGTCTGGAGAAAATGTAGAGATTAGAGTAGAGTACTTTGTACATGAATGAGGTTAGTAGTTTTGACTCCAGGTGGTTAACCTGGTACAATCAGTTGGGAAGAAACCTTAGAGAATCTAAGTACCCTAAGGAGAGAGAGAGAGAGAGAGCATGTGTGAGTAAATTGAGTTCAGCATGTATGACTCTTACCACAATGGTGTGATACAGCTATTATGTGTACAACTATATAATTATGCATTCTTCATTGTCCTATATACTTGTGCACAATACTAATAGTATGTCAAAGGTTAATTCCTACTTGCTGTGTGATCCTATTTTGGCTACAACCATATTCAAGCAGCAGCCATATCAATAATAACAATGTGGTTTGCTGCACTAGAACTGAATAGAATTCCCTCCTTCCCCCTTCCAATCAATACTCCTTCCCCCTTCCGATCAATACTGGGCAGCCATACACAACAGTCTGTGCATCTACTAGGTATACTGTGCTGTGATAGAAACCTGCCCTTCCTCCCCCTCTCCCTCTCCCTCTCTCTCCTATGATAATAATCAAAAATTTTATTATCATGGTTGATGATTCACCACTGATTGTAATTATGTGTAGCCGACAGACTTTAGCTACATGATTATATTATGATTAGAGTACGTAATTATCATGTACACCATTCTGAAGCAATTCGATCAGGTCCTTTTGCAATTTGTGTTGCACTTTGCCATCCTACTATATAGTCATGTACGTATGTACGTAATACAGTACATGTCGTAATTGGTTATTCAGTCATAAACATTACAATGATTATAGAGCTATAGATACAAGACAAAGATATACAAGTACAGTACATATAATATTATTGCACACACAAAACAATAACTATGTCAGCACCAAGTGATTAAAATATTTATGAATGAGTCACCCTGTATGCGTGTGTCATACTGGAGCTGAATGTGAAAAGAGTGTGATAACTGAAGTTCTTGCTAGTAAATGTTGAGAGTACACTCTGCTGCTGTACTTCCTCCTGGAGAGGGTGGCAGGTAGCATTGGCGGGAGGAATAGTAGAAACAAGCAGAGCAGCACTGTCAGCAGGAACATGACCATCCACAGGTAGGGGTTGTCTAGAATGAGCTTGAGAGGGACCCCCAGTCCGAAGAGAAGAAACAACATGTAGGCAAGGATGACCACGGTTTTTGTCTGGAACTGAGGCAGGTGGACCTTGCGTGTGAGAATGGCCAGGCACACGGCCACTATCAAGATGCACACGTTGTAGCAAGTGATGACTGATGTCCACGCTATGCGGTGGCGAGAAGTGCATATAGTTTCTATAACAATCACCATGGTAGCGTTGTCGTTTTTGTCAGTGTTTTCAAACGACATGTATGTTTCAATTTCAAAGTGATCCGTTGTGGCCCAAACAATGTTCCCGACCACATCCACTAGGGTTAGGGTCAGGATGATGGCCAATAACCAGTGGTCTGCCAGCAGTTTGCCCGGTTTCTGGTAGTGACAGAATATCCTGTAGAGGCGCCAAGTCTTGGCACACACCGTACCTATGATCAGCGTGTATCCGCACGAGGAGCACATGTTCATGATGTGACAGAAAACCAAGTGTGTTTCGTTGCCGAGCTTAAAAGCCTTCGGGATGAATAGAGAGAGTGTGGCTACGATTAGAAGGTAGCACCCGAAGTAAGCAAGGTGCTGTAGCCTGGGACTGGAGCCCTTGACTGTTGGGTGGTGACGAAATTTGATCATGACTGTGTGGGTTATCAGTAGAGCGATGAGGATTACGGACACGATGAACAGTACCATGACTGTGGCGGCAGTGTGTATGCAGCGTGTCCTTGTTGGGTACTCTGACACGGTGTAGTTTCCATCAGTGAGATCAGTTACTTCACTTCCGTCAATGACAGCCACATTGACTTGCTCGCCGTCGCCATTCACTTGATACACGTCGACTTGTCTGTGAACAAAAGTGGAATTGTCACTGAATACTATCCTTCCAGATGTTCCGTTGAAGTCGAGCTCTTGAAATTGTCGATAGATCTTGTTCGTAACGTCTTTCATTCCTATTCCATATGTCTGTAGGTCGATTCCATCGTAGAGTTGAGCGTTGTTGAGAGCCATGGCCATTGCCCATACCATATCATACCACAGAGTCCCCCATATGCTCTTCATGATAGTCTCCCGATATTTATAGCTCTTTGTTTCCTTTAGTTCTTGGATTCTGTCTCCGTATTTATCGGTGAACTCGTTGTAGCTGGTTTCGTTGATGGTGGAGAGTGATTCCTCGTCCAATGGGGAGACCCTGTACTCAGTGAGAAGATTACCCTCCATTATCATGGCCACTGTGTCTTTGGAACAATTGTAGTTCCTATCGTTGTACACAAAGTGAATGTCTTCCGTTACGAGTTCTGGTAAGTGACGCTCGATGATGAGGAATTGATGCGTGGGGGAAGTGAGGCCTTGGTGGTAGCTCAGGCAGAGGATCTTCCTGACCACTTTGGGACCTGCCAACACGATGGTCACTTTTATTAACTTGTCTTGGATCTGGTCGATTGGTAAGAAATGAGGATAAATACCAGAAGCAAATTCGATCTTCACGTTTTTATCATTTGACAGTACATCACTGATCTCCATAAAAGCAGTTTTGTGGAATACTCTCGAAGAATCGTACAGCACCCCTACTTTAGTCCACTCGCGTTTCTTTAGAAATCCAACAATGGCTTGTGCATAGACCTTGAGCGACGTGAACCCACCAAACACGTAGGGATAGTTCATTTTGTTGTCCAACTTGGGAGTGCTTGCTCCGTGTGCGCTGATGAGAGCCACATCATCCCTCCCTGCCAGTGAGGCAATATGTAGCGTAGAGGCAGAGCAGCCTGGCCCTATGATGCCCACTGGCTCCTTCCCTCTAGCTCTCTGGTAGAACACATTCTCCACAAAACTTGTGCTTGCCTTGTCTATGATGTTGCAGCCAGAGTCTCCATGGATGAGATCCAGTGTGTAGCCCTGCAGGATGTCGGGCTTTCTGTTGATGTCCTCCACTGCCATCTCAATGGCTGGTCGAACATTTGGCCCCCCACTCCAGGAGGGCTGGGAACTACCTGTCAAATCAGGGTAGGGCAGGAGGACAAGGAGATAGAGGATCTTGTTGCTGCTGTTGTTGTTGCTTGGTATTAAAGTTACACTGTTTCTTCCTTCTGTTGTTGGTACCTGTGTCTTGTTGGAGCTATCTGTCCTGGTGGTGGGTGTTTCTGTCTCATTGAGACTGCTTGCTGTAGCTACCACTGACAGAAACTGCAGCAGTAGCAGCAATTTGGTGGATATTGACACTCCACCTCTCATCTTGATAATCCTTGAAACTTTTCCCCAATCTAGCTGTCTCTTTCTCTTTCTTTCTTTCTTCCTAACTCTCTGTGGCTATCTATCAATGGCAGATTCTGCTATGCTAGTTCTTACATCAGTCTTGCTGGTCATACTTGTGCCTATAAAAGTAGCTAGTGACATCAGCTAGTCAGCAGTTCTGTGTAACCTGCAGCTGCTGTTGCAAAACGCCCTCTATTTAAGGAGAATCCCTAGTGGAACCACCTGACTCAGGAAGTGGCCAGGTTCATTAACATCCTGCTATAATAATGTGGCATCTGATAGCGTGGGATAGGCAATACTAATATACCAAGAGTCTTTTCTAGAGCCCACACACACACACACACACACATCTGGGTACAATGGCCACTTCCTGCCATGCCTGGTCAGTTCTGCATGCCGTGGCGCCATCATCTCTTTGAGCACAGCTCTGACCATGTGTAGCAGGTATGCAAGGCATGGCTGTGTGTAGACTGCCGGCCACATGCCCGGGCCTCTAGTTTGTTTGTTTATTCCTCCTCCGTTGTCAAGAGAAAGAGAGAGAGAGAGGGCTACACTCTGTTTGTGATTGATGTTTGCTGATGTTAGGTTGGAGGTGCTCTGCTTTTGAAGCTTGTCTGAGTAACATGTCCAGCAATTACTTATTTCATTTATGCAAAAACTTGTTTGCACACCTGTCAAGCAATTAATCATTTCGTTTGTGCATTTACACATGCAATTTTTTTTTATTCTAAGCCGTTGCATGTACTCAACCACCCTACCCCACCCATCCATGCAATTACGTAGTACAGAGAAAACTTGCCACAACTAAATGGTAATAATATATAGTACACAGAGGCACACACTTGGATCCTATTTGGTGATCAGATTGTTCTATCTAGGCAAGAGTTGCTCATTCAGTGGCCATATAAAGTATCCCGTCAGTCATATCCCGTCTGTCGTGGCCCCACTAATCTCCCATACCTTATACTACTACCAAGAATGTACTCTCTTGGTACTACTACTCACTTAGAGGCATGCATGGCTTTGAGGGAGACAATCCCAGAATTCTCTCACTGTTTATATACCGTATAGCGGGAAATTTTCGAGGGAGAAAACTTTCGCGGATCGGTAGGAAAGGAGCATTTCGCGGAGAAAACTTTCGCGGAATGTTAAAATTGGTTGCATAATGGGCGTGACATGCCTAGAATTTCGTGGAGAAAACTTTCGCGGATGGCTGAAAAATCGCGAAATTCGTGAAAGTTTTCTCCCTCGAAAGTTTCCCGCTATACGGTATAGTGTAGTGGTTCATCACAACAGTAAACCACCTGTTAGATTGTGTGATTATTGTAGCTTGCACTACATGTATATAGTGTAAATTATGCCAGAATCACTATTAATAGTATACTTGTACTTTGATGTGTACAAATCTTGTATACCAATTACAAGTATTACAAGTGTAATAGTATACTTGTACTTTGATGTGTACAAATCTTGTATACCAATTACAAGTATTACAAGTGAAATAGGCACCTGAGTTTGAAATACCCTTCTGAGTTGAAATACCCATCTGACTTTGTGTATGTATACTATTAGCCTGTGATAGTGAGGTTGTATGTTGAATTTGGATAAATAGCACTCCGAAATAGGCATTTGGTTCATCAAATTGTACTCGCTATCGCTCGTACAATTTTTGAACCAAATACCTATTTCAGAGCGCTATTTTACCCAAATTCAACATACAACCTCACTATTACCTATACAAATAGGCATCTGAATTTGAAATACCCTTCTGAGTTGAAATACCTTGCTGACTTTGTGTATGTATACTATTAGCCTGTGATAGTGAGGTTGTATGTTGAATTTGGATAAAATTAATAGCACTCTGAAATATATAGGCATTTGGTTCATCAAATTGTACTCGCTATCGCTCGTACAATTTTTGAACCAAATACCTATTTCAGAGTGCTATTTTACCCAAATTCAACATACAACCTCACTATTACCTATACTAATATGCATATCTAATAGTATGTGGATCTGTGATTCTCTGTAAACACGTACGTACATGTATGTTGGGAGATGCTGGCATAGTGATAAGTTCACTACACTACTGTTGACTGACCCACTGATTGGTCGCCATGGCACTGCAGGTCAGTGAAGCGAGTGGGAGAGAAGAAGATCTACCTACTGACGGACGCGGGGTCAGAGTACAGCGACGACCAACTGGACCAGATCTGTAGTGGGCTGAAGCAGAAGAACATCGAGCTAGTAGTCGTGTAAGAGTCACATGTACAATGACTTCCATGTAGATGTACAAGGTATAATTATGGCAATGATTAAAGTAGGGAGAGGGATGTTGAACTACATTATGTGCATACACGTAATAGTCGTGTAAGCATGCATGTACATGTACATGTGTAGATAATATTAAGGCCCCCCTCAATAATAAATTATTAGGCTAGACTAGGATATGTACTCCCGGCCGGCTAGACCAAGTAAGCCCTTAGCTAGCTAGACATAACGAATCCTTGTATGCACAATTGAACATTGTGTAGCGTGACCATAGGTGTGGTCGGTAGGTATGGTCGATTACCGAGAGATACACAATTTACAGTATTCTTATCAAGCAAGCGCTTTGCACTAAGCCACTGCACACGAGCTACACATAGCAAGTACACATGTAGTATGCACAAGGACAATTGTATCCCTATAAGTCAGTGTGAATCAACGATTAGTTTCACTTCCCCATGTGCATGCATAATGGGGTAAAACAATCGGTATTGCCAACATCATTGCTATTGTTTGTCCAAACATGATCACCAGGTCTTGGCTTCTAGAAGCCTTAGCGAGTGAATTATTTGATGTTTGTGTTGCGTAGATTTGTCTTACCACTCCCTTCTTTGCCCATTCACGTGCAGAGGGCCCAACTTGGACAGCGGTGACAGCAATGGGGCAGGTGGTGGTGGCGGTGGCGGTGGAGGAGGGGATTCCCCAGGGGATGGTCCTGGCCCCTCTCACCGGCCACACCCACCTCCCTCCTCCTCCTCGTCAGTGATGAAGAAGACGGCCCAACAGATAGCGGGCGAGCGGGTTCTCTCCAGAGTGGTGGAGGAGGTGGATGGAGTCAGCTTCTCTTTCAAGTAAGCCAACGCTGCTACCACAAAGCTATGAAAAAATCTGTCGGAATTGGCCACTTGAAATAATATTATTATTGTAATTCCGTTTATCATTTCAAACGATACGCTATAGGTTCATGCAACCAACACTTGACTTTAAGGTTTTAATTCTTCAAAACAGCAAAAGTTGATAGAACATCTGTGCCCTAGCTCTAGCTCGGGCTGTGTGTGCAGGTGGTCACAAAAGTGCATTGTTGCTAGGCACACATATGGCTCATAGACCTCAAGGGCTAGTCTGATTGTATAGCACAATCCACGCAGAGGAAATACATGTAGTGGCTACATATTTTTGACATTTGTACATGTACCAGTAACAATTTACGCTAGATAATACTAGATCTTCAATCATAAGGTTGGGATGACGTTGCGATTATCATCATTGTTCCAGGTATGATTTCAGTTTGTAGTTGTACATGTAGGGGTAGCTGCAACAGCTTTGGTCATAGCTCTGATCTATACTGAGGAAGGCACCTTTATACAATAAATTGGGTGTTTCTTTACTGGGATACACACATTGTTTGGGTTGATGGGAGTATCTCATTCCTTTCCTCTTAAGAGGTATATACTATCTTCATTAGGGATACCTTTCTAGGGAAGGAACTGAGGTGGCAGCCTTCAAGTTTCACCAAGTGTTAACATTCTGAGAAAATTAACAAAAAGTATTAATGAGGATAATACCACTTCCTGATTATTTTATTGTGGTATTACACCCCCTCCCCCCAGACTGCCACCATTTTGAACACTGACAGGCATGAAGAACATGTTTATGCACCAATCAGAAGTACATAATATTTGCACTGTAGTTATGGGCATAGTGTCTCAGGCAAGTGCCCATAAAAATATATATTATTATTTGTGGTGCTTATGTGCTCCCAAGTGCTTCATTTCCTTCCTTTCAGAGTATCCTCATTAGATATACAGTGTATCATGGTTATCAAATTTTTGTGCCACAGAATGTGAATCAGTTGCCCTCCTCCCCCAGCCTGCTCTATACTGAGCAAAATATCTGACAAAACAGGAAGTGACCTCATCCATGATATAGGTTATTAATGTGTACTGTTTAAAATTAATATTTCTGTGAATGTTCGCACCTGTAACTTCAAAGCTACCACTTCATATTCCTTCCTTAGTGAAACAGTCAAGGGAAGGTATCCTGATCCATAGGGATCTATATGTACGTGGAAATGATTCTGGTACCTACGTCCATAAGCGTGCACAGTAAATCCGGAAATTTCTGTTGTTGAAATATTTTCATAGTCACTCAAGACTACGAAATTAAATATCACGGAATATTTTCCACCCTGAATAATAGAAACAAAGAAATATTTGCGGTATGAAAATTTAGTGCGCACGCGTACATACATACATGTACTTGCATGCATACGTACATTTACATATACATCTGCATGTTCTGCTCGATCTGAGTCGCTGTCTAGCTCTCTCTCTGCAGGAGTAGCTCCTCCATTAGCGTTGGTGATCTTCACGCCTGGGCTGCTCCGTCACTCGATCAAACTCGCAATCTTCTTCACACGTAGCTACTATGTTCTTGCTAAAAAAATTCAATGTAAAAAATTTTCATAGGCGGAATCGAATTTTTAAGCACGAAAATTTTTTTATGAATATTTACATGTAATTATAACTATACACGAAAATTTCTGGATTTGCAGCATCTCTCTAATTCAGGTGTTTATTCCAACTGTGCTTGCTACATGTATGATCTACACAATTACGAGAGTCACAGCTGTCCTATAGTTTGTAGTGTATAGTTGACAGTTGACAAACAGCTAGGAGCATGGTTAAGTGGGATAGTGAGAATTTATTGCACACATGTACCACATGCACATGCACGTGTGTCACATGCCGTGCCAGCTCAGCTCAGAAGGTGTATGTATACATGTGTACATATTGTTTATGGTGTGTTGGGTTAGCTCATGCTGAGGGGTACAGTCACTATGGGTCTAGGGAGTCCCTTGGCTTTTGATGTATAGTTAGCTTAGCTCCTTGACTGTGATACCGTGTTAGTGAAGTCATGGCTTAGTCTGCAAACATGGTTAACTGACTGATTATTCCATCGAAACTGGCATTGGGCACGTTCATGTATGTGTGTGTGTGTGTGTGTGCATGTGCTCATTCACCTTAGCTAGCTATCCCATTCTAACTTCCTTCTCTGAACACGAATTTCTCAAGAGTGGGTACATGAATGTAAATGTTTTTATACGCTGGGCATGTGTGGGAGATATCTTCTACGTGTAACCTGTTTGCCTATGTTTGTATTGCTTGTAGTGAGGCACTGCAAGTGGCCACTTTCATCCGCAAGAATGCCAAGAAGCAGACCACCAGATTTAATGGAAACCTTGAGATTGGCCCCAAGCTCAAGATACCCATCAAGATATTCACCAAGGTGGGACAGTGCTCATCTCTACTTCACGTAGTTACATGTACATGCAGGAGAGCTGGTCCAGGACTGCAGCTGAACTATTACAGCTGCTCCGGTCCTTGAGACATCTTTGAGCATCTCAGACAAAATATCCTAGGTGATGCACGTCTCTTAGTCCTAGTGTAGCTGATACCATTCACAGAGCTACTACTGAGTGAGTGAAAGTGAAGGTGATGGCCTCCTCCACTGATATTGGTTTTGAAAGTTTCTTTTGATGGGAGGTTCATGTGCCACAGCCTAACCCACTGTGTATCTACATTTCCTCTCGTGGGTAATGATCATAAGTTTAATTCCAAGCCAGAGGAGGGAACTGTCACTTGAATAGTATTAGAAGCTCTCCTGAGCTTTTGTAGCCTCCACATCAAAGGGGTTAGGCCAGCAATTACTAAAGGGTTTATCAGCTTTGCCTATCTGCTTGTACCCCAGTCAAAAGGTCACCCTGGAGACACCCAGGAAGTTAGGCCAGGTAGCTATAGCTATGTAGCTGGTTAGCAGTGAAGCAGTGTTGAGGAAAATTACTCTAGTCTGCAAGCTACTAATGGACTTACTTGTAATAATAGGTCTGCTAATTACAATGTAGAAAGCATATTACCAGTATATAAATAGTACTTTTATCAGTGATTATGAACTACTAATTGCCTTATGGGGTGTAGTTATGGATCGGTTAATCAAAGGTGTGCATAGAGGTAGTGCTTCTACTTATATTATTGCAAACAAGAACTGTCCCAAGTTGCATGCAGGCCACAAACAGAAGCTGTATCTATAGGATTAACTTGTCAGTAACGGCACAGAGATCAATCCCCCTCTTGTACACACAGGCTACAACTGCACATAACAGCACGAGCTGCATGAACACAAGCACTAAAAATAAAAAAATATGATTTATTGTACACATGTTCACGTAGCTGCCTGCAAACATTGATGCTTTATGCCAACTTGAAAGGGTATATATATCCTTTAAACACTAGCTGTGACATACACAGTATCGCTACAATGATGCAATGCAGACCAGACTATAATGATAATGTTATATTTCTATGGACGTCTGGCAAGACATATGTACATCATAATCCCCTAAACATGCTCCACACTCACTCCCCCCTCTCCCCCCCTCCTCACACTCACGCACTCAAAGACGATGGAGGAGAAACCAGCGTCATGGAAGAAGCTATCGGCCGTGAGCCAGGCATCTGCCAATCCGGGCAACATGGGCGTCAAGATGCACCGCTCCTACCACCTCAACGATGAGGATGAGACTGAAGTGGACATGGACGACGTCGCCAAAGGTAGTCTGTCTATGATTGTATTCTTGATCAGATTACGAATCTAATAATAAATTACATACCACATACATGTACTCTGTCGAGAAGCTCAGGTTACTTTATGAGTATAACTGTGAGCCCTAGAAAACTTGCAATTTGCAATCATTAGAATCTCACAATCAAAACTCCACCTACAGTACATGTATTTGTTGAGTGATATACATGTACACAAGGCAGCAGCTATCAGTACCTTGAACTAGAGTCATTAAATCATTAAGCACCGCTTAATCCATATATAAGTGAAAAGCATTTCTAGATTTTTATATCAATACTGGGAATCTATTAATTTTGTGTGGCATCCCACTTAACTACTTTACTGGCTGACTCAGTGGATGGTTGGGTAATTAGCTTTTTGATTGCTTCTGACTAATTAGTTAGCACTGATCAGCCAACCATGGAGGTGGTCGATACTCCCTGTCTACGGCCCAATATCCCGTCACGTACCAGACATATCTCTATCACCAATAAGCATTGGTACAGTCGTGCATGTACGTCTGTGACCAGCTAAATTCGTTGATTATGGTATTCCCCTATTCTTGAATGGCTCAATAGAATATGACATACCTAGAATGATTACTGTAGTGCATTATGAAGTGATATTGCTCTATCAAGAGTAATGCATGTATCTGATGCAATAGAAATTGAAATTCAATGGTTATTATTCTCTGAGTATCAAAGTAGATCTAGGCTGTGTACTAGTACTATAGTGTTTCAGTGTGGATTCCTCAAAGCTGGCATTTTCCCTCTCTTGGACGAAATGCTGAAATAAACATTGCGGTGTATCGGATCCAAATTTATATTTTTAAATACTTTAATATTATTATGTGTGTATATTCGAATTTGATAGAAAGAGTACATACATTTGGAGAATTTTATGATGTCCTTTGTTGTTGTACAAGGAAGCTGTATTGTAGTGAAAGGCAGATACACAGGCATCTTTGAATACCAAGTACCGTATTGTCTCTAATTTAACGGACATCTCTAATTATCCGGACACCACTTCGAATTATTTTTTTACCTCTAATTACACCGGACAGTCAATGAAGTTTGAGTTTTTGTTCTAATTATCCGGACATCGTTGGACAGCTCGTGCTAGCGTGGTACTGATCGAGCAAAATTTGCAATGGACAGCTGCTTCTTTGGTGGTAATGAAGGAGGCGAGCTGTTCTCTTTCCCACCATGAACAGGGAGCTCCAGGTACCGTCTCATTTTCTCAATCTCTGCAGTGCTTGATCGCACGTCCATTTGACCGAATGCGCATGCGTGAAAGTGTGTTCTAATTCATCGGACACTTCGAACGCCGGCTATTTTCGTGTGCTCTAATTATAGCGGACATTGGCCAAAATAATTATTTTTCTGGTGTCCGTTAAATTAGAGGTAATATGGTAGTATCTCAACAAATATCCTACTCTGTTATGTTTCTAGTTGGCATCGAGGGCTTCAGCCACTGCTGGAGTTAGTTGACTCTCGAACCTTTGATCTGCAGTCAACAATTTCCCAATTCTCCCAATTGTTTTGATAACTTTGTCCAAAGTAGCGGAGTGTGCCCAGTCCGTGATATCACGAAAACAGTGTACCATTATTCATACTGGATGTGGCTTGTGTAAACATGTACATGTACCTATAATGTTGTGGTTGCACCCTAATCACTAAAGGGCAACTAGAGGTTATGGTGTAGGGTTGAAGCAGAATATGGGGGCTAGCTGGCCACCACCACAGAGGGCATGCATCCCAAAAAGGGTCATTCCCCATTCCACCAGCAGCTGGTGACTGCCTAATGTGATTTCAGTCAAAAGCACCTGCTGCATGTGTGTGCATGTGTGCACTGCTCCTTACCAGTGCATTGCGGTTATAGGTACAACCCACTAGTAGGTAGATCTAATGGCAGTGTGTACCATTAAACCCCTCAACCCTGGCAATTAGCTTTGTCCTTTCCCAGATGTCCTTATAGTAAACCTGTCCTGGTCTAGTCTGGCCCTATGTTCATGTGTGTGTGGTTAGTTCTCTGGCCATGAGTACCAGTGCAGTGGTGGCTATGCCAGAGTTTCTGGCACCCAGACTATACTGGCAGCAAGAAATCGAGACACAATGTCTACTCCTGGTCCATGTACCTTGCTTATCAATCAGGGCAGTGCAGTGCAGGGTAGGGGTAGTAGATACATGTACTTAGTATTATGCTGCAAAGTAGACCTCAAACTACCTTGGTAATTATTATGATGGGTAATTTTCGTGGGGTGCCAATTTTCGTTATTATTGTGGTTGACTTGGCAGATATGAAAGTTTCCACCCATGGAATGAATGCCTCTACACAAGTATATAATAATAATTATGTGTACTAGTGCACATGGAAGCTATTATGGCAAGGGGCATGCCCATAATCATCATGGGACTACTACTAACACACACTTCTCAGTGCTAGCAAGTAGCGATTGCTACTGTTGTCCAGCTAATGGCATCTTCGACCCTCATGGTTTTCTGCTGTGCTGTTCTCTAAATTTCTTGTGGAAAGGCTTGGCGACAAAGAAATTGAGCGAGAATGAGATCGCGTATCAATTGTTGAAAGTACTGCACTCTTGCTGTCACAAAATTTAAAATCATGAAAATTAATTCTGAGAGCTTTCTCTGACTTTCCAAGAATTACCTGTCATACATGATATTTGTGGATCTCAATGTTATTTATCCATGGCTATTGTTTTCCTAGTTGTACAGACAGTCTGACTGGTCACTGTCTGTATCTGTAGCATTGGATACTATTAGAGCTCTTGGGGTGTGTTTTCCCATGTAGATGTCATGTATTGAAAAAGTACAGGAAGTTTTTGGTACAGTTTTGAGTGAACTTCTTATGTTATGATAAATAGTGAACTGGCGTCCATTTGGTGGCTATTCTTGTAAATCACGACTTTGTTTATGCAAACATAAACTAGTTCCACCCTGTTTGATTATGTATTACCACTAGCGGTGACCTTCGCTTGAACTCTGACTTTTTTTGGGTGGTGCAGTTGGGGAAAGAGCCAGTTTCCTTTGACTATTAAAAGCTTTCTGTTATCATAATAATATGCATTATTGTTTTTTATCAACATAGCCATCTGGTCTCTATCCATATATCCCAGTGCACACACAACTTTGAATGTACTTACTTTTTGATAAAATTAATGTACATGTAGTCCTTGAACCTTCGGATAAGGGCATGAACTTTACTTAGCTACTAGATCTAAAACTCTGAACTGGAGCAACTTGATGTGGTGGTAGGGTTCCTATAGATAGCTGATACAAGCAGTGATAACGACAATTACAGCTATGTACGTGTATTAGGCATGCCTAACCGGTACCTGAGCTACGCTGTACATGTATACCCTTCCTCTTTGCTGGTACAACACAGACATGGAGGGGCCTAGCTTAGTGGATCGTTGAGGGGCATGGCTGCCATGGCTGGCCGACAGCCACTTGGTTTCTCCCTGAGGTTGGGATTAATTAGAACAAAAACCTCTGCTGGTAGTGTATGTACATACACTTATGTAGTGTGAAAACATTGATTTGTTTGAATGCACTTGTTGGTGCTTTTAAGAAGGAATAGGGGGAAGGAGGGGCTAGATAGTTATGGCGTATTTCGTCTAGGTTAATTTTATATTGTGTATATATGTCCGTCTGTGTGTGCAGGCTATCGCTATGGGAAGAGTCTGATTCCGATATCCGATGCTGATGAGCAGGCAATGAAGTTTGAGTCAGAGCGAGGTCTGTCTCTGCTCGGCTTCACCAACATCAACAACATCAAGTGGCACCAGATAGTGGGCAACTCGGTCCAGTGCATCACAGCAGACCCCTCCAAACAGGTACATGTACACGTTGTGTGGAGAGCGAGTAAAGGGGAGAGTGATAGCTATTTTTGTTATCAAGACTTTGTATTCAGAAATAATGAGGACTATTGTTGGGTATAGGCAACTGACAACTGCTAAAATACTGTGTGCATCTAGCAATATCCACATAATCAACTGTAGATTACCTACTCTTGACATAATAGTATTATGTAGTATAGTGGTATAACAGCCTCATTGCTCCAGCTTATGCTATGGATGGATTGTTAGAATTTCTACCGATTACTAAGGGTTTATTGAGCTGCCTGTACCATTGTTGCAGGGAGCTGGTGAGACGCTGTCAGCATTCATCCACGGCATGTATGAGACCAACACAGTGGCAGTGCTGCGCTACATCTGGAGGAAAAACTCACAACCAAAGCTAATGGTGGCCATGCCAAAGATAAAGGCTGACTCTGAGGTACATGTATATATACGTGCGAGTATGTTCTAGTACGTGAGAGAATTTTTATCTCTCTCTCTCTCTCTCGCTCTCTCTCTCTCTCTCTCTCTCTCTCTCTCTCTCTCTCTCTCTCTCTCTCTCTCTCTCTCTCTCTCTCTCTCTCTCTCTCTCTCTCTCTCTCTCTCTCTCTCTCTCTCTCTCCCCTCCTCCCCTCTTCTCTCCTTACTCCCACAACCCTGCAGTGTCTCTATATGCTCCATCTTCCCTATGCTGAAGATGTTAGACAGTATGTGTTTGGTTCACTACCAGTCAAAGGTGCTGAACCATCAGGTATGTATGCTACCATCAGTACGCAGTATACATGTATAATCGTCTTGGAGGAATTTTTCCACATAATTGAGCAGAAATTAATGGTTGAATTGCCGTAGTATTTGGTATCCATGGGGACTGGACGGAATAATTGGTTGTAATGTACCTATTACGCATAATGATGCTGGGGTAATTGAATTTACAGTATTTGTATGTTGGAAATTACTGCTGTAGTGGACCCTGGAGATCTGAGAAGGAATTGTTTTTGTCTTACTGAGATGACCTGTTATCCATAATTATGTAACTGAACAGTATTAAGTGAATCAGAGGGTTGCGTCTGTTGAAAGCGGCGGATCCTGTTATATACATGTAGACTAATTAATTACACTACAGTAATAGCAATATTTGAGTTAATTATCGTCGAGAGTATCGTGGGAAGGGGAAGTCCACTCTGGAAGATCCAATTAGTAAATTAATTACCAGGTCAAGGGTCACAGCAGTAATGGATAATTAGCTAGTATGATTGGAATCTAGTGGTGAAATTAATTATTAATATAGAATGGGATCTCTAGTCCGCATAATTATTTAATGACGTCACTCATTGTTGTTCCTAATCATGTCTAGATCTACTGATAATTTCGTTTTTCCTCAGATGAGCAGCTGACGGCCATGGACCGGTTCATCGATGGCATGGACCTCATGACTGCCGATGTGTAAGTCTCATGATGTGATCATGCAGCTAGGGCCTTGGTTTGGTAAAGGTCGTCAGTTGAATTTGTGCTGTTTCATTTCCAGTGATGAAGATGGTGAGGCTTGTGAGGCAGTGAAGCCAAAGAGAATGTGTAACCCAATCATCCAGAGGACATTCCAGGTAAGGACTGTAGTTGTGCAAGTAATGATATTATTATAGCCACCCTTGAAACAGTTGCTGCATGCATTAAAAATGCACCAACTTAGAAGTTGGGCATCCATAACACTGAGCATTCAGATCACCAAGTTAATGTTAAAGGATCTTGTATGATTACATATTCATATTGAGTTTGGGGGATATAACGATAATCTCATCTGTCCAGTGCATAGCCCACCGTGCCCTGCATCCTGAAGACCCAGTGCCAGAAGTCGATGAAAATATATTGAGGTACAACATGTTATGTATGTATGCATGTGTACCATAAGTAACACTCTGTCCACGTGCACACAGTGTGTACATGTATATGCATTTTGTTTGAGTGTGTATGTGCAGGTGTGTATAATCATTTGTTGGCCATCGCCCAGAGTGGCCATTGCCTAGCAAGCAGAGTCTTTGTAGGCATATTATCTGCTACCAGAGGGGTGCAGGTGGTCAATAGGGCAGGCCAATGATGAGAGGGCTTAGGGGCCAACAAGCATGATCTTGAAAGATGCATGTGTGCGTTTGCTCACATGTACGTGCATGCATGTTACAGTCATGTACATGTACCTTGCATGTGCACGTACTGTTATTCTCTCACACTTGTGTGTGCAGGATGCTTGGCCCAAGTCAGGCACTACTGGACAAATGTAAAGATGATATTCAGCAACTCAAGGTATGCAAAAACTATAGTAGATTAAGTGCAGCGTCAGTGGATCTACCAGTGGTATTCAGTCAGCTATGAGATCCACTAATTAGTTTTACGTCAATCCCCCCCCCCCCCCCCCCCCTGCAGGAGCTGTTTCCCATGCAGAGGAATATCAAGACAAAAGACGATGGAGGAGCAACCGAAGCATGGAAGAAAACGTAGGCAGGCCATACCAACCAACACTGTGGTAGACCATGCATAGCCATATGATATCATGCTAGTGACAGGCTATGCCAATGCTGGTGGATATAGCCGTATGATAGCATTGTGCTGGAGACCCATATGGAGGGGTTCCACTGTACTCATGCACACACACACACACACACACACAACCCAACTATTAAATGCCAATGTTTACATCTGACTAGCCAGCTAGAATACCCTTGAAATCATGTAGCGTTAGCATTGTGTTGTTGAAAAGCAAGGGTGTTTGTTATTCTCAGAACTGAACTGGACCTTGATGCTGAGGCTCCTCCTTCAAAGAAAGCCAGAGTTGATGAAGACACTGACTTCAGCATGGCCTCTCTGGCCAGGGGGGAGATCACACAGGTGAGGAATGGGGGGTAAGGTAACGTGGAAGGGGTGAGGGAGGAGAGGGGAGGGAGGTTCTGTGGGGATGATAACTGCAATTGATGAAATTAATGACAATTTGATTTCGTCTCATTCAGGTTGGCACCTTGGACCCAGTCTCAGATTACCGCACTCTGATTGGCAAGAAGGACACGGATAACTTCGACAGTGGTGAGTGATGTGATGTACATTTGTACACACTCACATGCATGCACACTCATAATATTTACATACAAACATTGTATTGCATGCTCATACTAGGGCATAGACTAGTGAACTGAACTGTCTTTCGCTGGCCATTAATGGGTGCAGTTTCATAAGAACTTCAACTAAATAATTATCCATTAGCTGACTAGATAGCCTTATCTCCAGACCAATCCCACGTTTTCAACTATTCTGTGTGTACTATTGAAACGTGGGAGAGCCCTGGAGATAAGTACGGTGGCCCAGAAGGGCCATGTCCATTACCCAATACAATATTTCTCATTACCAATTTCGACTTTTCTCATTACCAGCTTCCAATTTGGTTATTTCTCATTTCCAATTTTGAGTTTTCTCATTACTAACTTCTAATTTGGGTGTTTCTTATTTCCAATTTCAAATTTTCTCGTTTTATAACTATTATTTCAATTCGGGTAGGTACTCTTTGCAGGGTTAGTGAAGTATCATAGTATTGATAGGCGTGCAAGAGAGGGTGGACAGGTATGCGTTGAAGGCGGAAACTGGTCGTTAAATACTATTTATACAGTATAGCTACCCTATGGCTAAGGTTACACAGTACTGCCTATGTTATAGCTACCTAAAGACCCTTTTCTTCTGACAACTTTCTGAATTACCCTTGATTAAGGGGGCACTAACATCATTATGACATTAAATCTTGGACACCCTCCCCTCTCCCCTTTTAAGTTAGCGTCATGGCAGTCATGGAGCCACACACCTGTAATGCAATTTAAGCATAGAGGGGTGTGGGTGGCTCCAAAGGCCAGGCTGTTGTCATACCTGACAGGCACTGACTATCAACCTCTTCCCCCTTAACATCATAATTATTATTATAATGACGCTAAACAGTCATCGTATAAAAAAGGTCTACGGAGGTTTAGCTAGACATATCACTAGTCTTGTGCCCAGCCCCCTTCACTGTTGCATGCACGAAGGGGCTGGGCACAAGACTAACATGTAGCCTCCATGTTGCATAAATGTGGATCAGAGCACATGGCACATGCATACAACTGGCGCCTATGATAGTTAACTATACTTGCAAAGAGAATCCACATTGAAATATCCCAGTTAATAACAGAAACTAGAGCTCTGTAGAGCACATACCCCGCGCGCTCTGTAGCCACTGTAGCGGCGTAGTATTGCAACGCTCTGAGGCATAGCTGTTTCATGACTTGACGACCCTTTCCAACACTTAGCTTGAGCATGCGCAGTCGCATCAGCTTACTATTATGCTAAAAGCGTGGGCGTGGTCGATAAACCACAGGCATGCTGAACAGAAAATACACGATTTGTAGCACTACTAAGCCTTTTTGAGCAATTCGAAGCACGTACAAACCAGTTTTGCGCCGATATCTACCGATTGGTTGTGCTTACAGCACGCACAGATGCCTAGAACGCGAGATCTGGTGATTTTCGTGCCGACAACGACGACAACGACAACAGACGATTGCTTTACCCCTTGCGCATGCGCGCGAGGTAAGGGGTAATGAGAAAAACCCAAATTGGAAGTTAGCTAGTATAATGAGAAAACTCAAAATCGGAAATGAGAAATAACCAAATTGGAAGTTGGTAATGAGAAAACTCAAAATTGGAAACGAGAAATAACCAAATTGGAAGCTGGTAATGAGAAAAGTCGAAATTGGTAATGGGAAATATTGTATCGGGTAATGGACATGGCCCTTCTGGGCCACCGTAGATAAGGCTACTTACTGAACTATCTCATACCCACTCTCGTGTGGAGTATGGCCATCATTCCATTACCCTACCTGCAGCTTCTAAGCAGATGCAAGAAGTAACTCTGCGTCTTGTGAAGGAATCATTTGGTGAGACTTACTATGACAAAGCTCTGGACTGTGTCAAAGCACTCAGGAGTGAAGCAATCACGGTAAATTTGATACACCATCTATACACAATCTTTGATGTGGTAAAGGGTGGGCATTTGGACATTTATTTTAGAAATCAGTCGCTAGGATACAGCATGTAATTTTATCAGGGCTCTCCCCAGCTCCTTCAAGCTAGTATGATAATTATTGGTTGAAACATCAAAGTAAAATCATGGCAAACTAAAATAAACCACGTGCTTTAGGGATTATTTTTGCATGTTTGCATGTTGATTTGTTTCATGCCACTACCCTGACATTAATGTTACATCAAGAGTGTGGCATGTTATGTCAGTAGTGTCTTATGTTACGTCAAGAGTGTGTTATGTTGTATTAAGAACGTGTTATGTTGTAAGAAGAGTGTTTTTTTTTTTGGTTGTAGCATTCCAAGTCTGAGATGTTCAACAAGTTTCTGAGAGAGATGAAGAGTGACTTCATTGGTACGAGGTACTCTGCGTTCTGGAGCAAGGTGGTGGGTGAGTCCATCAGCCTGGTCACCAGCGACGAGAGTGGCGACAGCTCCGTTACTCAGGAGGATGCCAAACAGGTGCAGTGTCATGTATAGTACGCTGTTGGTTACTGTAGTATTCTGGGTAAGCGCCCGTTGGCGACTAAACATATCTGGTGATTTTGGCCCACATGGGAGCTTACCTGGGGTACAGAAGCTACTATAATATAAGTAGATTCCATTTTCTCCATGTATGGTGCATCCACGAATTATTCTACATTCAATTTGATTTGTATCCTTGTGGAGTGACAGTTCCCCTCTCCACTCCATTAATTATTCTTGAGAGCTTTTAAATGACAACACTTCAATATTATTTTGCCTCCTAGTTCCTTGAGGGTTCGCTGGATGCTGCAGAGCCTTCCCCTCCCCCGCCTGAGGAGACAGATGATGCTGACGATCTGGTAAGTCTAATTGATCTTTAGCTTATTGTGTTTATCCACGGTCCACCACACATCATTTAACACCATCCATTGCTCTCTGCTCACCCCCTCTGTAGCTGGCAATGATGTGAAGCATAATAGCCTATACTACAAACTCTAGGAGATTTGTGTATGTACCCACCGTGCTGCACCTGACATACCACCATCTGTGCTGGCTTTGATCTCTTCTTAATAATGATTTCTTTCTTATACATTGTGTGTGCATGTGTGTTCTATTTGTAGAGGTGCGTCTGAATAAGGCGACACCAAGAGTACTCTTGCCGATACACACATTGTCACATCTTCTGTATTAATTATGTGCCCATTTTTTTCTGTACAATAATAATACGGTAATTGACAACTAAAATGAGAAAATAAAGCTAAAATAAGATGCTTTGGGTGATTATTGACCAGCAAGCATGATTGTATGTGATTGCAATCTCACAAATAAAAAGAATATTTTTAACACTAAAGTATCACACAGTGTGACTTGGCAACGTTACTGTCCAGCATCTTGTAGGGGCTGTTTGGTTCCACATTGGATCGGATGAACTCTGAGACCTCTCTCGTCACCTCAACGTGCCCGTTCCCAGACGTCGATACCTGGCTCCAGGCAGTGGGGGAGACCTCCGTCGTAAAGTAGGTAATTGCCACCAGCGCCTGTACCTCCGATTTGGTACTGTGCGTGATGTAGCCGTAAAACTCCTCGGCAAACTTGTGTCCATATGATGTCACTGCGATGACGTGTAAGTGGTGGTCGTGGGTGTGCTGTGACACCACCTCGGCTAGGTGCCGACCCCTTAGGAGCAACTTTTCACCATTTTCCTTCCCATCGTCCTTCAAGAGCACCCCTTCTGCGGTAGCATGGGCATTGATGACCACTACCTTGTGTATAGCTTCCTTGTACTGGGCCAGGCAAGCCGCTAGCTGCTCGTCAAACCGCTCCATGGTCTGGTTGGCCTCTATCAGGGCGAAATTAATTGGATTGCTGTCTCTCTTGAGCACCCCGGCCGGGAGGTTGGCCTCGTCTGGCTTGAAGTGTTTGTAGTGCGAGGTGCGCTGGCTGAAGTCCTTGGAGGTGACGGGAGCCGTGATGTAGATGATGACTGGTCGGAGCTGGGGCAGCTGCTCGCGCTCTAGCTGAACAAAGTCGACTTTGCCTCGTCGAAAAGCCATCCCTCGAGACTAGCTCAGTGTAGCTGCACGTACCAGTTGAAATAGTTTGTAAATTCAAGAGATTGTTTGTGGATACAAATGAGCTCACACCCTTGAAAGGTAATGGTCGGCACGGCTTAAAGTAGCCTCGTACCCAGGCCCTTGCTGCCACGCACATGTACATGTACATGCACTACGCGCGCGATACGTCTACCGAACATGTGTTATGAATATTCATGATTCGACGAGTAGGAAAATATTATTAATACAAGCTACTGAATCATCATCTTTCAACATTTCTCACAGCATGATCAAACCAGCATACAGTATATCAATACAACAGCATCAAATATTACACACACACAGGTAAAATCTTTATGCCTGAGAGTGGTGTGTCTGAATTGCATTGGGTGAAATTCAAATCTCAAATAAAGGATAAAGCAGAAATAAAACAAAATGGCATGAGCCACTGTGCTGCAGGTACAGTGGGGAAAAAAAGAAAAATTATGACATACCCTACAACTACTTAAAACAATCTTTTTACAGCATTAGAAGAAATTTCACACAACACCACAGACCAAAATTAATAGCTAAAACTTACTCCATACATTACAAGTACTCTCTGCTGATTGGCAGCAATAAAATTTAAAGGGGAAAAGGGGTATATAACATTATGAGCTGAAAAAAAAAACAAACAATTCATTAAATTTTTAGAAATTTTTGTAGAAAGCTTGATTCTGTGAGGTTGGTGTGTTGGCTTGCATGGCTTGGTGGAGGGAGAGGCCCGGATATCCCTCCTGACCCCCGATGATCACTGGCTGCTGGCCGTGGTGGTACGACCACGCGGCAAAATTATGCACGGAGGGAGGATTATTCTCCGAAGTTGTCGAGGCTGGACTCATGGGGGCACCCCCAGGGCCAGGCTGTCCATGGGAGGCGTGGCCGTGGGTGTGGCCATGAAGGGACGGATGGGAGTGGTCAGCGGCAATGTTCTTCACCCCCAGCCCGTGGTGCTGCTGTTGTTGCTGCTGCTGCTGTTGAGCTGACGCCAGAGCAGCTGCTGCAGCCGCCGCAGCTGCCTGGTTCTCCGTTATCATCCCGAGGTGAGCACCAGCTGGCATACCAAGAGCACCCATCGTAGCAGCGGCCGTCGGTCCCTGGTGGCCGTGGCTGCCCAGCTGTAGCGAGTTAGCCCCTGCAATTACCGGGCTCTTCCTGCTGGCCTGCTGCTGTTGCTGTTGCTGCTGCTGTTGCTGCTGCTGCTGCTGGTGACTGAGCAGCATGTTCCTGATGTGGTTCGGAGGGGAGGCCGTGTTAGCGCTGGACATCATGATGCTCTCCCTGATGCTATCGTTGGGTATGTGTTCGATGCGTGTCATGCCCTGTTCGAGGGACGGGGATGGGTGCTGCTCCAACGCATGCTGTTGCTGCTGCTGCTGCTGTTGCTGCTGAGATGGTACGCTGTCCACTTGGATGTAGGGGGAGCCCACGGGATGACTGCCCTCACGACTGATGCTCGAGCGAGAGTGGGCGTGGCTTGGAATGACACCTGTTCCACTCCCCTCACCGCCACTGGTCACCTGCTGCTGCTGCTGTTATTGATGGTGTGTGTGTGTGTGTGTGTGTGGAGAGAGAGATGGAGGGACAAAAGGAATTATTATACAATGTCATAATTATACACAATGTCATATATTTAGTGGGAAGCATTAAAGGGGCACTTACCTAGGTTATTCCCCAATACTAGCATACATGTAGACATGAGCATACAAATGTCATGTACCACACAACTTCTACAACCCCAAAAACATAAGCAACAGATTCAGTGAACATGCAAATCATCTTGTGTATCATAATACTTCCCACTCTGCTATTACATAATAATAAATAGCTTGAGTACATACGTATACAAGCAATATATACAATGTACTCACAGCTAGAGAGCCAGTTGGTATCTGGTTGACGAGTTGATGTGGTATTCCCTGTTGTCCCTGCTGCCCTGCTTGACCTCCCTGTCCCTGTGCCGTCCTCACGCCACCTGCAGCCACCATGGCCGATCTCATATAGAGCAGGCTCTGCTGGTGTGCCGCCGCAGCCTCCTGTTGCTGTTGGCCGGACGTGAAAACTGGCGCTGGCCCACCTCCGCCACCTCCGACAGCAGAACCACCTGTAGCGTTGGTCATCAGTGCCATGCTCGGGTGAAACTGGAGCGGGGCAGCAGTCGCCACTGGTGTCCCCCCTCCCCCTCCCCCTCCGCTGTGGGCCGAGGAAATTTCAGCTGGTCCGGGGGTCCTAGCGCTGGGGGGCTGCTGGGGCTGTTGTGATTGCTGCTGGACTTGGGTGCAGTTCTTCATGTGCTCTGGCCAGTGGTTCTGCTGGCAGGTCTCGTTGCAGTAGTTGGCATTCCAGCAGCAGTTGTACTGAGCCTCATTCAAACAGTAGCTACACTGTAGGGGCCGGAATAGAAAAACAAATAGCATAAAAGGACAGCATACCACTAAATATACAGACTGTACAGTCATGATACACTTATGTTGTGTACTACACTTCCTGGGACAGGAGTAGTGTGGCAATATCTTACCCATTTCTTCCTCTTAGTTTCAGCGATGGCAATCTCCTTCTCCTTCTCCACCTGCCTCCTCACCTCATTCACCACCTGCTGCATCTCAAGGTCAGCCGCAGCTCGCACCTGCATAATCATGTGCACATGCATAATGATTAAAGGTTCAAGCCGTACATCTTAATATCAATAGGAGCAGCAGTTTCTCCTGCCTACTTTTCAGTAGAAGCACTATTTTCTAGTGCATAAGCCAAAATAATGTTGTTTGTGTACACAACTGGAAGGAATCATTTTTCTAACTAACGTATACGTCTTGTATGCGTCACATGACTAGCTACTGCAAGGGTTTATAGGAGTCTATAAGCCCTTGGTTATTTACTTATAGTAGCTGTATACATGGATACACTGAAGACAACCTGAACCTAGAACTCTGTAGAGCACATACCCCCCCCCCCCCCCCCCAGCGCACATTGCGCAATCTATAGATTTACTTTCGGTGCATGGCTATAATTTTGTGAACTGCTGCTTAGTTGTCCCGGTGACACTTGAAACAGCGCTCTCTGCACCCAGACCTAGCCTAGACTAGACTAGGAAGATATGAACTTGTACCTTGTGATAATAGTATAGCTATCTTACATTGTCATAGTGATTGGTTGCGTTCCATGGGGCTTCAGATTTCACATAGATGTCACAAGCATTATTTAGAACATCGACAATCTTTACCAGTCATACGCTTGTTAGATGTGCGCATGAGCAGAAAGCATAAAATGGGCATGCATTATGCACTGATGGGCACTGCCGATAGGCGTGGCTACGGTGGCCAACAAAAAGGCACTATTTGTGACGCTCGTGGACCGTATCCCTCGATTTGATGCATACTGAAGCCAGTTTTTCGCCGAATTCGATTGATTCGTTGTGCTTACTAGTCGCTTAGACACCTATATCTCGAGATATGGGGATTTTTGTGCTAACAACAACATCGACGACAACGACGACATGACCGATTACTTTACCCCTTGCGCATGCGCGTGGGGTAATAATGCCTAAATCTCAAGATTAGGTGAAACTCCTCCCCCTCCAATTCATGCAGGTGTGCAATTAAAGCCCTTCCAGTAAGTTTACTATCAATCAAGCTCCATCAATCAAAATCAATTCTTGTACTTGTGCACTATACTGTGACCTATATAGCTATAGACATAATAATTACATGTACCATACAACCTATGGACATAATAATTACATGTACTATACATTACATTACATAATTAATGTAGGGTAGGGTCAGCAACGGTCCACACCAAGTGTATAAATAGAACCAGTTGCATGTTTCACAGGTAGGCTATAGGAAGCTGTTAAGAGTGAAAGCTGAAACTACAAGCCAACAGTTAAAATGGATCGACGTGACGTAGAGGCACTGATAAAGGACCAGATCACTCCACTCCAGAATGAAATTATAGAGCTGAAAGATGAAGTTGCAGCACTAAAGCAACTGGTAATGGAAAAAGATCAACAATTAACCCAAAAAAATGAACGTATAGCTGTGCTAGAGAGGCAGATACAGCAACAACAGACCGAAAGAGATCAACGTGTAGCTGAGCTAGAGAGGCAGATAGAGCAACAACAGACCGAAAGAGATCAACAACTGGCTGAAATAGCTGGGCTAAAGAGGCAGATACAGGAACGCAATACTGAAAGATACAGACAACTTACTGAAGGACAACAAAGACCTGATTCGGAGAAGAGCATTCAAGACCTCGACTCTATTCTTCCTGCCCAGTGCCATCAAGAAGAGAAAAGTATCCTCGAAGTCACTTACGATTACGTACAAAACCATCCATGGCAAACGGCGGCTATGTGCTTGGGCCTGGTAGCTGGGGGAGTGATTGGGGGAGTGATTGGAGGGTTATCCGTTGCTGGAGTATTTTCACTCCTCACTGCCAAGGTGGGAGTAATAATAGGTGGTTCAACAGCTGGTTCAATAGGTGGTTCAATAGTTGGTTCCACAATAGGAGGGATTGCTGTTAGCATTTGGATGCCAGCAGTCAGCAAGACAGAAAAATTTAACACTGTTTGAAACTCTCCAAAACTCAGATAATTGTGTGGCTAACAATAATACGTTATGAATAAGCAAGTGGAGAGCTAGAGATACTTTTTCAAGATAAATGTACCATTAATGCTGATTTTATGTATGGTAAATGTATCCTTAGTGCATTAGTGCTATTTTTGTGTGTGAAAAATCGTCTTACCACTTCCAATGATTGTTTCATTTCATCTCTCAATTCTTTTTTGAGCTGGTCCAGAGTGACCCTGGAGTGGGGCACAGGCCAGCAGGTGTGCAGCTGGTCCTTGAGCTGTTTGGCACTCATACGACTCTTAGCCTCAAATGTAGACAGCATCTCCGTCAAAATGGCCTTGACTGATGTCATCATCTAATGAGCAAGAGGGGAAGAAAGAGGAAAGGAGAAGGAAGGGAGGGAGGGGAAGGGGGGGGGGGGAGAGATAGAGAGGGAGGGAGGGGGAGGGAGAGGGGGAGGGGAAGAAAGAGAGTAAGATACATAATTATTGGAAAACATACAGAATTGTAGCAATAGTGAAGCTGAGATGCAATCCTTCATCATCCAATACATATATACTCAATCTCCAATTGACCATTAACCTTTTCAGTGAAGTACTGATAGCCCATATCCTCCGAGTTTCCAGTCAGGTGGTTCACCCTAGCACGGAACGACTGATTCACTTTGCGCACGGTGTCAGCAAACAGCCCTGATCCCTCGGTGAAGTCATTGCTATCGTCATCATTAATCCCAGGGGCTGCCTCTTCTCCCCTCACCCCAATCCTCAGATTGCTCAAACTGTCCTGGCCAGCGGCACCAGCCGCAGCCACAATGGCACCACCACCCGTAGCAACACTAGTAGCAGTGGTAGCGGTTGCAGGAGCAGTGTGGGATGATGGCTGGGTCAGGCTAGCAGTCACAGCAGCCGCTGCAGCACTAACACTGTGACTAGTACTGGATGAGCTGCTGGTAGTGACCGCGGCACGATTGTTAGTGGAGTTAGAAGCTGCCTTAGAGACTCCCTTGGTCGGGGAGCGACTCTGACCCGACTGCTTCGATTTTTTCGTCTTCTTCTTTCCAGTGGTGTTGTTCTGTCGAGCAGGTGTAGCCGTGGCCCCTCCTCCTCCTCCTGCCCCCGGAGTGATCCCCCCGCCACTGGTCCCAACGCTGCTCTGTAGCTGATTCTGCAGCTGGCTCGGCTGTTGCTGGTGATGATGGTGGTGAGGATGATGGTGCTGTCCTTTGGCCTTTGGTGATCCGGTCGAGCTCTGCGGAGAGACAGAGGATGTCGATCCCACAGCAGTAGGTACCTCTGGTCTCAAGTTGACGAAACTCAGTGCAGCATTATTGATAGTGATCTCAGAAGTGGAGGTGGTTATGAGAGCCGGCTCAGTGGAGCTAGCACCACTAGTGCCGCTAGTCTCTTTGCTGCTCTGTTTTGAGCTAGCGTTGGCCTGGACCTTGGACTTCTTGGCTGGTGGCTGCTGGTCGGTGAACCGTTTGTTGATGTTCCTCTTCCTCTTGTGCGAGTCGGGATCCACGAGAGCGATGGCCGTCTTGTTGCGGTCGTGGTAGATGCTGCTGAAGGGGTTATCGCTCTGCCCCTGTCCGTTTGCCTCGTCAGGCTCGTCTGTATCCATGTTCTCCAGCGCGCTGGGTCCACTCCCCCCGATGGTCACGCTGATTGGAGTGACTGATCCTCCCTGACCACCAATAATACCGGCTCGCCTCGTAAGGTTCGAGAGGACAGCCGAGAGCCTGTCACCAGCTTTACGACCTTTGACCACAGCTCGACTCAGCTGGGATAGATTACCACCGACAGCCTGGGGAGAACTCCCCTCATTAAAGTCTAACGAGCCGGGAATGTTCCTACGGATGGCGTTGAGCACGTTAGTCGAGGAGCCTCCTCCCATTCGTTTCTTGCCCGGGGAGCGCGAGTTGTCCAAGTCAATCTGTAGGTCCCTTGGACTGCCAGGGCTGGAGGGCTCAGATGAGGCCACATTCTCGTGCAAGTGAGATGATTTATCACTATCTGTTCCAGAGGGGTTCACCTCCACGACAGCCGCCGATGGGGGAATGTGATTGGAGTAGGGGCCAGTGCCACTCCCCCCGTTGAGGTGGTGTTCCCCCCGCTGCTCGAGATGGTTGTTGTGCTGGCCCCCGCTGCCGCTCATCTGGTGTGTCTCCCCCCGGCTCATGATCAGTTTGGATTCCTTCGATTTGAATGACTTGTGCAGTTTATCGGAGGATTTACTGAGCCCCATCTTCTCCCTCATGGCTTCTATGTTCTCCCCATACTTCTTCAGCTCTAGCATGGCGATGTTCCAGTGCTGTGTCTTAGTGCTGGGCTTGGGAGGGAGGCCATTCAGCTCCTGGATAGCCGACTTGGGCACTATCGATCTAAATATGCATACACATATGAAATGTCAATGCAGCAAAAATGTAGTACCTTGATAGGGAATTAATTTTGGCAGTAGGGTCCCAATAAAGACAAATAAAAAATTTGGCAGTTCAGTACGAGGTCACCATAAAATATATCGGGGGACAAGTTAAAGTAGTGGTGGTTTTCGATTTAGTGATCGTACACAAGTATCTATGCACCAACATATTCTCTCCACTACTTTATACACTCAGTGTCATGTCAGTTACCTATCGTGTTGCCCGAAGAACCTTACATCGCATTTGTCAGATGTCTCACTGATCAGCTGCAATCAGTAAAGAACAGTAATTTAATCTATGGACAGAACCCTTACTGATGAACATGCGTACCTTGGCTGGCCATAGCGGATAACCTCTGACCTTTGCCAGCATCACCGGGTGGGGCGGATTCTGTGGTTAAACAATACTACCATAAGCAACAGCTTCTCATAATAAAATTACACAACAGTCAAACAAGCACACACTCTATATCTCTCTTCCCCTTTCTCCCTCCTTGTATCCAGGGCATGCCACACTCAAGCACTTCAACAGTCTGTCTGTTAATAATAATGTATGTCACTCAACTTACACAGGGAATGCAGAACCAGTCCTTGGGCTGTTTCACTGTCAGCTCATAGCAACCTGGACACAGCTCAATCTCCCTCATCTGTAAATAGAAATAATTACAGTCTTAAAAGGTGGGGGTTCCACATACACACATAATATAGTACGTACATATTATTATTATCGAGTATGCTACCCTCTGAGTGCTAACTGAGCAACAGTATAATATTATCACTGTTTGTAGTCAAACCTTACGCAAGCAATATACACGACAAAGAAATACAGTGAGTGTACAAGTGTGTGTGTGTGTATGTGAAAGTGAGACAAGGAAGAGACAACTCACATCTTCTTTACAGACTTTGATGACACCCTTGGCGATCTTGGTGAGGGCATGCTTAGCTGAGAGAGGTAGGAAGATAGAGGGAAGGCAGTGACCAACACACACACACACTATACATAATAATTATACACATTTACCTCCATTATAGATGATACAGTTGTGAAGGATCCACTCTGCATCATGAGTAAACTCACGAGTAGACTGGTAGTCTCCAGCCGCCACTTTCTGTAACATGCATGTACATGTAGGTAATCATTTTGTCAACAATTGCCATCTCATGAATAACGTTAATATCTTATACATGTAGGAGTGTGTAAAAAAGAGGGAAATAGACTCAAAGAGAGGAGAGAGTGAGAAACAGAGAGAGTTAGTTCACCTCCTTGATTCTTCCTAGGTCCATTGGGTGGAAGATGTACTCCTTGTAGTGTGTCATGATGTCAGGAGGAACAGGCTTTTGAAAGATCTCCGTCTATAAGCAAGCGGGGTACAACACAAACGCACAAAGCATCATACCAGGTCACACATACATTAGAAAGCTAGCTGTCCCCATCAAAACATATATAACAATCAGTACTTACCCCTTGAAACATCATCCTGTTGACGGCTAGCAGTAGGAGATCCTTCAGGTTGGCAGGACGCGAACGCTTGGTCTTGCGGGCAATGTTCTGTAAAGAGAGAGTGGACTCAAAATCGTTCAGCCACATGCTCCACTGACTAAACAACACATCATAAACAAATGGATACACGATTACACATTATTGTAGTATCTCCCCCCCCCCTCCCTCACTCTCTCTTACCTTACAAACAGGGCAGTACCACTCTTCATCTCCCTCTGGTGCCCTAGAGAGGCCAGAGCACTGGATGTGGAACACTCTTGGACACTTATCACAGCAGAGAACATCTCCCCCATCATGGCACACCCAGCAGTAAGAGTCATTCTTTGTGGCATCCTAAGAGAAAAAGAGGTGACAACAGCAAAGCTCAAAAGAGGGCACAAAGGAGCAACATGATATGGCTGTTGTTCTACTGTCATCACCCCAGTCAAAGGCTTTTTCGTGACTATGGCTTCAATTAAGCTTTTAGGCTTTTTGGCTTTCATTAGCACATGTATTGGGGAAGAAAGTGTGAGTTTTGAGAAAACAGCTCACCCAGTGCCTTATGAAAATAGACTACCATAATGTTATTCATAAACTCAAAAACAAAATAGGGAGCTAAATTACATTATGTCTGACTCATTAGCTCACACACACACACACTCTTATACACACCTGTTTTTCAAAAGATTCATCATCTCCTGACTTTCTGAGACGTAGCAACAATTTGGGATGAAAGGCTCTGTGTGTATGTGTGTTTGCGTATAAAAGGGTTAGTAAAGCCACCATCTTTTAGCTTCAAGATAGGGACACATTGTATATCATTTGGGGAAAGCATGAATCAACAGTGTTGTGTCAGAGTAAAGAAAACTTTCAACATCCACATTTGGGGTGGTGTAAATGGATGAAAATCAGTGCTTGGAGGCAGCAAAAGGGGTGAAAATCAGTACAAATACCTGACACATACCCAGACCTATCCAAGACAGTGCACTACATGTAGCTAAGCTACTCCTGTGAACCAGATCGCTTCCTTTTAAAACAGAGGTCCCATCCCTAAATCCCCATACCTGCGCACTAGGCACGATCTGATTGGTTGGCTGGGATACACAAACATGTGAATTCCACTAGCCGCCTACACTACCCACAACAATCACTACCGCTACCATATATGGTGGGGCATTGATTTCCTTTCTACAACATGACATGCAGGTCCCATAAGAATAGCAGACCACCTGGAAGCGCTGCTTTTAACCGAGATAGCTAGGCAAGGGCCAAAGTGTATGAATACATGAACCTAGCTAGGGCCAAGGCACTATCTTAGACCTATAGTGATCTCTCTTTCTTACTTTCTATCTGAAAGTGTAGCCAGGCTTTGAGAGGCTGACTAAAGATCAGAGAGGACAAAGAGAAAGAAGGTAACTCTAAACTAGACAAACAAGTTGGAGACTCACAACATAAGCTACACCAAAACCAAACTTCTTGTACTCGTACACTTGTGAAAGAGTACCACATAAAAAAGTTACATATAATTCACACAAGCACATTGGTTGACATACAGTGCAGCTGGGTCCCCTTCTCCTTTCCCATCTTCACCATCACTATCTTCATCATGGTCCAACTCCAGTGTCTTGCTGCTCTGTAAACGGGGAGGCTCTCCCAATTTAGGGGCCCCATCACTGGCCACTGACACTCCACCAGTGGTGTGGGTTGAGGGAGCTGGGGGGAGCTGGACAGGGGGAGGTGGGGGTAGGGTGTCAGTCCTTATACCCATTAGTGGGGGAATCTTGGGTTGTTGAAGGTTGTTAGGGTCACCAGCTCCACTAGCAGCCTGGGTAGAAGTGGAGGGCCCATTGCTGGGAGTAGGGATAGAGAGAAGGGGAACGGGGGGAGGGGGTTGTTGTGATGCCGCCATTCCTGTCACAGGTGCGGCCAAGCTTGCAGTAGCAACAGCGGCAGGTGTAATGTTGCTGGCAGTGCCAGTATTTGAAACCGGGCCACTGTGTGCGGTACCGGACCCCTCAGACATTGCCCTGGACAAGAAAAGACAAAAGGATTTCTATCACATCTCAACTGTTTATAATCATCCCCAGGATTATGACAAGCTGTGTCTTTAATTTTACACATATTCATGTATGTCAAATCGGCACGATAGCCTGCCCGAGAATCGGCAGGTCCGTTCTACTCACCTGTCTCACCAATGAAGCGATTTATGCGCTCGCTTGATATGAGGTACCACGTTTGTGACAATGTAAGGTTAGGAAAGACGATTTACACCACGGTTGGTCGTCTTTTTTCCAGCGAACACCTTCGGCAGTCGGCTAGCCTGTTCACTTGCCGTGCCACGGGCAACCCAAAAAATTTTTTATTGCCCGTGAGCTAATGAATGTCACCAAACCACAATACAGCGCATACGAACATGCGCGTTGCTATGAGCCGACCACCACACAAGCCGACTAAAGTGCAAACAAAAACAGCGTGCAAAGAGCGGTGAAACGTTGCCGTTTGTTCGTAGCGCTTTCGCTAAATCTGCAAAGGGTCTGCGGAGAGTCTGGTTGTTCTTTTTTAAGCACTAAAAATGTAATTCTTTGTCGCTGTCGGTCGGGAAAGCGCTTCGGGTCATCGAGCTGCGATTTAGCAGAGAATAGTACAATAAAGCTGGATTCTGGCTAAATTCAGAGGTGGTAGGTTCTCTTACACTGTAATCTACGGTCCAACACGATGCACACAACGTATCTTCCAGTACAAACAGACGAGCAGTCGAATTCAATCGTGTGGATATGCGCCATATGCAAACAGATCTAGTGGGCGGGGTTATTAATTGCCACGTGGGCAACAGAACTTTCTGCAACAAAAAGACGTGGTGATCGAGAGAGCAGCTTCGCCAAGAAGAACGCTAAACGAAGGTAAGTGACTAAAGGAATCTAATGTATGTAGTTAAAGGTTTTCTAAAGTGCCCGATTCCGAATTAGAAGGCTATTCCATGTTCCAAAAGGTCATGACTAATCGCAACACTGCAAGATCGCACGATTTGCAGTTTATTGTACGTTTAATTTTGATGAAATTTGCAAGGCAGTTGGTGCCAGCGTGTTTCGTGTGTGCTGCGTGCAGTTTGATACATACAGCTTTGTGTGAACCGTGATTTGTGATGGTGGGCACTAATTAGAACGTTTCACTTTCTGTGTCCCCATACTAGACTCTGCCGTAGCTGAGGAGGATGCTGCGCCGACCTCACAACAAGGACTCCCCTCCTTTCTTCAGCCATGAGTTTGTCATCCAAAACCATGCAGACATCATATCATGTGTCTGTATGCTCATCTTCATGGGACTCATTCCACAGGTAAAGATGTAAACAGAAGATATTCATATGCAGGACATTTTATTTTTCTGTGTTCTCTGCTACACAATATAAGCATTCAAAGAAGTAACTTATTCTATCAAGCTACCAAAGACTACTAGGCATATAAACGCTGGCTTGCTACATAAAAGCCTGTATTGTAAAGAAGGTACCTTAACTTATTGCCCCTGTGTGCAAAATTAATATAATATTGGGGAAATGTGTATTCTCAGTAGTAGTGTGCATGCTGTAGTAGGTTGGTTGTGTTTCTCGATGACATTGTGCATACTGGTGTGGTGGTGAAACTTTCCAGTTCCTCCCGAGGAGACTGTTGGTATCATTGCACACAGTGCCAAAGCACTTGAGTGTCCCTTAGATTGGACTAGTGAGTGTTCTAGTGAATGTGGAAGTGACTGACAGTATAGGCTATTCATTGACCACCAAGTGAAGGAAGCAATTTCTCTAATTGGTCACTTTCACAGAACAGTGATGTTTCCTCTGGTATTATAGTACAGATAGCCAGGTGAGGAAGCAGTTCCTCTGGTTGGCCACTTTCATAGATCATTATAGCATAGTGTACAGAACAGCTCCTCTAGTCAGATGGTTATTTGTTGTTATCCGTTGTTTGTCATGCACTCACTTTCCACCTGACACAGTTCTCCAACTCCTTAGCGTCTAGCATCATCTTTGTCCAATACAACAAAACTGTTGCTCCAAAAGAAGTTGAACAAGGTAGGAAATCATAATTCTGCCATTGCTGTAGGTCCTTTGTGTCATAATTTTATTATTGTCCCCCGGCCCTCCTACACTACACCAGAAACACGAAGTCTTCGTGTGGACACCAGGCCCCTCCCTGAGACCTTCTATGAACATGGTGTGTTGGATGCCCTGAATGTTGTCTTCTACGCCCTCGTCTGGATCATCATCCACGCCCTGCTCCAGGAGTATGTCTGGGAGGTACGAAATATGACGTAATCGTCGTAGTGGGAATCTTATGAGAGAGAAAAGTTCGTAAATTGGCAAAAAGCACTGAAATCTTTTGTGGCTAATTTGACAGGTGGTACTTAGTTATAATGTATGTGTGCATTGTACTCTGCAATTTTATATTCAGACAAGAAACATGCGAATTTGCATGCACCCCCCCCCCTCCCAAAAAAAGCTGTACTGTACTGCTTGTGTATTTTGTTCTGCTTCAGCGTACAGCGAAGCGTCTCCGCCTGTCCAAGGTGAAGGTGGCCAAGTACTATGATTCTGGCTCCCTCATGGCGTTCTACCTGGTCTCTCTGGTCTGGGGGATCAACTACATCATCAAGGTTGGACATCAGTGCTATGCAATCAGTGTGGTATTCCTTGTTTTTGTAGGAGGGCTATGTGTTTAACTGGCAGCTGCTCTGGGATGGCTACCCTCATGCTATTATGCGACTCTCCCTCAAATTCTACATGCTCAATCAGGTTAGGGGCTTCCCCATAATTCTTGCACTGAGATTCAATGAAAAGTGACATCTGGTGCTTACGGCTGTTCATTATGTCTTCCTTGTTTGTAGATGGCCTTCTGGCTTCACTGCTATCCAGAGCTCTACTTCATGAAAGTTAAAAAGGTGATGGTTCTAGAATTACCCTTTTCTGGTGTGCACACTCTTCTCTCTCTCCCCAGGAGAAGATGTACACTAAGATTGTCCTCTACACTTCTTCATTTCTCATGATAGCTGGAGCATACATGATGAAGTAAGTCCTCTAACACACATTACTAACAAGCACATCGACAGTGTGTGTACCTTGCCCCATACCTTCGTAAAATTCATTGTTGTTTCAATTGTCGTACACAATCATAAAGTACTACATTGTGTAGTTGTCCCTTATGTCAATGATTATGTATCTCACACACACACTCTCTCTCTCTCTCAGGCTCCAGCGTCTTGCTGTGATCCTCCTGGTTCTTCACTACTCTGTTGAGTTCCTCTTCCATGCCTCACGTATCCTTCACTATCATGGCAAGGATGAGATTGCCATTCCTGGGTAGGTCAGAATGGCTAACCTCTACCTCCAGCTGGCCCTAGGCCAAACCTCATCCATTAGAAAATTAGCCAATGACTGAGTTGTGATGTACATGTATGCTAGTATTTTTGGTTGTGGGGGGAAGGGAGAGAGAGGGGGAGGAGAAAACCTCATACTGTCTATTCTGTGGTTTCAGGTTCAAGCTATGGCGAGTTTTGTTTGTTCTGGTTCGTGTGGGGACTGTCATCATATCAGTGCTCACTCTCTGGTAAGTCACTGGAACTGTACTATGGTTAATGTGCTTGGATATTAGAGTGTTCATAACAAAGGGATGTGTTGTGTAATAAAAGGTACAATGTGCATTACACGTAGTATTTACAACTCAAAAAAAATTATTGTAGTTTGTGAATCCCTCTTTAAAATCTCGTTCTTCTCAGTACTGTCAGTGAGTTGATGTATGTTTGTACATGTAGGTTTGGTCTTGGTAAGGTCCATCAGCAGCTGCAGCTGGAGCCACCTCCTGCAGATGAAGAGGGAGAGGATGCTCCACTGCCAAGCAATCCTGATGTGGGAGACATCACCGGGTTCAACAGACTGGACTTCACCGAGTGGCCATACAGGTGAGGTCAATAGTCTACTACAATTATTATGCAGTGATAAGATTTGAGCCACATACCGTGGATAGCAGTGTCAGTAGCCACAATGTCCTCGGAATGGCCCATGGATTACTGTTGGCTGTAATGAGTATTAATTCCCTGTAGTACTATATACATTTACCAATGCTATTGTTACTCTGTTGTAGTCTTTCAGCATTCAAAGCTGGGAGTGGGCCTGGGAATGAGGCTAAGGCCTTGTTGGCTTCCCTTCACCATCTCACTATCATGCAGGTTGTTTGGGCTGAGCTTCATCCTGTTCCTGCAGCTGTGGGTGGGGTGGACCTTCCTCCACTACCAAATGGAGAGGTCAGACAAACAGAAGCAGGGGGCAAGCTCAACAACTGCTGACTCAGCACCTCCAGGTGGGCATTAATTAGCCACTCTAGAGTGTTTTAAAAATTAATGTACTGTATTGTCTTTGCAGGTAAAAAGCTCAAGGGTAGACCTGATTCCAGAAAGAATGACAAGTCTCCAAGAGCAACAAAGCCAAAAACATCATAGGACAACCAATTCTCTATTCTTTTTGATAGGCATTGTGCTAGGAATATGTACTTTTTCCAGTGAATTTAGGAAACGAGCAATTCTATAATTCCTACTGTTTGGCTAGGCTCTGTCATATGCGGAAAAGAGTACAAGTATAGCGAAATGTGTCATTTTGATTAGCACCGACTGGCACTAGCTCGCATAATAGCATTATTCATGTTCAGAATTTTGTGTATACACATCTGAACTTCTTGCAGTTGCCCTCACCCATGCAGTCTTTGAGGACACTCAGCGGAACTCAAAACAATAAATAGCTTCATTGATCACTTACTGAATGACCAGCAATTCCCCATCGCCAGTTACTATCACAATTTCTTTGCAACATCAATCTGATTCGTTGTCTTGCTTGCATAATAATATTATGACATTGTGTTCTTGTAGGTGGTAAGGGGTCTGGGCTAGCCTTGTCCCCAGGCCACTCCCATGTTTTCATTTTTCTACCATGTATTGAAATATTGAAAATGTGTGAGTGGTCTGGGCATGTGATGACACTCTAATGTAGACTTTGTAAGATATTGATAGTGAGACAGATCTAGAATTTATAGGCACCTGCATGCTGCAGTGATGTGCTCCGTAGAGTACGAATTGACCCTTAGGGGAGCAAGTCTAGCCCGTTCTGTCACAGATTTGGGGCCAGCCTGGGAGAAGGGCACATGTACAGGCCAAGTAAACAATCAAGGCAGAAAAAATTGACAAATGACACTGGCAATAGTAGCAAAACAGATGTGTAGCAATAATAATTATGTAATTATACAAATTACTGTATCCGATCTAATTAACGTGCCATGAAAAAATAATTATGAGTGCTGGGTGGCGCGCCATTAGAGCGTGAAATTATCCTTCGCGACCAGGTGGCGCGCAAAATTTGTACACAAAAGTATAGGGACACGTGGGTGGGCACATTTAGCTAAATAGAGTGTGAAAATTGCACTTCAGGCCGAGGTGGCGCATCTATTAGAGAGGCGTGTTAATTAGATCGGATACGGTAAATGTATAATGCCACTCTTCAATTTAAAATTATAATTCATACAATAATGTTATTATTGCCCTGTTTGAATCAGATATCTTTAAACGCAACAGTGTAAAAGAACTATTCATCGGCTGGATGCAGCCAATTGCAAGGTGAAAGTACACAGATGGCGTCAGCTTGTACTGAAGCTCCGGACTTGTCCCGGTATGACCATTTCTCCTTGTGTGACACCACAAGATCGTCAAGTGGGGTGAGAATTTTTTCTAGGGTGAAATTTTCGTTTGTGTCTGTAACATTTTTCGACACAGGGAGGAATAATCTGCAAGCAATATGGAACATCCGTTGCCTCTTCGGCCCGACCTATTCGGTAAACTACAGCTCTTGTCGCGGAATCTATATTTTATACGTGAAAAATTTCTTCAAGCCCATGGCCAGATACCTTTGTTATATTGAAGGAAAAAATTCTAAAGTTGCTTGCACCATCAACACAAGTCAAGACGAGAATATCACCTAGCTCAGATTTGTTCCTCCGGCCATATGCATGCAAATCCCATTGCAAGTGCAGTAGTGATAATAGCAGTGTGTGTTGACAATCGGTGCCTTCGTGCATCTGAATTAGTACAGCATTATGGCCAGCAAAGACACCAAGCGTGAGTGAGATGTTTTCATATCGACAGGTTTGTCAGTGTCACCACCCTCAAGTGGTGAACTCACGTGATTACAAGCTGCTAGCGTTTCTTCATATTTCACAGGGTGGAGTAGAATGGTAACTTGGGATGTGTATCTCACGATATTCGGTGGATGTGGTCACGGGACTCTTTGTAGTGATTATTTGTTTCCTATCCTCACTGAATATAGGTTGAGCTGCATAACTAGTGACATGCAGGGCCTGTTTGGGGCGAGCCTGAGCTGAGCCTCTGAAAGTCTCTGTCAGTAGCTGCGACTCAAAAACTTTAATAAAGCCATAGCACGATAGATCTTGAAGACCACTGATACAGATCCAAGCAAACAATGACAGACAGTCTTATAGTGTCGTGTAGGCTGTAATTATGGGAGGTGAATAGTGCCAAAATTAGGCACCATGCACTTTCCGGTCATAGAGTGTAGAGGAGGTATGTATTATGAAGTGGAGGGGGCATGTTTTGTGTAGTGGAGGCATGTTTAGTGAAGTGGATAGTGTATATTTGGTGGAGTGGAGGGGGCATGTTTAGTGAAGTGGAGGGGGTGTATTTGGTGGAGTGGAGGGGGCATGTTTAATGAAGTGGAGGGGGTATATTTGGTGTGGTGGAGGGGGTATGCAGAGTGCAGAAGGGTCTACGTTCAGAAGACTTATGAAGTAGAGGGGTGGGGCTGTGGATCTGCACATATGGAATGTCCCTTCCATCAGCTTAGAGTATCAACAGCCAGCTCTATTATTTTATCAGAGAATCCCCAAGGTTCAAAGTTCATAGTGTAATACTATGGACACACCCCTTGTGTCCCACCCTCTAACCGCATGCACAGAAGCTTCATCCTCCTCTCTGCTTCAACAAACACACCCCAGTACCCCTCCACTCCATCAAAGACATACCCGCCCTAAAACTTATTATCTCCACTCAAACAAAATGATCTCTCCACTTCACAAAATGTATATACCCCCTCCACTTCATCAAGCATAACCCTCCCTTTCACAAATTGTACCCCCCTTAACTATATCAAACACAGTCCCTCCACTTCACAAAATATACCCCCTCCTCTCCATCAAAAGAAAACTCTACCCTCACGAATCAGTGCCCCCTCCTCTCCATCAAAAGAAAGATCCTACCCCCTCCACTTCATGAAACATCTCTCCTTTACGCACCGCAAACAGGAAGTGTATGTCGCCTAATTTTGGCACTGTTCACCTCCCATAGTATGTCTACAGCTGCATGATAATCCCCTCCATCCTTCAGTGCCGACAGTCAATACAAAGTTTTACTATTGCCTCTGTTCTAGTATCAGAGTCATCAGTGAGCAGCACGTCTAGTCTATCTTTATCGTGTTCTTAGCTGGTCCTTGCGCTATTGAGCTCATGACAGGATCTATCTCGCTCAGAGTCTCCTTTGGAACCTTCTGCTTGCTTCTGTACGGCGTGGTACGGTAAACTTGCTTGCAATACAAGCTCGAGTGTAAATTTGCAATTCGCTAAATTAGAACGGCGTATATACGGCCCGTGTCCCAGGCATGAGAATGCGCAATAGAATGTTTCGCGTTTATGTCCGTAGAGCATCACTGGGTATATGATTTCCGCAGTGTCTAGAGTGCCGGCAAATTTATGTACAAATTTATATTGCCATATGCAGGAGGGGGCGGGGACTAGGGCTACGTAAGAGTACAGTATTTTATATGGATTTACCGGCACTGTAACGCTTAAATTGCGGTGCCGGTACCGGCACTGTAGACACAGCGTATAATTTCGCGTGACGGACGTACCATAATAATAATAATATATAATTATTATTATTACGTTACGTCCAGAGTCCCAATTAGAAACAAAGAATTCGGCTCTCGCTATGATGAAATGATGATGAAATGATGATGAAATGATGATGAAACCTATGATGAAACTTATGATGTAATTCCTGTGAAACTGTTTCAAAATGTTTAGCGCGCATGAAAGGTTGTTGGGACCCAGAATTCGAACCTAGCGTAGAAGAGTGGTTGTGTGTTAATGATATTATTACTGTGACATCGAATCTGGAAAGAGATGATTGTACCACTACTATGTGTGTTGCACACTCCTTGTAATGTATTTCTGGTATACTATCTATATTGGAACAATGTCATCATGCTTGTGCACGTGGCTGCTGTTTATAATGAATGCACAGGAGTGCAGAACTCTCACCGCTACATGCATGCATGTATAATATTATTATAGCATGGCTCACTACAGTAACTATGCATGTTCAGTATCAGGAGTATAAAATTTTAACTACATACCGGGCCTGCACCTGAACAGGGTTGTGGTACTACTAAACTACATACCCTACACCTAAACAGGGTTCTGGTACTGTTTTCTTCAGAGTCAGTAATCTAAGAGTTGGGGGAAGGCACTCGCCGCAAAGCGTAGGCAGAGGGTTACTGCAATTGTTTGGCGATTTTTGTCCGTCCCTCCTTTGCTAAATGGTAAGGGTCGTCACAAAGCAAGTACGCATTCTAGGAATACGTAGCATAAAGGAAGAGTGGTCGTGTTAAGTCTTGCCCTGGACGTAGTCTCTAAGTTGTTCATTACATCCCCAGTATAAATTTACTTTTTTGCGGTTATAAGGTAATTATGATGTAATTATGATGTAACCTATGTCGTCATAGCGCTAAAATTCAGAGCCTTTACAGAACACTTCTGAGACCTGAAAATCGATAGAATCATATATTAACTTACATACATACCCAGCGAATACATTAAAAGCTGAGTGCTACTTTCTCCGACAAGTAATGCTGGCCGAACTTCACGCGTTCTTTTGGCTGACGTAATCCTGTGGATAAATAAAGCTAGCCTTGCGCTATTTATAGCACGCGTCATGCCACGATCGATCTGAAGTTCGGAAGCTGTACCGTGCTGTCGAGTTCATCTCCTTTGCATCGAAACTCGAAGTCGAGAGTCGGTCTTAGACTCCATCTCTGCGCCCCAGCATCGATGTGTATATTGACGACCTTTTACCCACATGCACCATTAGAACTATGTAGCTACTGGGGATGTGGTCAAGTTTTTCATATATAATATAAAATTCGCGCATGGCTGTACCGTTTATGTGGGGCTCGCTCAGGCTCGCCCCAATTATATTTTAGTATCATTAATATAGGCGTCGAAAGCATTTTGAATGTGAGGGGGCCAAGATGTAGTGCAAAGCGCGTGCACAAAATTTTATAAGCTATGCCCACTAATTAATAATAATGCATTCGTGAAACTGATGACAAAAATGAACAATGATGGACAACAGGCAAAACAGTCAATTTCAAGGAGAGTAGCAAAGAAACTAACAATGATTTTGACTCAGAGTTGACAGAAGGCTATTGTAAACTGGAAAAATCAACAAGTTTTGCTTAGCACAAGGCAAGAGTGGCCTGAAAAAGTGGGGGTCATGGCCCCCTGGCCCTCCACTGCCAGGTGCCTTGCACAATTATGACAAAATACAGAGCCTGGGATAGGCTAACAAAATAGCAATATACTGTTTACTATTGGTTACCAGGAGTTGGGTCGAGCTAATGTGACTACGCGTGCATGTATGTCCGTATAGAGGGGAATTCTCGAGGGGGTCCAATTTTGTCGTTTTCATGGGTATTACCCATGAAAATTCGGCCCACGAAATTTGTACAGTGTTAAATGGGCATGATTGCCTGCACCCGTGAACATGAAAAATTGAAGACAGGCTTTCTGTGAAAATTTGACCCTACTAAAATTTTTTTACTATATTAAATGTACATAGCTACAACCATGCATGTGCTTACTATCCAACTGTCCCAAGGTTTGCATGTAATATAGGTGTAAAAAATCTGAGAATAAAGCAGGTATTGCTTTTATTTCTCTGTCTCAAGTGTTTGGCCTGGGCTTCATAAACAGTTACTATTTGAAAAGTTACAGACGGTGACGTATCACATCGCTACTGTGGTACATGTATAAAAAAATAAGATTGAAGGATAAAGTGCCAAAATAAGATTTGTAGGGATAATCACATCCACTATAGCTACATCCCTATGCTTGCTTTTTTGAGTTGATACAGAGCATCAATGACCATTGATGCATGATATAACCGAGAAAAATCCTATTTGTTTTATTCTCAGATTTTTACACCTATATTGCATACAAGCCCGGGGACAATTGGATAATAATGGTTGTATGTACATTATAATAGTGAAGAAATTTTAACAGGGTCAAATTCAAGAGAGACGTAAATCCTTCCCATGAGTGACTCATGGGAAAAGTGACGTAAATCAATCCCATGAGTCACTCATGGGATTGGTGACACAATCCTTCGCATGAGTCACTCATGGGATTTTCTTCCCTTTATATATTACGTTTTTTTTTCACCACAACTCCCAGGCGTCCATAGTAGCAACAGTAATACTGCCTTTTCTTTAGGTCCGGACCGACTTCAGTTTTGATTCTAAAACGTCGAGGGCAAGACCAGTGAGATACAATTCGTCGACTATCTCTTCAGCGACCCATCTCTGGTCTTACGGGGACAGTGAAACACTAGATCATTTCGCATTAACTCGCAATTGTCCAAGATCTTGTCTAAATTAGCCATAATTTGTGAGCATACTATCCGTTATAGTGCTAGTGCAGATGGATTATGGCAGAAAACTTTTTAATGAGTAGGCAAATTTTGTGAGCATGTGCAATAGACAAGTTTCTGGGGTGAGATTCATCAAAATTTATGAGTGGATAAAAATTATTATTATTATTCCTAGAATCTGATCTCAATATCTGCTCTTCTATATTGGTGCAACATCTGAAATACCCTTTCTAGACTTCTTCACATTTTCAATGTTCATTCTTTGGTCCATGGCTTGGAAGAGAAGCTCATAAACCTTGGCTATCTCAGCAATATTCTGCAGCAGTATAATGCAATGGTCTACAATAACGAATAATTAACCTAGCTAACCTGATTACTTTGAGCTAGCTTGCTATCACCAGGTACCTGGAATGGGAATAAAATTATCACATCATTTAATATGTTATAGTTCAACTATGGCCTGTAGTGGTTCAGGGGCGGATCCAGGGGGGGTCATGGGGGGCAGATGACCCCCCCTTCCAGGCCTGAATATCAGGGGCGGATCCAGGGGGGGTCATGGGGGGCAGATGACCCCCCCTTCCAGGCCTGAATATCTTGTACCAGCTTGCTGTGCTTGGCTCAATAGCCAGCTTTGCCACCCTCCCTTCAACCAATGAACCTTGATCTGTCACAAAATATAGCTAAAAACCTGTTTGTACGATGAAAAAGTCGGGTTCCATTGACATCTCGGGCTGTTTGTCTCGTTCGCGGCAACAACGTGGGCGTGGTCTTCACAAAAGTGGGCGTGGCCAAAAATTTCGCGCGCGATCATTTACTTTATGACCCCCCCTACTTGATGTCCTGGATCCGCCCCTGTGGTTTATTCCCAAGAGGCAGATAGTTGAAGCCGAGTGGTTTAACTGGCTGCCTTGAGGGGACTATCGCTATTCTAATAAACCACCTACAGGCCATAGTCTAAGTGGCTGTAATGACGTTTAAATGTTGTATTTAAACGAGGTTAACTTCAGAGGCCTAGGATGGGCATGCGCAGCATGCGTGGTTACATCATCAGGTAGCAGCATGCATTGAGCATGCGCAGTACAAGAGGCGGGAGGCGGCCTGCGTGAGATCGACCCCTATAAGACAGTGCTGTGCAAGATAACAGCCAGAAAATCAAAGAACAAAATGAAGCAGCAATGGAGCAGACCGGGGGACCAGCGCCACCACCGCTTGTCAGCCTGGTGATAGACCAGGGACATCGTTGGCAACGTTGACCCATGCCACCCATCCACAAACTTTAAATCGAGTCTCTGTTGGTTTAATACCAACGTGATCAGCGCTCCTGGGGGGAAGGCCAAATGGTGGCATTAGCATGCCACCAGAAAAGGTAATGTCCCAACCCCCGCAAGAAGGTGGGGCATTACCGTGCTTCCCCCAAGCACTTTCACCAAAATACTCAGATTAGATCTGAGGATCGGGACATCAATACAGAGTGTAGAGGAGGGCTATCAAGAAGTTAACTATGGCCACCAACACCTTGTACCTACCCATGGTATAAATAACTGCCCATGTGTGGTATAGCGTTATACCATAGCCAGGCAGTTATACCATGGCTAGCGGTTACTACTGTCTAAACTATACTATTAGCTGTATAGACTAGAGGCTGTGCCTTTGATCTTTAGCCTAACCATAGTACAAAATTATCATAACAGTCGAGTCACATTTTCAATGTCCATTCTTTGGTCCATGGCTTGGAAGATAAGCTCATGAAACTTGACTATCTCAGCAATATCCTGCAGCAGTATAATGCAATGGTCTATAAGAGGATCCGGATCATACAATATTGAATAATTAAGCTAGCTAACCTGATTACTTTGAGCTGGCTGGCTATCACCAGGTACCTGGAATAGGAATAAATCATCACATCATTTAATGGAGTATATCATAATTATAGGTACACAGTGATGCTAGACTTACCCCTTCTGGTTTTGTTGTGGACCGAATATCTTCAACTCTATGCGGTTGTGTTTCTGTTGATGCTTTCTGTTGCTCCTTCTCCTGTTGTGGCTGTGGCTCCTCTGCTTGCCCCTTGGTCTCTGCTTCGTCTTTTTTCTCTTCAATCACATCGGGAGATATTTTATCAGTAGATTTAGTTTCTACTTCACCTCCCTATGTATAATAATAATAGTATTAATGTACCGTAGTTAATCGAATACAACGCATGATCCAATATATACAAGTATAAAAACAATTGAATAAAATTGAAGAATGAAGTAGGGATGGCAGGATCAAAAAGTAAACAACCAAGAGAGAATCGCATCTACTATACATCCCTACGCTTGCTTTTCTAGACTATTGTGCACCTATTGATCATGGTTGACGTGTTTGTTGAGTGCGGCATGTGCATAGTTGCCAAGTGTCCCGGTTTGGCCGGGACAGTCCCGGAATTTGGCCCTATGTCCCGGTTGTGTCCCGGTTTACCTGATTTTGCAGCATTGTCCCGGAATCCAGCTCGATTGTACAAACGGAGGTGTGGCACAAGCATAAACTCAGTATATTATCGAATTTCAGTCCGTATATCTCGATGTTTAGTGGGTGTGGCAGTACACGATCGTCCGAAAGTGGGTGTGGTCGACCAAAAGTTGGCGTGGTCCGTAAATTTTCGCGCGCGCTTCGCGCGCGTTAATACTATTTTCTACTTTGTCCCGGTTTCTCCTCTTATAAACTTGGCAACTATGCATGTGGGAGACATTCATACAGGTTGTTCCCTAGTTGTCACGATGGTTTGGGTTTATCAGTTTGATTCAATCGCATTATTACTGGCTATTTTTGCACCCCTCAAAAAGCAAGCGTAGGGATGTATAGTAGATGCGATTCTCTCTTGTTTGTTTACTTTTTGATCCTGCCATCCCTACTTCATTCTTCAATTTTATTCAATTGTTTTTATACTTGTTTCTGTTCTTTTTTATTGTAATGAAAACTTGTACTTGTTTCTGTTCTTTTTTATTGTAATGCACTTATCAATGTATTGCCCCAGGTACCACCCCACGGGCAAGGGTGGGGGATTTGACCTATGTGAAATCAATTGCCCCTCCCCTGGAGCGAATGCTTGGATCAAATCCCTCCATTAGGACTGTATATTTCCCCATGCTATCCATAAATATTGATCAAATCCCCCTGATCCGGGGCATGTATATTGGTCAAATACGATCAAATCCCCACCTTTTGCCAGTGGGGTGGTAGGTGGGGCAATACATTGATAGGTGCATAATTTATCAAATGCCACATGGTTTGCTCGTTAAGCGGAAGATGGGAGGTGCGCAAAATTCTTCGCCACGCCCCTCATTAACTTGCGTTCATTACCCCGCGCGCATGCGCAAGGGGTAAAGCAATCGGTTTGTATGTCTGTTGTTGTTGTTGTTGTAGTTGTCGTCGGCACGAAAATCGCCAGATCTCGAGTTCTAGGCGTCTGTGCGTATTGTAAGCACAACCAATCGATAGATATCGGTGAAAAACAGGTTTGTACGCGCTTCGAATTGCTCAAAAAGGCTTACTAGTGCTACAAATCGTGCATTTTCTGTTCTGCATGCCTGTGGTTTGTCGACCACACCCACTCTTTTAGTATGCTGATGCAACTGCGCATGCTCAAGCTCAGTGTTGAAAAGGGTCGTCAAGTCATAAAACAGCTTTGCCCAAGTTGCAGAGTAGCGCAGAGCGCGCGGGGTATGTGCTCTACAGAGCTCTAGTTATTATTGTGACGACGAACAGGATGACAAAGAAGGCTGCTTTAGGCGGTCCAAGTAGTGATGAGACTTTTCCGCTTAGGGAGAAAACCTAGTTCTAAGTTTTACTGTTGGTAGCCGAGCTAGCTACCCCGGCGGCATAACTGATTTGTACTGCTCGAGCCTTGTGCCTTCGTATGATGGTATGATATCTATGATCGATCCAGCGTAGCACTAGCGCTGTAAGCGCTAGCGAGTAGCTCGCCTGTGCCTAGCGCCTTACCGCTCCTCAAACCTTGCACCTTCATATCCATGACTCTCGATCCAGCGCACCGCTCAACGCGGTAGTACGTTCGTAGCTAGCTAGCTCGCGATCGCCTAGGGGGCGCGGCCAGGCGCTGTCACATGACTTCACCATGGCAACACATTCCGAGCATGCGCATTATATCACAAAAATGGCGTATCAGACACACCCATTCGATAATGCGCCGTACACACCCACTATTACGTAATTGTCGAGATAACGCCAAACTAGCGTGCCACTGCACTGCTAGATAGAGTGGATTTATATGAGAACTAAGGTGAGAGGTCCAGACAGTCTTGAGTTAGCCCTGGAAATGAGAAAGAAAGAAAGAAAGAAAGAAAGAAGAAAGAATGAGAAATGGCCTATTTTTTGAACATCTGGTTCTGACGTGTACAATTGTTTTGATGAATGATCTTGGTCTTGTTAGATGCACAATTTGCTGGAGATTCTGATTTTCACACTTAGAAATTTCACAAAATTACCAATTTTGAGATATTTGGCTATTTGTAATGTATTACATATATGGTATATCCGGGCCATCCCTACTTATAGAGTCTACCGACTCTATGATAACGCAAGAAATTAGCATTAAATTTTTACGAATTCTCATATACGGAGCGATTGACGACCTTTACCAGAAAAACGAGCGTTTTTTTTATCATAGAGTCGGTAGACTCTATAAGTAGGGATGGCCCGGACACTCCATATACATAATACATTACAAATACCCAAATATCTCAAAACAGGTAACTTTGTGAAATTTTTAAGTGTCAAAATCAGAATCTCCAGCAAATTGTGCATCTAACAAGACCAAGATCATTCATCAAAACAATTGTACATGCTAGAACCAGATGTTCAAAAAATAGGCCATTTGTCAATCTTTCTTTCTTTCTTTCTTTTTCATTACCAGGGCTAACTCAAGACTGCCTTGACCTCTCATCTTAGTTTAAGTATAAATCCACTCCATTTTGTAGCGCGCAGGTCCATGACACGCTAGTTTTGCGTTATCTCTACAGTTACGTAATGGTGGGTGTGTACGGCGCTAGCTCTAGAAAAGGGTGTGTCTGATACGCCATTTTTGTCATATAATGCGCATGCTCATAATATGTTGCCATGGTGAAGTCATGTGACTAGCGGCGCGCGCCACCGCCGCTAGCTATAGCGTACGCGTATACCCGTAGCCAAGCTAGCGCCTATAGCTTAGCCATAGCTAAGCGCCAGGCTCTTCCGTGCGAGCTAGCTAGGCCAGTGTGAGCGCGATATAGCGAACCTAGCTAGAGGCTGAGTGCTGTGCTGGGATATGGAGACTCGAGGCCTCAACGTACGGGAGCGGCACGGCCCTCAGCAGTCGGCATAACAGCCAGCTCAGCAGTGACAGATAGTCGATAAAATAAATGATAGCTACTAGACTCTCATAGCTACTTGGCCGCCTGAAACAGCCTTCTTTGGCATCTATGCTTTATCGAGTTAACGAGGGGCGTGGCTACTACTTTGCGCACGCGCGAACTCACCTCCCATCTCCTACAATTTTACTTACTGTATTTGCAATAAAAAAAAAGAGCAGAAACAAGTATAAAAAATAATTGAATAAAATTTAAGGATGAAGTAGGGATGGCAATGCCAAAAAGTATACAAACAAGATTTGTAGGGATAAGAGACAATCACAACCACTATACATCCCTACGCTTGCTTTTTGAGTAGCATGGGAATCATAAATATTAAAAACTGACTGACAAGGAGAACATGAATTTCTTCCACATGCAAGTCAAGAACACTCCAAGGATAGCATGCCTTGAACAAGTCAACATCAATAGGTCTGTAATAATCGAGAAAAGCAAGCGTAGGGATGTATAGTGGTTGTGATTGTCTCTTATCCCTACAAATCTTGTTTGTATACTTTTTGGCATTGCCATCCCTACTTCATCCTTAAATTTTATTCAATTATTTTTTATACTTGTACTATATACAACGAAAAATATTTTCAGAAAGTTTCGTTTTGTGTCATAACGCACCTGATTGGTCAGAACAGTAGGGCCGTGTGCAAAAAACATGGTAACCATGGAGATGCATATGCACGAGGCGCAAAGCGCCGCGCGCTCGGCGCGGCCGGCCGGCCATCGATCGCGAGTTCGAGTACTCGAGCACATACGAGTACAGCCTTGGGGCCGACCAGCCGACCAGCCTAGGCTGCAATACAGCTAGCTAGCTATAGCCTAGCCTAGCCTAGCCCTAATCTCTCGATCTTGCGCCGGCGCCAGCATCGCCGGACGCCGGTTTGAGCGGAGTGAGAACGTCATCGTTGTACTCGCAAGTTGGGCCCACCAAAGTCTCTGACTTCTCGCATATCTATGCTTCTTGCAATGCAAGACTGAAGAGGCGAGTTAACTGTTCGCTGTCATACCGGTACTATGGTATCCATGCTGGAGTGGAGCTAAGGCTCATTAAATTCCACCTGCAGTGAGGGGTGTGGCCTACAGATCCGTTTGTCCGCGCATGCGCATACATTTTAGTGGCAATATGGGAGTTTCAAGCATTGAGGAGCAACCCTGACTATCTGAGTTGAGATACCGACTTGAATGCGTTCATATATTTTAAAAACATCATGACATTTATCCATTTCTAATAATTATTGAATACAGTCATGCTGATCCAAATAATTTAATTTATAGTCAGCCCATGCATAATAATGTCATTATTGTAGTGCATAATTACATTATTGTGACATTATACATACTTTTTCAAAATTGAAATTAATTTTTTCCCTGCGTTATATTGGATTAAGTACGGTATACATAAATTCTTAGTAACTAACGCTTTCTGCTGCGGTTGTGGACTCAGCAAATTCAGTGACTTTCATTAGCTTTTCATCAGTAGAGGTTGTGACCTTAAGTTGATCCACACTTTCCTGTTTACCCACCTTGAAAGAATAGTAGCACAAGAGTTTAGTATTACACACACTGTAAGATAGCTGCATACATGTGCAATCTTGGGTTGAGAAACATTCTTTGTTCCGACTTCCGATTCATCCAACTGAGATAGTAATAAGTGACAGCTAGCTAATATAAATTTTATGTTACTTGTTCTGATTGCTCTTGTCCAGTTTCTGAGTGAGTGGTTGATTCTACAGGTTGTGATTCCTCAGTCTGAGTTCTCTGTTGCTCTTCAGATTCACCGACAGTGATGTCCTTCTTAGTAAAGGAAGTCAGCTCAATGCCAACAGCACCAGCTTCCAGGCCTGGAACCTGAGTCAGAGGTTTCTGATGCACATACGTTAAGCTAATACCATGACATAATATTGACATACTTCATGTTGATGAGGGTGTACTTGCTGCGGTTTCTTTCTGATCTCCTCTTCAATTGCTCCACGCTTGAAGAAATATGCTACATCAACCAGCTTGAGCCCAGTCTGCAAAAGAGGACATCTCATGGAGAGACTATTAGGAGTTTAGTGACTCACCTCAAATTCTGTCTTAGCTCCTCTTGCCAGTAGCTCCCTTAGGATACCCACTCTACAGTTCTTTGCTGTAAAGAAAATAGCTGGCCACCCTGTTGTCTGTGCACACAATTGAAATGTGCATATACATGCATCCAATGATCGTTGCGTACAACTACTATAATGTATGCTAAGCTATACCTGATGTTTATAGTTGACATCAACACCCCCCTCCAACAATGCCTCTACTATGCTCTGATAACCTTTATCAGCAGCCACCATCAATGAGGTCAACCCATCCTGTAGAGTTATACAGTCTGTGGTCATTCTGGTGAACATGTGAACTTATGACAACTGCACACACGTGCACTATTCATACCCTATTTGGCATGTTCAGATCTGCCCCATAGTTGGCCAGAACCCTTACCACGCCAACATGTCCCTTCACAGTGGCTGCATGGATGGCAGATTCACCAGCTTCCTGCATAGAGTAAGACTTAGTTGATTGTTGGCAGGATTGAATTTCAACGGTAACTAAACAACAGAGATATTTGATTCTCACAGTTCTCATATTCAAATCAGCCCCTCTTTTAGCGAGCTCCTCAACAATATCCTTGAAGCCTCTACATGCAGCCTCCATGAGGGGACTCCAGCCTCTCTAGAAATTAAGTGAAAGGTATACAGTTTAGTTGCTGGAGGAAGGGACGTTGCTTCTCACTCGGGCTTTACCTTTCCTTGGTGGTTCATATTTGCGTGGTAGTCACAGAATAGCTTCACTAGTTCCATGTCATTTTCAACACACGCATGAGTCAGTGGACTATTTCCATTCTGTAAGGAATACAAAATATTATAATAGGTGGTCATCACATGCATGCTATTTACCTCTTCAATAATATTGACATCAGCTCCTCTATGGACTAGCAGCATCGCTATCTCTGTGTGGTGCTCACAAACGGCAAGCGAGACAGAATTTTCTCCTATCTGTAACCATCCATGGTTTAAAATATTTGTGAGTATAGTAAGAGAGCTTACTGAACTCTGGGCATTTGGGTCAGCTCCATAGTCGAGAAGTAATTTCACCATCTTTAGGTTTCCCTGTCGAGTGGCCAGCATCACCGGTGACCAGTGGTTGACCTATACAAAAGTTGAGAGTAGTGAGATGCTAGCAATAGCCTTGTCTCCAGACCCAGGCCCATTAATTCTGAGCATTAAAGTTTAGCAATGTTTCATGCTGAAACACACGTAGTAGTGAATAGCTGGGAATACTGGGATTTTAGTATGCAGTGACTCTGTCAGGTGCTAATCCAGAAATCTTGCATGGAAGGTGGCTGATGGGGTGGCTACCCATAGTAAACTATAATACTGGTGCAAGGGAGTGCTGATTAATAATGGTGGAGGTCCTATAACTAAGTTGCATAAAAGAATTAGTGTAGGGGGTGGCTAGGCACCTATCCACCCCCCCCCCCCCCCCCCCCGGATCAGCCCCTGTCTGTGTAGTATACCTTGTCACAAACATTAGGATCAGCATTATTTGCTAAAAGTAGTTCGACCATCTCCAGATTATCCTTGTTGGTACCCCACATCAGCGCTGTCCAGGCATGCTGTCAGTATGCAGAATCTGATAATTATTCAAATAGAGATATAAACTCATAGAATGCTTTACTCTGTCAGGCTCCTCAACATTAATGTCAAGATTCTTTGCATTATCAATGATATACTTGACAGATTCTAGATTGTTGCTCCTGCTTGCTCCAACAAGCAGCTGCATAATATAGATATTACAGTAATCATGCACGACATAGTACACCAATAACAATGATGGTGGTTACCTCCGAGTCAGCTACCCTGCTGGATCCATTGTAGATATGATCAAGGAGTGCATTGCAGTCGGAGAGATGGAACTCTCGCTTGATCTTACCCCACAGATCACGTATGTACTTCAGTGTCTTCAGCCGAATGCTTACATCTTGGAGCCTCAGTGATATTGTTTCGTAGTACTTCCTATTAGTTCGCCGGCCGTGGAAAGTGGGTGTCAATTGTCTAAGTTCTGTATCGAGTTTCTCTTCAATGTAATTAGCAATGCATTGGGTTGCAAGGTAGTTGTTGACCATCTCCCGGTGATCACCAATTGCAGAACTCACTTCCTTGTCCTTTGGAAGATATCGATTGGCAATGCATTCAAGAGTTCTGTATTGGCAATAGTCCCACAACTCCTGAGTATTGATATCCCTAAAGATCTCTAAAACATCATCAGCTTTGGGAAGGGCCTTTGGAGCGAATATAGATTCTAGGTAGAGGTAGAAATGTTGGATATTCAGCTCATTTCTGGACTGCTTGTCAGACAGCTTGCTTGCAACAAGAGCAACAAGTCTACCAAAGCTGTCCCGTGCATCAAGCTCTGTCAGTGCTCTCATTTTGGTTGCAACTGTGAATCATAAAATATGCAAAAAAATATTTGTGCATTTAGGTTCAGTATGGGATCGCCATACAAGATATATTGGCAGATTTTAATTTGGCGGTTACAAACCAAATTGCCTACTGCAGTATTAAGAATAATATTATAATAATTCAGGTGGTAAAATTTTGTAATTTCAATGATCAATATTATTAATTTCCCCTAAAATTAATATTCAGTCTTTGACTTTGTTTACATCTGGAAATGGTCAACGTTTGTTCGCGTTTCCAACTAAAACAGACGTGAATTGTGTCCGTGCGCAATCATTTATAAATAGCGCGTCGAATACTATCCTGTAACCTTAAACTGTAACGAGACAAGGGGAAACCCGATGAAACTACAGACAGCAAGTCATCTGTTAATGTGCCTCACACAATATTTGTGGGTACCCTAGCTCACGAAACGCTTACTTTAAGAAATGCATCACCTATAGGCATGCATGAAGTCTATTTCGATACTTGATAATCAAGTGCCATTTATAGGCAAATTAAAGGGTCGAGAACCAGAGTGGCCTAACCCCAAATTGAATGCAGGAAATTGTACAAAAAGCTCAAAAATGGACCTATAATCATACACCCTACTCTACCAAATCACTCCAATTAAAAAAAAATTAATGTGAATTTTCTGTTGCTCATAAAATGCATTTAAACATGTTTTCAAGATTAGGAGGGCTAATTCAACATTTGTGGGTTAGGCCACTCTGGTTCTGAGCTCTAAGACTTCAATTAATCACAACAACTATAGTCGTACCTTGCTGATGGATGTTCACTTCTTCTATGATGGACTCCTCCCCACTTGATATATGTTGTTCTTCTGGCCTGTGAAGACCACTAGGCTGTGTTAGAGAGCGGCTGGAGGAGGTCTCTGAGTCTGAACTATGTTCTTCAACATCTTTTTCCTCAATGCCTTCATCTGCAATACAATCACTGATATTGCACCCTCAAAAGTCTAGCTTGCACATTATGTATAATATTAGACATGAAAGGAAAGCCGGGGGGAGGGGATACATGAATCCACAGCCTTTCACAAAAGATTTCTCCACGAAATTTGGGCATACCCCACCCACCTATTCCATTTATTTACAGTGTTTCTTGATTTCATATCATCTTGCATGGAATAAATAAATAAATGGATGAAGTAGGGACAGCAGTGCCAAAAAGTACACGAACTGGATAACTTACTATACATTCCTACGCTTGCTTTTCTTGATAAGATCATGCACTTGTCAATGTCAATAACCAAATGAGGAAGCCCCTGGTAGTGGGAATAGTATGTTAATTTTGGTCTTGATTCTATACATGCGAGAGATATCCATGGATATAGTCATAATATAGCTATGAAAAAGCAAGCATACGGATGTATAGTGAATTATCCATACAAAATTAATATTGTTTGACAATGTGTACTTCTTGGTACTACCATCCCCATTTCATCCTTTAATTTTTATATTATATTATATTACTGTTATTGCCCTCAGGGTAATTTATATTTTTTCATCAACGCCACCTGACTAGTCTCACACCCAGTTCCTCAGTTCTAGAAGGTACTGGGCACGAGACTACCGCCAGCAGGCTGACACAGATACCAGGATTTTCTTTGTACCGATGATGACGGACAAATCGATTATTTACCCTACATGGGGGGTGGGCCAATCCAAATACTACCCCCCCCCCCCCCCCCCCCCAGCCAGAACTTACTGTACTGGTGTACAATGTCAGTATATAGAATATTATTTTCATAGTACTGTACAAGTTTATTTTTTGTGTGTGCATTTGGTCTATATACCCAAGATACATTATAGCTCAATTCCTTGCTACAGATTGTGACTCAACTGTACCGTATGTAGTTTCCGGTTGCCGTGACAGTTGAGAATTGAATGGTAAACTGGCAAAAAAAACTGGCTTCAGTCTATTTGAACCGTTTTTAGTACAGCCCAGAGTGCAGTGCATTTCTATTGGCCACACCTATAAACACATGGCTATCTTTCTGAGCTACAGACCATATAATTTCTGCTATGCACAGTTACTCTAGCCTGATTGTCAATATTAGGGGTTACTGATATAGCATGGGTGTGGCTTATTACCAAAATTGACGATGTAGTATGTAGCGCATGAAAGCTACCAATAGAGAGTATTTTAGCACACTTATAGTGTTAATTCCATCTAGCATCTAGCTAACCCACGTCCCAAAGCAACTCATAATAATTATTATAAATGTCAAAGAATCATCAATAATAATTTGGGCAAACTACTGATGCCTTTTCCTATATACAAAATGGGAAAATGAACTTACAATATCGGGAGGCAGTCTGTACATGCATGCTTACTTATGGAATATTTTCTCTTCCGTGTGAACGGAGTAATCTCTTTCGTATGTATATTCGGCGCTGAATCTAAGTCGCTACAACACCTTCTTTTAGCAGTAATTGTTGGTTCGCCATCCTCCAACTCACTTCGTTTCAATGAAGCATCAACACTCACCAGTGAGCTAAATTGTTTGTTGTCAGATGGAGCTTCATGTTCCAGGTCGCTTTGTTTCAACAAAGCATGCTTGCTATCCATTGATCCAGATAGTTTGTTGTCAGCCAAAGCCTCACCTTTTAGCTCACTTTCAGACTGAGCCTCAGTGTCATCTTCATTGGTTTGTTGTTTCAATGCATTTTCCATTGATTCAGATAGTTTGTTGTCAGCCAAAGCCTCACCTTTTAGCTCACTTTCAGACTGAGCCTCAGCGTCATCTTCATTGGTTTGTTGTTTCAATGCATTTTGATGTGCAGTGTTGGAATTCAGCCAGCATTCTTGAGCAGACTCCAATGATGAGCTAATAGATTGATCATATAAATCAGCAGTGTGTTGCATAGGGATAGCGCTTTCAGCCTCTGATTGTTCAGATATTTTATCATCATCATAAAACTCCTAAAATAAAACAATGAATATATGTAGCTAATAGTATAACTATAACTACAACTCAGGTGAACTAAGGCATAGGAGTAAATTATTGCATATACTGGCTGTTTCCTCTCATGAATATCATTTGCATCTAATTAGCATATCATTAACACAAATGTCATGCTCATGATTGCTCTAATATTGGGTGATGAGGCACGTGATTGCTCTCCATATCTTTTGTATTGAGCGAAGAGGCAGCTAGCAGTCAAGAAGCTACTGATAGATATTAGGGACAGAAGACAATCATTAGTGAGTGACTGTTCCCGGCATACCTATGCTTGAAGATTCATCTATGAGAAGTGGATCCGATTGCTTATAGGTGAGTGGTAACAAGAAATAATTAAACTATCAATAAATTTTGAGGCTTATTGAGCTCATACATTGATGCCTCGCTCAAGAATAAACTTTTTAAAATAAACAATCCAGATAGTTTGAGATACTCGAGCATCTGCTTAAGAATTTGGGAGAGAATCTTTTGTTCTGGAATTTATGATTTTAAACACTGTGTGCCGTTTCTGGTTGCCATACCCACAGGACAAGTTGCTATGGTAGTTACCCAATTTGGTCCTCAATTTGATTAAGGATGTCATGTCCAAGATACAAAAAATTTTATATCATCACATTTTTAATGCAAAATTGGATATCCCATACCTTAATGCACCTGAAAAGTTCTGATCAATAGTATTACATACTTAGCAATAACAGCAGTTTGTACCGTTATATACATGTGATCCGTGACCATAATATGTTAGATGAGTTCATATAATAGATTTCAGGATTATCAGCCATAACCTCAGCACACTTACCTTCAGGGCTTCTTGGGCGAAATGTACATAGAGTGAGGTGATAGGGCTACTAATCCTGAATTCTTACCATGAAACCCCTCAGAAAAGCACCTTGATCACGTACATTTGTACAGCCAGCAATAACATTGTTGCATGCCTAGCCTTGTCTACAGGCGGGAAGGGAAAGGAAGGCCTGATATCCACTGCATGAGCATGTGCTACATTTTCCGTGTAAAAGTGTCTATACACTAACTCCTACCATGTGCTGATAAGTGAAACAGTCCATGTGTCTAAAGAATACGGGATGACCTCCTGATCTTCATATTAGCGATTCAGCTAAACATGTGCCCACACTGTAACGTTCAGAGGACTTCGTCGATCGATGGATAATGTCGCTCAAACTACCTCGAAATCTCACTCGAAATTCAAACTGTCAAAGCCTGGCATTTCTAGATTCGTTGAGCATGATGCATTGAGGTCAAAGGGCAAGTATACTAGGCAGTATCCATAGATTAATCAGAATCTGAATAATAACAGCGCATGCGCATGCAGTGGATACCAGGCCCTGGTTACAATGTTACTCTAGCAACTAACCATGGTTCCATAATGTTCCATTTTTGTATAGCTGGCTTCATCATTTTCACTGGACTGTGACAGTGAGGATGTGTCATCAACACAACATGTATGTACTTCTTTAACTTTGAGTCGATTACTTCCTGGATCATGCTCTGAGAGTATATATACATTTGCATTACAGATAGCACCAGGTATAATTATCATAGAGTCGGTAGACTCTATAAGTAGGGATGGCCCGGATATGCCATATATATAATACATTACAAATACACAAATATCTCAAAAAGGGTAACTTTGTGAAATTTCTAAGTGTGAAAATCAGAATCTCCAGCAAATTATCTATCTAATGAGACCAAGATCATTCCTCAAATCCATTGTATATGCCAGAACCAGATGTTCAAAAAATGGCAATTTATCAATCTTTCTTCTTTCTTTCTTTCTTTCTAGTTTCCAGGGCTAGCTCAAGATTGCCTTGATCTCTCATCTTAGTTTTAATATCAAGGGGTGGTCTCTCCTATACCCACTGTGGTTAGATCTGCGACCGGGGTCACAATTTGTGACCGCCAAAATTCGGCTGTGACCTCATGACCGTGCTTAAAATTCGGCTGTGACCTAGTGACCACGCTTAAAAATCGTCGGCTATTAGCGCCATAGCGCTAGCTAGCTAGCCATAGTATAGTAGTAGCCGCGGGCCGCGCGTGCTCACGTGAACATAATTATTAAATGATATTAGTAACGTAGCTAGCTAGCTGTAGAACGTCGAACCAGAACATTTCATGTGGATATGGAACGTTTAAAGGGCGAGTATATCATCTCTGAATATGTACCTACGTATTATTTAGCTAGTATTTGACTTCTCTGACATGTCTGACAACCTCGTCCATGTTTGTGCTCTGTGACCGCGGAATAGCAATTTTAGCGCCGTGACCTGGTGACCACTTATGAAAAACCTCGGTGACCCAGTGACTACCCCGTGACCCCGGTCGCAGATCGGACCACACTGAGTATAGGAGTGACCACCCCTTGAATATGTATAAATCCATTCTATTTAGTGGCGCGCAGTGCAGTGGCACGTTAATTTTGCGTTATCTTAACAGTTACGTAATAGTGGGTGTGTACGGCGCATTGACAACTTAACTGGGCGTGTCTGATACGTCATTTTGTGATATAATGCGCATGCTCAGAATGTGTTGCCATGGTGAAGTCATGTGACAACGTCCTGGCCCTCGGCCTCGGGGATTCCCTAGCGCATGCAGCGCTTGTGCTCTCAGGCTGCTGGATCGATCGATCATGGGTATGAAAACGCAAGGCTCGAGAAACAGTAAGGCACTAGGGCATAAGCAAGCTACTAGCTAGCGCGTGCAGTGCTAGTGCTCTGCTGGATAGATCATGGATGTCATGGAGCCTGCGCAAGACTCGAGGAGCGGTAACGTCTCGGTACAGATCAGCCGCGTAGTGCTGCCAACCGTGAATAAAACTTAGAATTTGGTTTTCTCCCTAAACAGAAGAGTCTCATCGCTACTTAGGCCGCTTAAAGCTGCCTTCTTTGTCAGCCTCCTTCATCACATAGGCATAGGAACGCAAGTTAACGAGGGGCGTGGCTACGAATTTTGCGTGAATATGATCTTCGGCACCTCCCATCTTCTACACTGGAATCATTAACAGCAAACCATAATAATAATGAATTATACTGAGAGCAATAAAAAAAAAGAACAGAAACAAGTATAAAAACAATTGAATAAAATTGAAGGATGAAGTAGGGATGGCAGGGTCAAAAAGTACATAAACAAGATTTGTAGGGATAAACACATCCACTACTCTTGCTTTTTGAGGGGTGCAAAAACAGTGATATCTTCCACACACAAGTCAAGAGTGCTTAATGAACAAGTTAGGTGCATTATAATCGAGAAAAGCAAGTGTAGGGATGTATAGTGGATGTGTTTATCCCTTATAAATCTTATTTATGTACTTTTTGACCCTGTCATCCCTACTTCATCCTTCAATTTTATTCAATTGTTTTTATACTTGTATTAAATTAAGTGATAGTGCCATCAAGATATAAAAGTGGTAAATGTAGGTCCCTATATTGTTAATTAGTGGTATAATGGAATACCATATGGCCAGTCGATAATTTTCAGGGGTGCTATATAATCATGTCCAGAAATAAGACTAGGCCACCTTAACCGATTATACGCGAGATGCGCCTTAAGGCGCATGCGCGTGCATGTCATTAAGCGCGAGAGACGCCTTAAGGCGCAAGCGCCATTATTGCTGTGCTATAGCCGCGCCCATCATTCCATAGTAGATTAGTTTGGGCTTGGCATCCTGTCTGAGGTTAGTACAGGAAATACCTTACTCCAGTGTGGCTTCGAGGTCACTTGTTGACCTTCAGAAAGGAAGTACTAACGAGATTACTTATCAAGATCGAGATGGCCACGATCGACCTAAGCGTTGAAGTAGCCTTGTTTTCTGCCACAATACGTGCAGTACAGACATATCGCTAAGCATACAGTTAGACTAGGTCTATGTCTACCTTACTGTATAGACAAAGTGAGATGAAGAGTTCTACTAACCACGGATGGACTTGAGACGGCGACGGTTTGGAGGTAAGTAAGCTTTTAAGCTTTTATGTTCAGAAATAGCGTACTATATGTACATACGAAGCTAAAGTAACTAACTACGAAGGTTGTACAATGACTCCTTCGTGTCAATAAAGCGTCCATAGCTATGACAACCGTTCTAGGACGCTGTACAATGACTATTAGCTAGTACACTATTTTTACTTAAATTAATTTAGCGGTTCCGGGTAATGACGTCATGTACATTCCGCGTATAATCGGTTAATAAGACTAGTTCCAGTTGACATTTACAAACATACTTATAAGCGCTTTGCAACAATCATTACTGTGGTTATCCGTGGATGTATTCTAAATGATGCATATCAAATGTGATAGAAAACTGGTTGAAATTCCCAAACGTAGTACCTGATTTGGAAAGCCCAATGGTTCTTTTGAGTTTCTATTCATGGAACCAGGATACTTGAAATTTCAATCCTTTGGCTGTATCATAGAGTCGGTAGACTCTGTAAGTAGGGATGGCCCGGATGTCACATGCGAAATACAGTACAAAATGAAAGTAGACCTCTGTACCCCGCATGTACATTGCATAATTTGTAGATCTACTTTTGTGTGTATGGTCATAACAAGAGTATATATACTCTTCGTCATATTAATTATAGAATAGTTTGGGTTTGGGTCCTGTAAGTGCAAATCCCGGGCAGTCTTTTGATAGCTAGCTAGGACGTCTTCTTTTGCATCACACACTATTGAACATGCATCAGTGGGGCTCTCGAGACAGCTCAGGTAACCAGCGTCTAGATTGACCTGCAAATGAAGCCACGCCACTCGTTATCTAGATCCGGGCCTGAAGCTGACTGACCGGCAACTTGAAACTGAGAAGGCTGTTTAGAACCAAGTAGCTACAAAAATCTTCTGTTTCGGGAGCATATTTTATAGGCCAGTAAGCTTACTGTTGGTAAGTTGCCACCATAATCGACAGTTTACTGAGCTGATCAGCTGAGCCAGTGCTCGATCACGCAGGTCCGACTGGATGCGCCGGCGCATGCGCGCCACTTACTCGGTCACATGACTTCACCATGGCAACACCTTATGAGCATGCGCGTTATAAGGACAAAATGGCTTATCAGACACACCCACTCGCAAAATGCACCCACAATTAAATCGCTATCCTGATAACACAAATCGAGCGTGCTACAGATGTACACGCTCCAAAATGGAGTGGATTTATGCTCGAACTAAGGTGAGTGGTCATGGTACCGTAGTCTTGAGTTGGCCCAGGAAAACAGAAAGAAAGAAAGAAACCTTGACAAATGGCCATTTTTTTGAACATCTGGTTCTGGCCGAGGTTCTGGCACATACAATTGAATTGATGGCTGATCTTGGTCTTATTAGATAGGTAATTTTCTGTAGATTCTGATTTTGACATTTAGAAAGTTTGCAAAGTTACCTGTTTTGAGGTATTTGGATTTTTGTAATGTATTACATATATGGAGTATCCGTGCCATCCCTACTTATAGAGTTAGTCTTGTGCCCAGCCTCTTTATCGCACGCGGGCGATAAAGAGGCTGGGCACAAGACTATTATAGAGTCTACCGACTCTATGATATGGCATATCCATGTCATCCCTACTTATAGAGTCTACCGACTCTATGATACTATGGCCATACCTACATGCAGAGACTTGGATAAATAGCATGAGATAGAAAAATAGTAGTGTCGAAGACGCTATCAGATGAATAATAGTGGCTACTGTTTCTTGCTAACACTGGTAAGTGTAGGCCGTGCTGCCATGATGTTTGTGGCCACGCCCATCATCATGGACTTGCATATTGTATAACCATATCACTGTACATGTAGGCATTAATTTTCGTGGGTGGTAAAATTTTATGACTGCCAAGACAACCATGAAAATAATGAAAATTAGCACCCCACGAAAACTAGAGCTCTCTCGAGCACAAAACCCTCTGCACGTTGCATGGCATTAGCTAGCTAGGGCTGGGGATCCCGACAAGGCTAATGTTATGTTGCATTGTTCAAGATTCAACAGCTCTCAGCAATTAATGACAATCCTGGTGTGTTGTATCGAGCACCACATGTACACTGTGGTGCTGGCCAATATTATCGTTTCAAGTTGCTCATTATTAGCTATATGGGTCCAAGCACTGCATGCATGCATGCATACATGTACAAGCTTAGCTAGCCAGACTATCATACAAAAGTCAGTGTGGTTGCAAGCTATCCAGCCTTAATAGTCTGGGTGAAGGGCTGGCAACTAGACTACATTTATACTAGTCTAGCCTGTTAGCAGCAGTGAGTGTAACCACTCAACAAGAATGCACACAATTATGTAATGTGCATGCACGTGTACGTATATGCTTGATCAGCAGTTTTGTTATACACACAAAGAACGTACAAACCAAGAAGCGTTGTTGATAGTCTACCGTGATCAGTGATGACTCAGTCAAGTTATAAGTACTATCGCTACTCCTACACACTAGTCTTCTTGAAAAGAAGCCATCGCTGCCTCATTTGTCCATTGTGAGCTGGTCAAGAAGCTAAGAAGGCCGTGGTGGTCAGCAAATGTCACCAGAACTTCTGAACAAAGCGTTTTCAACGAAATCCACACAATGCATACGTTGAAATCAGTATAGAAAGCCTAATGATACCTGATTTTCAACGTATAAATGAGGTATGTAGCAGCTAGCTCGATTACAGACAGACAGACAGACACACAAAACGACTACCGTAACCCTACGGTGCATGCGCTGAGGGTTAATTACCTGCCATACGGTATATTATGACGATGAAGTAATACATTGCACATGTACATTGAGCACTCATGCATGACGTGGAGCAATAATATAGCATATGGATTGAAGCTGGCTGACTCTCAAAATCATGATTGGTTACCACTGTGCAAATGATGTAATCAGTACAAGCTCTTGAATCATCAGGCTTGAGCTAGTTTTGCACGCCACCCCCATCTACTCATAAAGGGTCTGGTCAAAAGGGTTGCATTAGTGTATCAATGCATTTATTGGAAATTTTGACAGGCATTAAATACACGAAAATACAAATTATCACTTGACTCATGCATAATTACATTCTAATAGTGCCATAATATGACTACACTTCTCCAACTTAATTGGGCCGAGTACCTATACCTTGAGGATCAGGAAGTGTGACACTTTTTAACCAATATTTTCTCATGGATGCAAGAAGGGGCTGGGCACGAGACTAGGGTTTTAGTCCTGAGCCATTTCTACAAGAAACTCAGAGGGTTACGATGATTAAGAAAAATAATACATACAGCTCTTCACACATGTAAATGGCACCCTACAAAGCTACCCACCATACAACATGCTCCTCAAATACCGTACTCGCGCTCTAATTATTCGAACATTCTAATAGCCCGAACAGCAAGTTTAAGTAATTTATTTCCTTCCTAATTCGTCGAACATCTTGAATTTCAAGTTTTCTCATCCGCTCTAAATCAACCGAACGGCCAGCATGGCAGGAGCTCGAGACAACTCTTCTACGTTCATCGAAGAGTGTGGCTACCACATCTTGGACAGCATATAAGAGCAGAAAGGTAACAGACACAGACGGCGATCATTTTGTGATCGCTCCTGAGAGCATAGCAATACTGAGAACTCTAGAGCTGGACATAGACCGCTGTTTCTTCGTCGCTATAATTGTGCTTTTTTTCTCCATTTGCACCGGATCCATTCTATTTACACTCGAACAAACCATTGCCCGAATTTATTTACTTTCTATTTAACACCGAACGGCGATATTAATAATTATTTTTGGCCGTTTGGATAATTAGAGCGAGTACGGTAGCGTAACTTTTTTTTTTACGGGTCAGACAGAGATGGAAACATTTTCCGGTGAAACACTCAATACACGTAAAAGATCTGTGGGCAAAGCCAATCTTCTATGCATGCTAACACTCAGCAAGTCAAATCTTCTTGGTTCTATTATTATAGTATCATTCATGTGACTTCCGAGGCTGCTTCCATGGCATGTCCTGCTGGCCCACTATTCAGAATGATACCGTCGACAGCAAATAAGCTAGTCCTGGACAGTACATGGATCACTTGCATTCCCACTCTCTATTTTGCCAGTCCAATGTCAGCATCCCACACATTTAAAAATTTTTTGCAGAATTTGGCAAAACTGCGAAATACGTAATCCTCGAAAATTATGGTGATATGGTAACAGACCTCTGTGAATAGAACATCTCCCCCTGTGTATCAGTCTGTATAGAGATAACAACACCGCAATTCTGTGTGTATGTTTTAATTCTATAAATTTAGCGGAGATGCTACATGAGAGGCATAATTCTCAGTAGGGGCTCTGATGATGTCAGTCAAGTATTCCAAGACACCCTCTCTCTGCCCCAAGGAAAGCATGGACTGCTATATACTATAACATTATATGCTTGTAATAGCTATCTTACATTATGATTTGGTCCCATAGAGCTTGTAACGACGTAAATCACGATACACCGGTACGTACGCCACCACAATAGCTGGCCAGTATGGATGGGAGGGGCTGGGAGGTCAGGGGATGGGTTGCGAATGGTTAAGCAGAGTTAATATGGGAAGTCTGGGTATGGGTTGCAAATGGTTGACAAGGTTAGTCTCAAGGGTTTGTCTATACGTGGGGTGTATGGACGGGAGAGGCTGGGTTGTGAATGGTTAGCAGGGTTAGTGTGGGAGGGGCTGGGTGGTGTAGGTTTTGTCTATAAAATAGTTGAAATAACTTTTTAATTCTGATTTGTTACCTATGCAATAGTAGGCCACTGTGTTTTCTCATAATATTATTCTCAATATTTACAGTATGCTGTTTCATTAAATTTTTTTTTGCATATCCAATTCTTGGGGATCAAGTATTGGATTTTAACAATGGAGTTTCTCGACATCTTGGACAAATTGCTGATAAAATAATATGTGAGTGAGAGGGGTCTATTGCCAGACAACTGGGTCTGATACCAGCTGATGTTGCAGCTATCAATATAAAACTACAGATATAAGTTATTAATTTTTAATATCCATGATACTTACACGCCTTTATACAGTACAAACTAAAGGTGATTTTTTCATTTCGTCCAGAAGTAAAAAAAAAACACTGCAACAAATGGATCGGAAGGAGGACAGGCAGAGGCCAATGGTGACGGAATGAGGGAATACCTATTCCAAATATAGCTAGCACAAAAATGACACCTAGGTGTGGTTTGTGATAGGCATGATCTGTGCCCAACAGTATAAAACAGTATGGCACTGGGATAGCCAGATCCCTACCCAATTGAGTAACCAGTCACATGATTGGTCAACTGAATGGCCAGGCTGTATAACATGCTAATAAGCATCCACTTATATACCTAATCGGCCGAGTTGACCATCTATGCAATACATACCAATATCAGAGAATCATCAATAATATTTTGGGCAAACTACTGATGCCTTCTGCTATAATACAACGCTACTGTACATACTTATGGAAAAAAAACTTACAACATCGGGAGGTAGTCTGTACATGCATGCTTACTTATGGAATGTTTTCTCTTCCGTTTGAACGGAGTAATTTCTTTCGTACGTATACTCAGCGCTGAATCTAAGTTGCTACAACACCTTCTTTTAGTAGTTGGTTCACCGTCCTCCAACTCACTTCGTTTCAATGAAGCATCAACACTCACCAGTGAGCTAAATTGTTTGTTGTCAGATGGAGCTTCATGTTCCAGGTCGCTTTGTTTCAACAAAGCATGCTTGCTATCCATTGATCCAGATAGTTTGTTGTCAGCCAAAGCCTCACCTTTTAGCTCACTTTCAGACTGAGCCTCAGTGTCATCTTCATTGGTTTGTTGTTTCAATGCATTTTGATGTGCAGTGTTGGAATTCAGCCAGCATTCTTGAGCAGACTCCAATGATGAGCTAATAGATTGATCATATAAATCAGCAGTGTGTTGCATAGGGATAGCGTTTTCAGCCTCTGATTGTTCAGACATTTTATCATCATCATAAAACTCCTAAAGATTAATTAAACAACAAATACATAGCTAATAGTATAATTATAACTACAACTCAGGTGCACAAAAGCATGGGAGTACAATATACCGAATATCTCACTGTTTCCATTCATGAATATCATTTAGAACAGATCACCATAATATGTGACCCTCCACGAGGAAACCAAGCATAATGTGCGGAAAATTTTTTTTTAGTTAAGGCCACCATTACCAACTACAACCATTGAACTATTACTCCAGCAAATTTAAAATCTCTAGCCCGTGTAGTCATGGAGATATGAGAAGACACAATTAATTTGGCCATTTTTTTACCCCTACAGACATAATATATTTTCTTAATAGCCCAATCAAACTATCAGTACATTAGAGCCAACGCATATTATGGGCTTTTGTGAAGTCTAGTGGCCCCGAAAGCTCCCAAAAGAAGATTCTCGCCGAGATCAAAACGTTATTGAAGAGTCATTTTAAACCTCCCCGAATGCTATTAATTTCACCAAAGAGATCAGTTACAAGGAGAGACTATATAGCAGCCTATGTGGCGGAGCTCAGAAGCTTACCACACACTGTAAATTTGAAGACACGACAGATTTTCTTGATGATTCCCTACGTGATGGATTTGTGTGTGGCCTTTGTAGCAAGAGCACAAGGAAGTGCTTGTTTCAAGAGAAGGCACTCACCTTCACAAAGGCTATGGAGCTTGCGCAGACCCTCGAGGTCAATATCTATTGGGGAGAGAGTGGCTAACCAGCATCCGCCTTGATTGGACTACCAGCTTAAGATAAAGTCAGGTACAACTGCACGAGATGTTGAAATGCTACGAGGAAGTGTTCCGGGATGAATTTGGAACCATGAGGCTGAGATTAAGCTGAAGGAAAATGCCACCCCCAAGTTTCACCGCCTTCGCACAGTGCCCTTTGCACTCAAAGGAGCCATCGAGCAGGAGCTAAACAGGTTGGAAGAGAAAGGAATTTTGATGAAAATTAATCACAGTGATTGGGCCGCGCCCATAGTCCCCGTTCCTAAGAAAAATGTCAAAGTCAATGAGTGGGGATTACAAAATAAATTCTAGTCTGGACGTAGACCAGTACCCCCAGCCAAAGTCTGACGATTTATTCACTATGCTATAGCAAAATGAAAGACCTTCTCTAAACTTGACTTATCACATGCATACCAACAGATGGTTCTTAAGGAAGAGTCGGCTAAATTTCTCACGACCAACACACATCTAGGGCAATACCAATATACACACTTACCGTTTGGAGTGGCCTCAGCCCCCACTATATTTCAGCGAGTCATGGACATGATTTTGCAAGATACTGATGGTATTATTTGCTACATATATATTATGATATCCTTGTAACTGGCTTGACCAACAAGGAACACCTGGAGAGAATTAATCAAGAGATTGAAAGAGTACAGGCTGAGAATCAAGAAGAGCAAGTCTGATTTCTTTCAAAGCCTAGTAGAGTACTTGGGTCACCAAGTTAGATGCAGAGGGACTGCACACATTGTTAAGCAAGGTAGCTGCTATTGTAGCTGCTATTGTACTAGCACTTGAACCATGTCATTATTATGTCATGCATTTTTATACCTAGTGCGTATGTACATTGTTCAGTTCAGTCTGCACGAAGACCCCCAATTCTCTTATGCACGCGGAAGTGAGTCACGCATGCAGAAGTTACATTAAATTTTACACTATGGGGATTTTGTACAGGCGAATTCTAACATGGCGGACTAAATAGCTGGTCAACTGCAGTTGATGCAGCAGCTACGTGTCAACAAAGCCAGTGTGAAGGCTTTTGATCAAGGACTAGTTATTGTATTTTAGCTAAACTATCGTAGTCTAAAATTGTTTCCTCGTTTATTATCATCGCAAGAGCTTGAAGACTACCGCCACTATCTTCCATGTTTGAGTGTCTGAGTCAACTTCATATTTTAGTGCATGCACTAAAACACCTGCAATAACCTCCAAACTTGGTTTGTGGATGCAGTACCTTCAGCTCTTCAACATTTGTTGTTCAAGTGAGACTTCCACTCTCCAGATCAGAACTATATGAGTTATACACTATGTCCAGCACGTTGTAGCTCGACTGGGATAGAGACTTACTTTATATCAGGAGTAGATTAGATAGGAGTGTTGAACTACATGCAGTACAAACGTAGTCACAGCGTTCTGGTAGGATGACGTAGACAAATTGTAATTAAGGCTACCATGCACGACCACATCTTGTAATTTAAGTAGGTGTTATGTAAATAATGCAGCGTGCCCATGCTGTTCAGAGGCCTTCATCGATTGATGGACAATGTTGCTCGAGCTACCTCGAAATCTCACTCGAAATTCAAGCTGTCTATGCTACATTTGTTGAGCATGATGCATTGAGGTCGAAGGGCAAATATACCAGGCAGTATCCGTATGTAATCAGATTATTCAGAATCTGACTAATAACAGCACATGCGCATGCCGTGGATACCAGACCCTCCTTCCCCTTCCCCCCTCAGAACGCCTGGGGATGAGGCTAATTATTTGCCACACTGTATAATACTGTGGTTACAATATTACTCTAGCAACTAACCATGGTTCCATAATGCTCCAATTCCATATAGCTGGCTTCATCATTTTCACTGGACTGTGACAGTGAGGATGTATCATCAACACAGCATGTATGTACTTCTTTAACTTTGAGTCGATTACTTCCTGGATCATGTTCTGAGAGTATATTATATACACTTGCATTATAGATAGCACTAGGTACAATATTAAATAAAGTGATAGTGCCATGAGATATAAAAGTGGTAAATCTAGGTCCCTATATTGCTAATTAATGGTATAATGGAATATATGGCCAGTTGGTAATTTTCAGGGGTGCTAATCATGTCCAGAAATAAGCATTATGACTAGGCCACCTTAACAAGACTAGTTCCAATTGACATTAATTTAGAAACATACTTATAACTGCTTTGCAATCATTACTGTGGTTATGGATGTATTCTAAATAACACACATCAAATGTGATAGAGAACTGGTTAAAATTGCCAAATGTAGTACCTGATTTGGAAAGCCCAATGGTTGCAATTTGGCTAAACGTGTGCTTATGAGTCACATAGATGCCTATATCTTGAGATACGGTGATTTTCATTCCCACAACAACGACACGACTGATCACTTAATCCCTTGCGCATGAGCGCAGGGTAAATATCTCCAAAATGGAGCAGTTTCAGAACTTCTAACTACGACCATCGGGTTCTACGAGCTATTTCATTTCTAAACAATCTATTAATACACACAGAAAGGGTTATTTACATATGAAACCCGAGGGCAACAAAAATAACGTTGTTCTTCATCTTCTTTCTTTTCATTGCAGTGTAACTCTGCACCACATGAACATCTTGAGCTATATTTTATATCATTCGGTTCAGTTTCAGAAGCGATTGTGCAAACGCCCAGCTGTTTTCATTGTCCATCAAGCGTATTTGAGAACCATACCTTGGCAACTTCCATGCATATACGATCTAAATAACACATGCATACCTATGATGAACTGCTAGCACGCTTGGTGTGTACCATCTATGGTAGCTAGGCAGCTGCTGCTTTGCCAGCTGTTCCAATTTCTAAATTACGTCCAGAGTCCCAATTCACAAATCGATTCGGCCTCGCGATGAGATAATTATGATGAAATGATGATGAAAATGATGATGAAACCTACATTGTATGAGGTAATTGCTGTGAAACTGTTTCAAAATGTTTAGCGCGCATGAAAGGTTGTTGGGACCCAGAATTCGAACCTACCGTAGAAGAGATCGTGGACTATCCGATGATACTATTATGGCATTTCTCTCAATTCGCTTTCACTAGCGAGTTCGCTTTCAGGGCAGGGGGATTTCCCTATTCAGTCGAGCACATGGCAGGTGAAGGTCAACCGGCTCAAGCGAGCATGCGCAGTTTGTCAATGCGTCCTAGTTCGAATTTATGGCGGCGTATTCATGAGGGACTCTGGACGTAGTCTCTAAGTTTTTCATTTGAGTTAAATTCCCACAAAACAGTAATTGAAATATTCCTCTGTCAAAATTTTTATGGTGATATGGTACTAGACCTCTGTAGCACATGTGCATCAGTCTGTATAGAGATATCAATACCACAATTCTGTGTGTATCTTTAGTGGATATGCTACGTAATTCTCAGTAGGGGCTCTGATGATGTCAGTTAAGTATTCCAAAACACCCTCTCTCTGCCCCAAGGAAAACATATGGATTGCTATATACTACATGTGCTTGTAATACATTGTGATTTGGTCCCATAGGGCTTCACATTTCAGTCAGCAGCTATAGCAGCCAAATAGTAGTCATGACTCACGAACATCATTTTTTGACATTCTTTACCATTGTGTATATTAGGCCAGTTATGCGCATGAGAAAAAAGCACATGGCTGCATGCATTATGCAATGTGTAAGCACTGCGTACACCTTGCATATGTGTGCAGATTAACTATCATACTAATTACCATGCTTATGCTAATAGAATGCAAGCAAAAAAATAGTTAACTTTTATGTGATTATCTGGTAAGGGTCGTCGAACGCACTCCATTTAGATACGTTATGAAAAGGCCTAGACACGAATTTTCTTGTGCTAATTAGATCTTGCACTTTATTAGCATAAATACGGCACTTATTTAGTACCTAGTTGGTAATCTTCCTCTACTAGCTTAACCCTAGCAGCAGCTGCATATGATGAAGATTCCAATAATTGTTCTGATTCAGATGGAAAGACTGGTAATTGAGGCAATGGTTGTTCTGAAGGAGGAGGAGGAGTCTGATTAATTGTATTCCTATTAGTATCTATTTGCACATCCTTCATCAGCAGATCCTTGACAATTTCTGCATAATCTTTATGGCCAGCTTGTTCAAACACTTTGATCAGATTGTTATAAGTGGCATTAGGGCCTTGCATTTGTTTCCATTTCTTCAATGCTTCTCTCCTAAATGAACATTAGATTAGGAATACAGAAGTGCATATAATGGGCGAGCAATGTTTATGGGCTGAGAAAATTAATTATAGTGGTTGGGATCCAGGACCCATTTCAGGCAATATTCCCTCTGTTTTGCACAGACACATACATGTAGCTACAGTAGAAGTTAAAAAAGGTGACATTTTTATTCCTATCCGGAGGGTGTCGCATCGTTCCTGCTAGGTTGTTCTATTTCCGTTCCGTATACACACATGTACAATTAGTAATTGGGTGTGGTTTGCCGACATGTAAAAAGGAGAGGCCAGCTCATTCACTCGCAAACTAGAATCAATGGGTTTATGCTATCACGGTTCTTCTGGGACAGTGTACTACTGCTGCTCTTCAACTTTGAGCGAGTTTGCAGTCGAGGCTCGACTGGGAGTGAAGTCAGCTATTGATTACTGATTAATCTCACATTGCCATGGCCAATCGGCCTCCAAATACGATCACTTGGATGGCATTTTCAAGACTCTTCAGGTGTCATTTTCAGCTAGCTATATTTGGAATAGGCTTTCCCTCATTCTGTCACCATTGGCCTCCTCCCGTCCTGTTTTTGATCCATTTGTTGCAGTATTTTTACTTCCAGACGAAACGAACATCGCCTTTAATTTCTACTATATAAAGGCATGCAAGCATCATGGATATTAAAATAACGTACGTCTGTAGTTTTAATCTTTTAGGATACCGCATATTGATAGCCGCAACATCAGCTGGTGTCAGATCCAGTTGTCCAGCAATAGATCCCTCCCACTCACTCATTTTATCAGCAACTTGTCCAAGATGTCGAAAAGCTTCATTGTTAAAATCCAACACTTGATCTCCAAGAACTGGACATGCAAAAATAAATTTGATGAAACAATGTACTGTAAAAATTATTATAAGAAAACACAGTGGCACACTATTATATGGGTAACAAATCAGAATTAAAAATTTGTGTGTGCAGACTATTTAAAATTATGCCAGCAGTCCCAAACACAACATAATAATATTGTGAAAACATGGGTTCTGACAGGAAACTAGAGCTGTCTACTGCACGTATCTTGTGTGCGTTGCATCTACACATTTCCTGCTCTTGCTCGCAAACTTTAAGCAAATGCATGAGATCCATAATATAAATGGTCACCATAAACTTCAATAGATTAGTACAGTGAACAGTTACCAACGAAAAATGGTGAAATATGTCGTATAAACGTTAATGGAATAATACCTGCAAACATGGGCTGAAATCACTCGTTAACTGCAGGTATGGTTTGTAATAGGCATGCATGACCACAAGCCCTGATCGCCAGTCATTCAATTTCAAGCCAAGGCAATTAAGCCCATTTTGTCGTGCTTGATCACCGTTACAACTCATCCAGGTGTCTAAATCTCACGATTGGACTGTTTTCATGCTGATAACAATGTCGTCAACAGACACACAAACCATGCAATAGCTCTATCCGTAATTTTACTTTCACATGGGTATTATAATAGGCCTCAAATCTAAACCCTGAGCTCACTTAGTGCTACACAGACTGCTGTATATTGTCTAATACAGGCGCCACTAAAAACTAATTACAGATTGCACAGGAACCAAAAATTCATGAGCAGGTCAAAGGGTGGCAAAATTAGGGAGGCACCTAAGAGCTGCAATTAGAATGGTTCTGAAAGTTTTGCCAGAGCCCAAGCGCTATCACTAACCAGTACTATTTGGTGGCAGTGAATATGTCAGTGCATGATGAAAAAACAAAATATGGATTCTAGTTTCAGTTCTTTTAGAAGTTTCACTCTGATCTCCAAATCCATAGTATCTCTATGCTGAATCATGCTCAAGTAGCTGGTATTGTAGCCATCAGAAAGGTTATTTCTAAATCCAGAAAGATATCAAAGCAGTTGGTAAAGTGCCCATACAAATGTAAAACATAGCTTAGTTTGACATCTAAACTGCTAGCTCAATAGATTGACATATATGGAGCTCTCCAGAGCACACGCCCCACATGCTCTATCTGCTTGACAATGTAGCATAGGCTACTATGAGAAAATCTTTGATTGATATGCTCCAGGCATGAGGTGGCCATTAAAGGCCTAAATCCTTAATTTTAGTGCATAGTCACAGCACAGCACCGCAGTATTGAGATATCACACATGGCAGTACGTTCCAATTAAACAGGTTCCACCTAAAACAATTGACATCCGGAAAGACACCTCAGACAGAACCAAAAAAATTGCACAGGTCTATACTAGAACATTTACAAGCTTTGCCTCATGCACTAAGCTATGACTAACAGTGACTATACATAATACGCATGCAAATCACAAAAGAAGATGGGACAATCAATCAAAATCAGTATGAGTGGGCTTTTATTGGACACTGCCACCTAACTGCATGCCAAATTTAGATGCTTACACAATGAACACCATTGGTGCTAAACCCTCGGCGCTGTGAGATTTATTGCAGTAGTGACTAGTCTACATTGCAAGCTAAGCCCTGCAACACTCTGTTGCTGTTAGCAGTGTTGTAGAGAGAAACTATGACCACAAGAATGCATTACGGATTGCAAGGTATTACGCAATAGTACCACGTGCATGCCAGATCAGCAGATCTAGTATACAGTAAAGCCAAGAAGCGTAGTTGACGGCCTACTGTGACTAGTGATGAGTCAGTCGAGTTACAAGAACTATCGCTTGAGCTACACACTAATCTTCTTGAAATGAAGCGGCTACTATCTCTTTCATCGAGAGAGAACTCGACAAGAAGCGAAGAAGGCCGTGGTGGTCAGAAAATGTTGCCAGAACTTTTGAACAAAGCATTTTCAACGAAATTCACACAATGCATATATTGTATCTACGACGAAAAGCCTAATGGCACCTTGTTTTCAACGTATAAAACAGGTATGTAGCAGCTAGCGTGGTAACAGACACACACACTCACTCACACACAGAACGACTACCGTAACCCTCGCGCATGCGCCGAGGGTTAATTATGCTGTAAACAAGCTGTTACTCTCGAACAGCACTACTACAGAGAAAAGCATTAGAGACCTTTTGAATACAGTGAAAAACCATGTGTATACTGCTCTTAAATAGTCAATAGATCGGTAACACACACAGGCAGACTTGACTACCGTAACCCTCATGCATATGTGTCAAGCATTAATTACCTTGTTGATATGAACCAATTTGTGTCCACAATTTATAACCATCAGGTAAGTGACTCTTTCTGTCCATTATTCTGCACTCAAGTTTATTTGTATCCCAGTCAATCTTAGCTGGATGTGGACGTTCTTTGCATTCAGGTAGTGTGCAGTTGAAGGCAAAATAGTAATCACAATCACGAAATTTCAAAACTACATCATTCATAATCCTCCTGATTTGTTTGTAAGCTTCTTCACAGGTAATATTTACTTCACGACGGCTCAGATTCTGGTCAGCTGTTGCCGACGCAGGGTCAAAGCAAACTTCAATATGAGTTGGTAGAATCTTGAGGATAATATCAGCTGGCCCAACACTAAAGGAAACTTGATTTCTGAATACCCTCTTTTGATGTAGTTTCCAAGAAATTGATGATTTCAATTCATTATTCATGAGAGATTTTATAAGTGTTCCAGGAATGGCTCTTGGACAAAATCCTCCTTTAAAAGCTATTGATATAGGTGGTGGTGGCTTGATTGAGCAATTTGAAGCATTTGATCCCTGCTGCTTAGGAGCATGGCAAAGCACAGATGGAAAAAAGCATTTCTGTTCTCCATTTTGATCTTTGAAAAGAATAGCTACTCCGAGATGGTTAAGGAGTTTCAGAATCCACTCGAATGGAAGCTGCGAGTCAGAATAATTCTTTAAACTAATCGTTCTCATTACTTCTATTGAGAATAAGCCCCTCTGTTGGAATTCTTCTGTTTCTCTTGCACTGGCATGATCACTGGTGAATGTTTCTACTATCAGTTTAGTGATTGTATCAAACAGAATCTGAGGATCAATAATCACACGATCATTAAGTTCTTCGATGGGGAAATATCGTACTAAGCCAAGCCTATGATGAATGAACAGTAGTGCTTTGTTCAGCTGTATTCTACTTGATATTCCACAGCTCTGAGCAACAGTAAAGCATTCGTTATAACTCAAAACTTGACTTGATTTATGCTTTGCTCGAAGGACAAGGCTAAAAACTAGCCAGGAGCAAGGGCATAATATTGTAAATTCTTTTCGCCTATCAACCATTCTCTGTAAGGCTGAACGGATCTTTTGAAAATCACAATCACCTTTGTCAAGATTGTTAACGGTAAACATAAGTTGATTATTACCCTCAGCAAATTCAATTGAATCTTGTTCATAAAGCGATGTTTGCTTGATACTATGTTGAAGTTGCCTATCAATCTCCTTGATGATATCATCAGCTGAGGACTCTGGTAGTAAATCTTTATGAGTGCCAATAAAAAACACTTTAGGCTTAATAGGCTTATAACTGATCTCCTCTAATTGAGGTCCAGTGCAGTCTAAAGCTGCTATGGTGGAAAGTGTCTGAAGTATCTCATCCATCAATATGAAGGAAGACATATATGTTTTCTCAGTACCATTGGGATATTGATACCGTACAGTATAACATCTATGGAGACAAATGTTTAGTGGAATTGTAACAAAAAATACAGAGGGTCCACAGACGAGGAGCGGCAAAAGTTCCTGAAATTCCAATTGACCTCCTGTGTTTGTCAGGTAGAGGGACCATGATGACTCAAGGCGTTCACGAACTGTACGCATACGATGTCGTAATTCAACAGCTCGATTAAAGATATCCATAGGTCCTTCACGCAAGCTAAATTCTTTTGAGTACAGTGACGATTCTTTCGTTTCATAATGAGCATAACTTATAGCTCCCTTAGCTACTTCAGAAACTATCTTTTTTTTACCAACATCAATTTCACTTTCACTTTCACTTTCCACTTCCGAATCGGTCTCGCTTTCACCATCATTTTCACTCTCATTTTCAACAAGTACTACTGCAGATGCAAAGTGAACTGGTTCATCAATAATCATATCTGGTATAGGTTCCAATTTTATTCCGTCCTCAGAAAGTGAAGCAATATGAGTTATTACAGTGATCATCATTAATTCAAGGGCTTCTTCATCATACTCTAACCTTTTCCACTCCAAATTAGTTGCAGCTGCAGCCATTGTACACAATTTCTTCACCTCCACTTTAATTACACTGTCTATAACACCAGTACTAGATGAGATTGTATTTGGATCAGGAGGATCTTTGCCCAATAAGCGATCCATGAGAGAATTCTTTCCAGATCGTCCAGGACCAACAATTACACCATGAAGTACAGTATAATCGATTTTTTCCTCTCGTTTTACTAAGCCTACCATTATTCTTACAAAGTTTTTGTCCACTTCTGATTGGTATTCTTCGTTCACAAGAAGATTCAAGCCAGTCAGGGTACAGATAACAGCACTGACAAGTGGAGACCCTGGTTCTCCTAAATCATTACTAGAAATGTCTAATTTCCGCAATTTACGGCAATTTTGCCGCAGAGACTGTGCGAAAGTCTTGAGAAAACCAATGTTTTCTTTCGCATCTAAAGTAAATGCAGCTTGCAATAGCAAGATCTCTAACTGAGCCAAAGAACCACATTTAACATTGTGATGTAATGCTTCCAAACCAGGGATCGTCAAACGATTAAAAGACAAGTCTAGCTGAATTAAACACTTCAAGAAGCCTAACGCTTTCATGGTGTACACAGCTTCATCAGGACAAGTCTTTTTACCAATCGCATTATTACGAAGAAAAATTATCTCTATTGACTGAAAAGCAGTCAATGCCTTCCTGAAAAGGTCAGCTATTTTCATGTTCGGTAGGTTACTGTTACCTAAATCCAAAGATTTAACTTTTATTCTGTTATGTTTATTAGTGAGTATTTTTGTTAAGTCATGAAGCTGCTGTTCTTTGAAATTACAACCATTGAAGTTTAGTTCTACTTCAGCATCTAAATCTCCCATTTGTTTAATTACATATAGAATAGCTTCACAATCGTGGGTAGTTTGGGGATCACCAAAATGTTTGGGGGTACTAAGTGCTTTGATAGCTTTCTTATCAATCGTGGAATTTTTGGCTTCAAATGCACAATGGCAAATCAGACACTTTAAATGATCAAATTTGGATAATAGTAGGATGGCAGGCTCCAGTAGCGCTAAATTACTGTTACTCTGACCACAAATTCCAAACAAAAATCTCCAAAACATCGTGATTTGTAGATCCAATGACTGAATTAATTTATTCTGCATGTGTGTATCTGGACTGTGATAGTGGTGTGCAACATGAAGGGCAGCAAGATATTGTTGAATTACTGGATGAAGAAAGTAAAACCTCGTTTCATTCACGATCTCAACTAAGCCAATCATTATCAATACACTAGATTTAAATTGTGATAAATTGATCCGCTGAGATTTTTGGATTGTTCGGAAAGCAAGCTCGCATAGATCCCACCACGAACTTTTTAGCTCCTCTGGTAGGCACTCAACAATGGACAGATGTGAAATGTACCCATATTTATCTGCTTTCTTAATGCTACGAAGGACAATATTCAAAATCATCTTAGTGCACAGCTCTGTCATGGTTGTTAAAAGTTTTCGTTTTCGAGATTCAGTACGCCACAAGTGACAAAGAGTAGCACAGTTCAAGGGAAGATGACACATGCTCCTTATCAGTGGATTGCACTCCACTGTCTCCAAAAGGTGCCGGTGATTAGATCTTTGTTGATCGTCAGTAAATTCAAGCTGGATGTATTGTTTGATACTACAATCATTGAAGCCACGTATACTTAAGAATCTGTCAAAACATCCCTTTGTATATAGCAAAACAGAATGTGATGGTCTGGAGGTCACAATAATTGAAGCAAGATTAAGAATGCAACCAAATAAAAGATCATGCAAAAAGGCTCTTGAACACTCTGGCGCATCAAATTCATCCCATCCATCTGCAACAATAAGGACACCTTCTCCATTTGTCTTCTTTATGCTATCAACTATGCATTCTGATAAGTTTCCTGTCTCTTGCAAGGTTTCTATCAATTCAGCAAGTGAGCTGATGGCAGCTATTCTTGTTTCTTGAAGAGGTAATAAAAGAAGCACTTGAAATTCTTGAAAAAGCTTTTCATTTGCCCAGTCTTCTGAGATAGACGAGCAGAAAGTAGTTTTACCAATTCCAGTACCACCCTCAATAAGGACTTTTTTAACTACCTGTTCCTTTTCTTTCTTAAAGATGTCACTATAAGGTATAAATTGAGGCTGTTTGACGATATTACTATCTGAGCAGGTACTAGTGGGGTCTCTTTCCTGTACAACCAACTCTAATTTGACAGGCTCACTTGAGTAACGAGGAGGGTACTGTTCCTGGCCATGACTGCTAAGCCTATTACAGTATTTCTTCTTGATACTAGTCAAAAATACATCCATGCTTGTTTCGTTGAGATATTTTGAAGTTTCCAACCTGTGAATTTTTAAAAAATTATTAAAGGCATTGTGTCACAATAGAAAAGCAAGGGGTATTGCTAGTCACATGTTATATAACCACATCCATTAGATTGAAATCGAGCAACCACTTTTTAACTAATTGTTGTAGTTTGCGACGGCAAAACGTGTTCACATTTAATGAAGTCCAAGAATGGCTCAAAAGTGGGAGCTGGAAAGAGGACACCTCGCTAATTCAGCCACTTGTACTGGGTTCCAAGGGTGTCCGGATTAGAGGGGTTCCACTGTATATGCATGAAGATAAACTTCATCATTGGCATCTTGTGCTGGGGGGCTGTGGTAGCTCTATTGGTGCGCATACGTAGAGTACAGTGCTCGTAATAATTTTTCAGATAAAAGCACAAAATGTCCTAATATTTTTGAAATGGTCAGACATATTCAAAATTAATTTGATCGGACATTATGAAGTCGTGCAGCTCAGTGCATGGTGAATCTTCATGTGTAGAAACAGGTGCTATTGATCCTGAGTCATGATGGCACTACAAGGCATCAAGCTGTGATAGATTCCGAGATAAGTTTACCTAGTAGCAAGCCACCATCACTTACATGAGGCACCAGCACTACAAGACTGGGTTGGATTTGTGGTAGCACTAGTGTTAACTGTGAGCTGCCTCAGAGTGTGAATGGTATTTGTGGCTGGAAAGGGGCTATAGTTGGCTGCTGCTAAGCTGGCTTTCATCAAGGCCTTATCGAGCTGCCATAGCTAACTTTCATGTACTGTAATAATGGCTGATAAAATGCCGTATGGCGGGTAATTTTCGTGGGGTCTAATTTTCATGGAAAGTCCGAAAAGGCCCTCAAAATTAATTTTCGTGGTTTTAAATTTCGTGATAGCAACCAGTCTAGGGGCGTGACACTGCTGCATAAGCGATAATGTAATCAATACACACACTCGCGATCTTCTTTGTTATTAAGCCATACCTACGATAAAAGGCATGAGATAGAAGAATATTAGTGTCGAAGACACTATCAGCTGGATGACAGTGGCTACTGTTGCTTGCTAACACTAGAAAGTGTTGGCCGCACTGCCACGATGTTTGTGGCCACGGCCATCATCTTGGACTCGCACAGTACCATATCATCGTAGGCATTAATTTTCGTGGGTGGAAAAATTTCGTGACTGCCAATTTTTTTTCTGACTATAGTATGGGTGGTCAAACTTCACACGTACACCCTTGGCTTACATAATCCAGTGTATAAATAAGCTAGACTGCACTATATACAGCACTCAATGGTCATTCATTCATGCATGTGTAACAGTGATGTAAATGCAATTGACATTCTAGACTTGTGCTCTGAACTAAACTCTAATATTGTTAATACTGCTGTGTATGTAACAGCAGGAGCACATAAGCTGCCCAAAGGGCGGCAAAGAAGTGTCTGGCTACCGTAGGGTTGGCTGTAGCATGTGCATGCATGTTAGGTGAAGTACTTAAGATTGCTTGCTATTCCTTATTAGGAATGTGCAGCTGGTGCAGTGCATAGCAGATTACTTTTGTATAAGCCACACTGCACTAACCAAATCGACTTAGTCTGTAGATAGATAGTTCTTTTTCTAATTAACTTCGAGTTCAACTTGTATCGATTGGCGCTGCACGTGAGTAGGGGTTCAACATTTCCTAAGGAGTATACCGTTGACGATACCGTAAATCTTAAGGATACGTGGCACAGGGGAGCAAGTTATCCAAGGATATCTTGTACGAGGATACCAAAAAGGGCGGATATCAGAATTACTGTGACACCAGCCTTGCAATTGTTGATTAGATTGCTAACCTGCTACCAAGTGTATAAAGCCATGCAATGCCTAAGTGTATGCACCCTATTTGAAAATTGTGCGCCTCCCTTAAAGCCTGCACTCCACCGCAGGGTTTCATTTAGGAATTTTATCAAGGGGGGGGGGAGTCAAGACTCTAGTATGCTTTTCCATCTGTGAAGAATGACGTTATGCTCATAACTTCATTATATTAGGGGGGTCTGGGGGTATGCTCCCCCAGGAAAATATTTTAATTTTTCAACCTCTGAGACTGTTTCTGGTGGCTTCTGAGCACTTGGATGGGGAAAGTCTGTCAGTAATATCCGTTGGTTCCCCTCTATTTCAAGTCAAATGTTGCAAGGATGTGGAATGTGTCTCCTACTGCACGTAGCGCAAAGCTTTAGCTAATTTATGGCTTTAAAATGAGCAAAACTGCCGCTTTGGACACTTTCACTGTAGGAAATGAACTCCTCTGAACTCTGAACTCAATTATTAACATTATCAGTTATGCAATATTAGATACATATCATGTGATTATTGAGTTGACCTCGTGCTATTGTGTATTGTACTTATATTGCTGAATTAATAATAAAGTGGATACTATTCCTACATGCTGCGAACAGCTCTGTAAATACTCACAGCAGGATCAACAGAGAAATCTAATAAACCGCGCCAAAGGATAATGACTGACACCTTTCGACAGGGTGATCTACCAAAGCTCGACCTTCAAGTCGCGACTTCAAAGCATGGAAGTCACAATGGGATGCCTACCTTAGTCTCTCCGGACTCGACAAGCAATCACAAACCAAACAGGTACAGGCATTAACCCTCTGTTTCTCGCGTGAAACTGTGACCATCATCGATAATCTCGGCCTCACGGCGACACAAAAAGGTGACGCCAAACAGATTGTTACTACCATATAACACACAATGATACGTAGAAGGCCATATCAACAAATCGGTCGAATGCTGAAACTTTCGACAACGCGTCCAGCAACCTGGAGAATCGTTCGATGATTTTCTGGTGGCCCTCCGAGAGCTGGCCAAAACATGCAAATTTTGCTCAGATCAATGCACAACGAAAAGCATTCGCGATCAAATCATAGAAGGCCTTACTGATGGCGATACAGTCAAAGACCTCCTCAAAGAGAAAGATTTAACACTCGATAAAACGATCACAACATGCCGCGCCCAAGAGGCTGCTAAATGACAGCGGGCAGAAATAATGCAGGACACTCGAACAGATCCAGCCATCCGAACAATCCGACGAACCCGCCCCCACCAAGCATCACCCCAAGCCACGCCAGCACCAGTGTGCCCAGGCTGTGGTGGTGGCTTCCACCAAGGAGGCCGAAAGCAGTGCCCTGCCTACAACTTGACATGTCATACATGTAAGCGAGTCGGACACCTAGCAAAGGTATGCAGGGGACAGAAACAACCACCCCCAGCTCAATCACACCCATCAACAATGGCTGTTCAAACCACACTCCACCAAGATCCACAGATTAATGCATCACAGGCTGACAACGGCAACAACATCGAACCAGCTCCCACCATCAACGTCCACATATCATCCCTCAATGGTGATGCAGAGATTCCGGCCCTGCCAGACTCAGGAGCCGATATATCAGTAGCAGGCGAAGTAGCTCTCAGTTGCCTAGGGGAACACGAAGACAACCTGCTGCCATCCCAAATCATACCCAGAGCAGTGCAGATCATGCAAGAGTTCCCAACCGTCTTCAACGGTCATATTAAGACAATGGAAGGAGAAAAGTTCCACATAGCACTAACCGACAACACTAAGCCATTCTGCATAAAGGCTCCCCGAGTAATACCATTCACCTACAGAGACAAACTCAAGGCAGAGCTGGAGCTACTACAGCAGCAAGGGATAATAGCGCCTGTCACAGAACCGACCGAGTGGTGTGCGCCAATCGTGATCACTCCCAAGAAAGATACAGACGATATCAGAATGTGTGTAGACCTCTCTCGCCTCAACAAATACGTCAAGAGAGAGCGATATCAGTCGCTAACCCCATCCCAGGCAGTTGCAGACATTCACGCCAACAATGCAAAGATATTCACAAAGCTGGATGCAATGAAGGGCTACCACTACATGAAGATAGCCAGCTCTTCACCACCTTTATTACACCATTTGGGTGATTCAAGTATCTCCGGACCCCATACGGCATATCATCCATATCAGAGCACTACAATCGCAGGATGGATGAGGCCTTCGCCGGCCTTACCGGTTACTGCCGCATCGTCAACGACGTCATTATACACGATAGTGATATTACTGAGCACACAGACCACATTAGGCAATTCCTGCAAAGATGCGCAGAAAAGCACATCACATTGAATGTCTTCAAATGGAAATTTGCTGAACCACAAGCCGACTTTGCCGGATTCACGGTAGCAGCCGATGGATATCGCGTCGATCAGTCAATCATTGAAGCCATAGCCAAATTCCCCACTCCAACCAATCGCACAGACCTCCGGTCCTTCGTCGGTCTCACAAACCAACTATCAGCAAGCACTGCAACACTAGCTGGACTACTAACGCCTCTGTGCCCCCTTCTCAGCACGAAAAATGAGTTCACCTGGTCATCCGAGCTAGACCAAGCGTTCATCAAAGTAAAGGAATCACTCACTTCAGCCCCTACACTATTATACTTCGATCCAAACAAACCAACCAGATTGTGCACTGACGCCAGCCGCCAAGGACTTGGATTTGTCCTCCAGCAAAAAGTAGGCGATAATTGGGTGCTTATCCAAGCTGGGTCTCGATTCATCTCAGACACAGAGTCACGGTACGCCATCATTGAGCTGGAGTTGTTGGCTGTATCGTGGGCCATCTACAAGTGTAAGCTGTTCTTAGCGGGCCTACCACACTTCAAGGTCATCACAGATCACCACCCACTCATTCCGATCCTTAACAATCACCGCCTTGATGAGATAGAAAACCCTCGACTCCAGCGTCTCAAAACCAGGATCATCGGATACAACTTCACTGCGGAATGGGTCAAAGGAATCCTCAACCACACACCTGACGCTCTCTCGAGGAACGCCATGTCTGATCCACAACCGCCAGAGATGCTTGCTGAATGAGACATAGACAACGATCCTGTACACACGCTAACAGAAGTCAGAGCAATAATGAACGAGCACCAGGAAAATTTCCGGCTTCAAGACCTCCGTAAACAAGCAGAGGAAGACTCAGAATACCAATAGCTTCGACAATACATCCTGAATGGATTCCCAGATCACCGAAGCCAACTCCCCGATGAATGCAAGCGGTACTGGAGTGTCCGTAATCAACTAGCACTAGATGATAATCTCATTGTCTATGGATGTCGAGTACTAATTCCCTCCATGATGCGACATCACATACTACAACAACTCCATGAATCACACCAAGGCTCAGTCCGTACCAAGCAAAGGGCCAGACTCACCGTGTATTGGCCTGGAATTGATAATGATATCGACAATATCGTCCTCGCACGTAAACAGTGTCAAGATTGCTTGCCATCCAACCCCCGAGAGCCAATCATTCTCAAACCCAAACCGAGTCGCCCATTTCAGGAAGCAGCTGGAGACTTCTGTTCCTATGCAGGACAGGATTTTCTCATTCTTGTTGATTGCTACTCAGATTGGCCAGACATCATCCCCATGGGTTGCAATACCACTACCCCCCGCCTAACAGCAGTTCTCTTTTGCTGCACAGGGGTACCAGATGTCTTCTGATCTGATCAAGGGCCTCAATTCATGGTTAAATCATTCCAGGACTTCGTCAAAACATGGGGATTTCGGCACATCACATCGACACCCACGTACCCACAGAGCAATGGCAAAATCGAAGCAACGGTGAAGTCCATGAAAAAGCTAATTCAGACGTCATGGACTGATCGTTATATTGACGATGACAAGCTCACAAGAGCCCTTCTACAATACAGGAACACACCTTCGAGAAAGGATGGCCTATCCCCCGCCATGAAATTGTTCGGTAAACCCATTCAAGATACACTGCCAGCCCATCGCAGAGCATTTTCAGAACAGTGGCAGCGTAACACTGCAGAAGCTGAGAGGCAAGCTACCAACACCAACGACTATGTAGAGAAATATTACAACCAACATTCGCATACCTTGCCTGATATCAACGTAGGATCTCATGTGGCCATCCAGAATAGCGACTCTAAGCGTTGGGAAATATACGGCATAGTCATCAACATTGGTCCAAACCGACGCTACTACGTCAAGACTCAAGGTGGTCGGGTCTTAGTTTGCAACAGACGTTTCCTGCGACGAAGGGTACCACTATCGGTTCCTGGAGGTAATCAACAACAAAACGCAGAAACAGAGATGACCAACCCAAACTCCCCTCCCCTTAGGTGTTCCCGCCGACAGTGGAAGTCAACTAAACGACTCGTTCAGGATATGAAAACTTTCAGCTTTAGTGTCGAGGACATAATCCCCTCCACAAAAGCTTGAGGGGAGGTGTAGGAAATGAACTCCTCTGAACTCTGAACTCAATTATTAACATTATCAGTTATGTAATATTAGATACATATCACGTGATTATTGAGTTGACATCGTGCTATTATGTATTGTACTTATATTGCTGAATTAATAATAAAGTGGATACTATTCCTACATTCACTGTTTAAATCTTTTACTTGTGCATGTATTGCATGTATGGATGGTGGCTACTCTCAAGGGGGGGGGGGGGGGCAGCCAGCTTCCAAGGGGGGGGCGAGTGACCCCTCCCCCCCCCCCCCCCCCAAATGAAACCCTGCATTGTCACAGTTGTGGTCCCCATTTCATTACTACTCACAGATTGGCTGACAATCGGCCTACTCTTTGAACATGTCAAACTGACAACCTAGCTAAAAAGTTGGACTTACTGTATGGGTGTAATATTGCGTCTGTGGACTTATTCGCACATATCCTGTATATAGTTCCTTTGTCAGCCACGAGTCCTTTACAAGCACAGGAGATGTCTCAAGTTGATCCCTATCCAACACTAAACTTTCAGACTGTTATTCTAGAGGCCATGCAAAATTAATTTTCTGTTTCTCATCCCTGCCCGCACATACATCAAACTCCCCGTGTGTACTTATTGATATTCAGATTTCGGCTGGACGACTTCATCAAGCCATAACTAATTATTAATCAACTAGAGCTCTGTAGAGCACATACCCCGAGCGCACATTGCGTAATCTATAGATTTTATACTTTCGGTGCATGACTATATGATTTGTGAACTTGAGAGAAATAATGGAAATGCTGTTTATGTTGTTCCAATGATACTTGAATCTGCACCCAGACGAGGAAGACATGAACTTGTATCTATATTTTGTTGTAATAATAGTATAGCTATCTTACACGATTGGTTCCATGGAGCTTCAGACTTCAGTCACGAATATTATTTAGAACATCGACGATCTTTACCAGTCATACGCTTGTTAGTTATGCGCATGAGCAGAAAGCACAATGGCCATGCATCATTCATTGATGGGCACTGTCGATAGGCATGGCTACGGTGGCCACAATAAAGGCACTATCTGTGACGCTCGTGGACCGTATCCCTCGATTTGACGCACACTGAAGCCATTTTTCGCTGAATTCGATTGATTCGTTGCACTTACACTTCGCTTAGACGCCTACATCTCGAGATATGGCGATTTTTGTGCTAACGACAACAACGACAACGACGACGACAACGACACAACCGATTACTTTACCCCTTGCGCATGCACGCGGGGTAATAATTAACCATTCTGGGGGTGTGATCTCATTGTAGTCACAAACGATGAACGCTCACGTCTCTCAGCCTCTACCAAGATCAATGCTGGTCAGCAAGAATCATCAATAACGGCTGTGATACTGGAAATGGAACAGATATTGAGCTAATCATTGTCGGAATTGCTTTTTCAGCTTGTTAGCAATCTAGTAATGGGGTGTGGTATCAAATTTAATATCAAAATTATCCATGTCCCTTATATGCTTTGGAGTATCCTATAGGACAAGAAACAGAACATTTAATTGGTGTGGCCTAACTAGCGCCTCGCCAGAGACAGCCAAACAGATCTATAAAACGCAAGGATTTATGCACCATCTTGATGTAAACTTGCCCCACCTTAGCCTTAGCCTCGTGCATTGGGGTACTTGCCAAAGCAAGAGGTTGGCCCCAGCCAGCTGCGCGCCCACGCAACACTAAATCCCTGTACTGTATATACATGTCCTAGTGTGTCCCTAGTAATACAACTTTCCTTCAGGTATGAGCTCAGGTTAGCAGTACGCACACATTAGGTATAATACATGTATGTACACAGTTAAGTGTGTGTGTGTGGGGGGGGGGGGGGGGGGGGGGGCCAAAGATTTGGAGCACCACAAAGTGCACAGCGTTTGAACCCGAACACATGCTTTGTATACCGTATAGCGCTTAAATTTCGTGGGACTTAATTTTCGCTGTTTTCGCGGATACAACGGCTTCCGCGAAAATTATTCAACGAAAATTTCCAATGCCCACGAGCGCGCGCCCATACCAGGCCGGAACCGCGAAATTTATTCAACGAAAACTTTGTAGAGAGCTATCCGCGAAATTAAGGCGCTATACGGTATAGACAAGAACGTGACAATGATGTGACCACAAGGAAAAGTGATGTACATGCATAATATAGGCGCATGTGTATATATGCACTGAGTATAGTCATGTATTGTTCAAATTTTTGTTCCAAATCACTTACATAGGTCGCCGGACGTCTTTTAAGTTAAGACTGCTCTGAACACACGGACTGCTTGAAGCTTCTCTTAAAAGTTTAATATAGCCGTCTACTTCAAGTCCAAACGTAAATACGTTTGAAACGAGGAGGCGGGGTATAAAAGGGCCCGCCCTAGCCCTATCCGTCACATGAGCCAAGGCCAATATGGCTAGCTAGCTAGCTAGCTATATAGCTGTACTGTATTCGTTACGCCAACAACAAAGTCACGTGAATCAAAATAAAGAAAGAATTCCGTAATTATGTACTGAGCATGAGAAACCTGGCCCGCGCGCCATAGGCGCACGGCCCAGCCCCCGTAGGGGGCTGGGCCATGGGCTAAATTGCGTAGTACTACCGTATGGCCGGAAATTTTCGAGGGATCCAATTTTCGCGGAAGGCCCATCTTCAAAGATTTCGCGATCTAATTTTCGCGGATGGACATTCCAGGGTTGCTCCACCTCTTACTGCACGAGCGCCGCAGCTCAGGAACCGGCCGAAAAAACAGCAAGCGATCTTATACTTGTACTTTAATAGCAGAGCTGGAGATCGAGAAATGGCACGAGAGTAGCATATATATGATCGAGGCTAGAGACATTTGTGCAGAAGAAGCTCAATAATTATGAACTGGTGCGAAGTAAACCTTCTGTTAGATCAATCCAGCTGAGCAGCGGCATGCACCACGATGGCCACGCCCCCTGTTATCGCGCGTGCGCGCGTGCGTTTAGGCTTTTTATTTCGCGGATTTAATTTTCGTGGATCGCCAGTCAACCGCGAAAACCGCGAAAATTGGCTCCCTCGAAAATTTCCGGCCATACGGTATATGAACGGCTAAGGGTAGGTAGGGTTTTGGTTTAGGCAAACTATGGTTTAGGGTAGGGTTTGACACACAAGGGTTAGTACTACTATTGTCTTTAAAGTCGTGACAAAAGAGCACCTGGCAGCGGCGTTCACGGTGGTGCAGTGGTTAGGGCTCTGGTGTATGGATTCAAGTACCCCAGTTCGATACTCGCTCTATTCATTCAATTCTTTTTTTTTCAAAGTTTCCCTTATACTCTGGAAATTTTCCAAGTGAGGGAGGCGCACGCCACACGTGATCAATTATTATTATTATTATTATTATTATTGATTTAATAAACACACCACCATAGGTGCAGCATATAAATTAAAGTATAAATAAAATAGATATTATTGGATGATAAAGTAAAGTAAAGAAAGAAAATGAAATGTTAGGCTGAACAGATGTAGAAAATTTCTTCACTTAAATGCAAGTTCAGGTCTGGTGCCAGTCTGACATCACGTATAAAGTTAGCACAAAGACTGTCTTGATCTGTGTACATCTTCTTATGACGGGAGCCGAAAACTGAATTATACCCTATGCTTGTGTAGCTAAGTGAGGGTTGAGCTATGAACAAATATATCCTGGAGCAGTGAAGAATGGGACTTAAGGGCTGCAGATAAAAGCTTGGAAGACCGGAGAACAACAATATTATACACGCTGTTGAGTTTAGCTGTACAATGAAGTATCCCAGTATGGCACATTTGAGGGAGAGACCAAATCCTGCGGAGGATATTGTTAAAAGTGACTTCGAGTGACCTTAGTTCAGGAGAAGAAGAAAACCAAAGAGCTGAGCCATATAGGGACAGGCAAAAGCTCTCAAATAGCTTAGTTTTAACTAAAGGGTTGCAGGGAGAGAATGAGTGGAGCATGCAGTTAGCTTTGCGGACTAGATCTTTCTTCACTCTAACAATATCATCAGTGTCAGAAAGATTGGAGGGACCTAAGTGCTTGGCTGAGTGACTCAAATTGAGCTCCGAACCATTGAAGAAAAAACTAGCTGCAGGAGAACAATATGAAGAACTAGTGCGTGAGAAATGAACAAGTTGGGTCTTACTAGCATTAAACAATAGGCCACGAGAGGACGCAAAGGAGGAACAAGTATCAAGCATCAAACGAAGAGCAGCAGGAGATGGCGCAAGGAGAGCAATGTCATCAGCGTAGCACACAGCACCCACAAAGTGATTGTTCCAGTGACAACCGACACCCTTTTTCTCAAGCTCAGTCAGTAAATCGTCAATATAAACAGTGAACAAGATAGGAGAAAGAACTCCACCCTGACGCACCCCATTTGAAACGGAGAATTTGTTAGAAAATTGACCATTCCAGGATACACAGACATTCTGGTCAGAATACCAATTGAGAAGAGCTCTCGTGACGATAGGAGATAAATCACGCTGAAGTAGCCTATCAAAAAGAATAGAATGATTGACTCGGTCAAATGCTTTGCTAGCATCAAGAAAACAGCCATAAACACTAGAATCATTGACATTATAACGGGCAATGAAATTCTTGATGAGACCCGTACAAAGCTGAGTTGATAGGCCCTGCTTGAAGCCAAACTGTAAAGAAGAGGTAGAAAATGCCGATCTGTGGTCAATTAGGATGGTCCATTCGAAGATCTTACTTAGAGTGGGTGCGAGAGCAATTGGCCGATAACTGTCTGAGTCAGAGGGGTCTTTTCCAGGTTTCAAAATGGGCTGCAATACACAATCTCTAAGAGACTTAGGGACATAACCATGACGGAGCATAGCTGTAAAAAGTTTGGAGAGCAGATGGACTAAGGAAGTGGATGTAAGGATAAAGTGATTAGACATAATAGTGATGTAGCTACCATCCGACTTGTTCAATTTAAGATGTGACAGAGCCTCGGAAACAGTATGAGGGGACACAGAAATTGAAGCTAAGTCAGAGGAGGAGAGAGAGCTTTCAATATTAGTGAGAAGAGAGTGAGAAGAACGTCATCTTGACGCGTGGGTTTCTCGGTACATAACGGGATTCATATACAGCCTCAGACTTCAAAGTTGCCTACTGTGGACCTGGAGTTGACTACTCAGGTTGCAGGAGATTGCAGCTTGAACCCTACCACTGAGAGCCTGGAAAGCCAGGCACAATCAGTTAGTGGTGGTAACCTTCCTGATAAGATTGACCTTGGATCCATTACTAAACTGTCTGATAGACCGGGCTCTTTTATTCGTTATGAAGGTAGAAATGGTGAAACTATCAACTGGAATTCTAGATACAAGGATGTCTTAATCCCTGTTCTTCATAATGGAGCAATTGCTTCTGGTGTCGATAAGTGTGAATTTTGTCGTTTTCACCTCGACGGTACTTGCAGACGAAGTCGATGTACTTACGCTCACTCCTGGGGTGAAAGAGCGGAATGGATTTGCCCTAAGTGTACTGACAAGGAATAGTCTGAATGTGATTTCAAATGGGAACATATCCTGCAGTATAAGCGCCTTGGTGTCTATTGTACTGGTGATGGTCGAACTGTTGCTGACTTTCTTTTGAGCTCTAGTCAATAACTGTAATTCTTATTATGTTCTGCTGTTTGCACCTTAAGTGGTGTGTTTCACAATATATAATAATAATAATAATAATAATAATAAATAAAGGGTCTGCCGCGCCGACGTGCGACCGGCTCTGGGCGCGCGCGCCGACACATGGGTGCGGCGGTGCGATAATGGCTCTGCACTTCCGCAGCTCCCACCACCCACCCAGCAACACTTTGAAAACTTGCGAGTGGCCCGGGATGGTGTGGGTGTGCATTCAGATATCATAGGCAGTGCTTCAACCACTTTCCGCCTTGAAACTTATCCACCATCATTCCTTTAGCCTGCGTTTATCATCTTCACTGCCATAATAGCTATGTCTCAATGATGTGCTTCAAATCCCATATCACCGAGTCAAAGTACGATAAGGATAAATATCCTTTCAATACTTTTTGCTTCTTCAAGGCGGTCCTGTGCCTCTGGTCTGAGCAACAGCTGAGGAACATCATCAGATTTGTACATTGCCAAAGTTAGGCACAATTAGCATTTTTTCAGTAGAAATGTTCTGTTCATTAAGGGATTCATATTCCGCAAACTGATGCCATCAAAAAGGAGAAATGCAATGTTGTGGATCGTTTGACAGAGATGCTTTCCATCTACCTGAAAAGAGCTAAGCCAGAGCCTTCATGGAGGTCAATCATAGCTGCCCTCAAAGCAATGGCTGTAGGTGAGTCACAGTTAGCGAAGAATTATTGGAGAAGTATTTAGCCATCTCATGATCAGGCAATTGTTAACTCAAAGTCACCATTAAGGCAACAAAATGTTAAGTCTGCACCAGTTGATTATCAGTGTAATAGCAACAGTAATAGTATCAACAGAGGAACTTTAGAAAGACAAACTTTCAATCCCGATATCCTCCCACTTTGAATGAACGTCGAACCAGAAAGCATCACGAACGATCAATAAATTAGATGAAGTATAAAGCTTCCTAGACTCAACTCCTGGTACAGCCTGGGCCATCGATATCCTGGGCTGCACTTGAATCTTAACAAAACTAATTATGAGCTTTGATACAATATTGTCTGAATCAAGAGTTCACTTAGCTAGCTAGGCGCCTTTCTTTCCTACAAGGCACGCGGCCCCCTTATGCATTCAGCACTGCTGATTCGTGATATTACAGCAATTTACTTTCTGCCAACAAAATTTGCCCACCGTAAGGGTATTGAATCGTGAAATTTGGGACAGTTCTGTAAATTTATCATCTGTTTTCATTTTCAAGTTATTCCACTTCAAAGCATTTGATGATTACATAACGATACACATACACAGTGACCCTTTACCACATACAATGAAGCTACTAGGGATGTGATAATCATTTCATTTAAAGTAAATTAATAATCCTAGTATCAAATCTTAATCTCCTCTCTTCTAGGTGCAATGTTCGAAACACCCTTTCTACATTTCTTGACATTTTCAACGTTCATTCTTTGATCCATGGCTTGGAAGAGAAGCTCATAAATCTTGGCTATCTCAGCAATATCCTGCATGGAGTAGGATTATTATTGTCAAGGTCTATATAATACATATATGTGTAGCGGACTAGGAAAAGGGACCATTTGGGCGCCAGTCGTAATAATGAGAAAACGAGGGTCAGAGTTTAATGATATTCATATTGATATGCTAATTAAAACTATGAATATCATTATCTGTCGCTAATTATATTTGGTGCTCACTAAATTGAGAACTTTTGGCTACCTCCTCTTGGATTTAGATAGTGCAATGATTGATGAAGTAAATCTGTGCAAAAATTGACCTTTAACCTTCGGATCCCAAATGACCCCTTTTCCCAGTCCGCTACACATATTATGTTATATTATTCATGGATAATCAAGCTAACCTGATTACTTTGAGCTGGTTGGCTATCACCAGGTACCTGGAATAATATAGAAATGGAATCGATGCAGTATCATGACAGTCATTTTACTATCAGCTAGACATATAATAATATACCTCTTCTATGGTTGTTGTGGATGTATCTTCAAGTCTTTGCGGTTGTGTTTCAGTTGTTTTCTGTTGCTCCTCCTGGTGCTGTGGTTGGGATTCCTCTGCTTTCCCCTTAGTCTCTATCAATATAGCTTCGGCTTTTGTCTCTTCAGTCACATCAGGAGATATTTTATCAGTAGACTCGGGCTCATCCCTTGTTTCTACTTCATCTCCCTATAAAATAAAGTATAATGGACTAGTTAATGGCACATAGAAATTATTAATACTAACACTTTCAGCTGTGGACTTGGAAGATTCAGTGACTTTCATTAGCTTTACTTCATATTCTTCTGTAGAAGTTGGGACCCTATGCTGATCCAGACTTTGTTCAATCTCAGTTGTTCTGACTTCTGATTTTTCCAGCTGAGATATAAATAACAACTTGATAGCCATGAAAATAATTCCTAAAAATTAATAATGACCCTTACTTGTTCTGATTGCTCTTGTCCAGTTTCTGAGTGAGTGGTTGATTCTACAGGTTGTGATTCCTCAGCCTGAGTTCTCTGTTGCTCATCAGATTCACCGACAGTGATGTCCTTCTTAGTAAAGGAAGTCAGCTCAATGCCAACAGCACCAGCTTCCAGGCCTGGAACCTGAGTCAGAGGTTTCTGATGCACATACGTTAAGCTAATACCATGACATAATATTGACATACTTCATGTTGATGAGGGTGTACTTGCTGCGGTTTCTTTCTGATCTCCTCTTCAATTGCTCCACGCTTGAAGAAATATGCTACATCAACCAGCTTGAGGCCAGTCTGCAAAAGAGAACATCTCACGGAGAGACTATTAGGAGTTTAGTGACTCACCTCAAGTTCTGTCTTAGCTCCTCTTGCCAGTAGCTCCTTAAGGACTCCCACTCTACCGTTCTTTGCTGCAAAGAAAATAGCTGGCCAGCGTGTTGCCTGTGCACACAATTGAGACATGCATATAAATTATACATCCAACAGTCGTTGCGTACAAAAAATTTAATTATAGTGTTTGGTACTTAAGGCTAGCTACCTGATGTTTGTAGTTGACATCAACATCCCCCTCCAACAACACCTCTACTACGCTCTGATAACCTTTATCAGCAGCCACCATCAATGAGGTCAACCCATCCTGTAGTTACAGTGGTCGATTATATTCTGGTCAACTGAAATGGCACACACATGCACTATTCATACCTTATTTGGCATGTTCAGATCTGCCCCATAGTTGGCCAGAACCCTCACCACGCCAACATGTCCCTTCACAGTGGCCGCATGGATGGCAGATTCACCAGCTTCCTGCATAATGTAAGTTGCATGTTGTCTGGATTGGATTTCAACGGTAACTATGCAACAGAGATATTTTTCAATCTCACAGTTCTCATATCCAAATCAGCCCCTCTTTTAGCGAGCTCCTCAACAATATCCTTGAAACCTCCACGTGCAGCCTCCATGAGGGGACTCCAGCCTCTCTGGAGGAGATGAGAAGCAACCAGCCAAAGAGAGGGATTTCTATCACAGCCATAATAATATTATGTTCAATTATTATACCTTTCCTTGATTGTTCATGTTAGCATTGTAGTCACAGAACAATTTCACTAGTTCAATATCATTTTCCACGCATGCATGAGTCAATGGACTATTTCCGTCCTATTTAAAGAATATAATAATTTACCAGGTGGACTGCTTTTGGATGATATGTGTCATTACCTCTTCCACCATATTGACATCAGCTCCTCTGTGGACCAACAGCATGGCTATGGAGCTTATTTTGTGTCAAAAATCAGAATTTTGATTTAGAATGTGAAATATAATGTGATCGGGCAATATCAACTGTGAAATAAAGTTTTCAGTTTGTTTATAGTTTAAATTTTGACTTTTGATTCGATTTTCAATTTGATTTCAATTCGATTTTCGATTTGATTTTCGATTTGATTTTCAATTTGATTTTCCATTTGATTTTCGATTTAATTTTCACAATGTGATCTTCAAATTTGATTTTCTGACTTGATTCTCTGTTCAATTTTTGCTTTGATTTCAATCGTTTCATATTCCATTATTCTATAACCCAGAACAGGTTCCATTGGTCATTTTCATTAGAGTGCAATCCTCTCTCAACAATATTACGTTTAACTTGCATGGCGACCTTTATTACATTCAATGCAGCACAAATCGAAGTGAAATATTGCTCTCAAATCGAATGATAGTGGTTAATTCTTGCTAATAAAAACTAATGAAGGTCACCAGGCAAGTAAATTATTGTTGAGAGACAGCGTTACATTCATGAAAATGAGCATTGGAACCTGATCTGGGTTATAGAACAATGGACTGTGAACAATCGAAAGTCAAAGCGAAAATTGAACAGAAAATCAAATGAAAAATTAAATTGAGGATCGTATTGAAAATCAAATTGAAAATTGAACAGAAAATCAAATTGAATATCAAATTTGAAGTTGATATTGCCTGATCACATTGTATTTCACTCTAAAAATCAAATTCATGATTTTTGACACAAAATAAGCTCCATACATGGCTATCTCTGTGTGGTGCTCATAAACAGCGAGGGACAAAGAACTTACTCCTGTCTGCATCCCATGCATAAATTGATCATAATCATCTCAGAACAGTACAGTGCCATGGAACATATCTAGCTATAATGGTCACTCTGAGCCAAAGATTAGTGGCAGCATTAAAAGGTCGGATAGGGAGGTGGTTACTTTTTAAAGGGGTGAATAATGTGTGGAGTTTTGCCTCATTAATTTTAGTTAGATCTTGAACCTGAACTACCGGTAAGTGGTAGTAGCTAATATGGAGGTGGCGCTGCTTACACAGTGACCACTGTAGCTACATTTGCAAGTTTGATAAGTGAGCTAACTGAATCTTGGGCGTTTGGATCAGCTCCATGGTCAAGAAGCGACTTCACCATCTTCAGGTTCCCTTGTCGAGTGGCCAGCATCAACGGTGAACACTGGTTGACCTAGAATTAATAATACTATGTAAAAGAGAGGGCAGTGCATGCACTATAGGTGTCTACCTTATCCCTAATATTTGGATCAGCATTATTTGCTAAAAGTAGTTCGACCATCTCAAGATTATCCTTGTTGGTACCCCACATTAGCGCTGTCCAGGCGTGCTGCAAACAGATAAAAATAGACCATGTATACCTACCAATAATGAATGGAACAAAATTGTGCTTTACTTCGTCTGACTCTCTGACATTAATATCAAGGTTGCTTGCATTGTCAATGATATATTTGACAGATCCTAGATGGTTGCTTCTGCTTGCTCCAACAAGCATCTACATAGTAATCGTGCATGACAGCTGCAGGGTACACTTATTTTTATTATTATAGTGGCTACCTTAGCTGCCCTGTGGACTAATTTCAAGCCTGGTGCAAGAATGAAGTCAGTTGCTGATTCCATTTTCCCCTAGTAAGTGTGAGAGCATAAATTTAACAGACATTATATTTAATTCTCTATAGGACTTACAGAGACATATTGAAACAAATTTTGGGTTCTTATTCTTGCTTTCGATTTTCCTTTATGTAATTCATCACTCAGACTTGTATGACCTTCTTGCAGAGCAATATCGGCAGCAGTAGCTCCTGACTATAGGTATCATAATAACAATGATATTGTCATACTTAGAACATGAACACTTGTGTATCTCACCCAGTCCATTAGATCATAATGTGCTCCATACGCTAACAAGAATCGAACCACTCGCAAATGACCCAATTTAGCAGCTAAGAAGATAGCACTCTGTCCTGTTGTCTGTACAGTAGTTGTACATAGTTGGCTAGTGTTAGTCTAATAATTAATTTTACAACCTTCTGTTGAAAGTTAATCTCTGCTCCTGAATCTAGCACAGTGAGTACCAATGAAATGTGGCCACGCTCACAAACCAGCATGAGGGCTGACTTCCCCTCCTATATATACCATGATACATGTCATTATCACTTAGGATACCTGCATATAGCTACAGCATGCACTCACATAAACATCCTCAAAAGTAACATTGACAGCTGCTCCTATATCTCTACGGTTTAGTAGCGACGAAATCTCTTCGAGAGTTCCTCTTTCACACAGCTCTAGCAGCTTTTTGCTCTCCTATATAATACAAATAATAGTACAGATCAACTCCCTAGCTTACATGATAACTTCTGTGACTTATTGTAATATTATTATTAATATGTGTGAGAAAATTACTCAACTTGATCCCTGCTAAATTTGATAGCATGGTAAAGTACATAGATCAATAGTGATTTAATACAAGATTGTACCTGAATATCGTAGATACAAGAGTTATCATTCAATGTCAGCCTGACAATATGCTCTCTCTGGAAAAAATCAATAGTTGACCAAGGCTGAACACTCGGTGTGAGCAGTGCCTTGGAGGTGGATGATGGAATCAGCCATTCGACCATCATGGCACCTTCGTTATCATAGGTGCGACTGAGGAATGCATAGCAATCAGGAAGTTGGAACTTCCGCTGTATCTTTTTCCATACCAATAGATCTACTATGGCCTTCCCTTTTTGGATGCTTGCATCTCGAACTTCAACAGCTAATTTATCTGAAATAAGATTGCCAGAGTCCCTTATTATCACAGGAGAAAATAATAGTGAGTGACACTGTATGAGTTATATAATATAGGGGCAGGGATTAAAGTTACACTCTTCATTGTGCAGCTGAACTGTACTAAAACACCACCAACCCTTCCATTCATAATATTATGACATTGTGCATGTGGCACCATGATAGCATAGCCGTGTGCCAGGCTCTCCTGTGCAAAAAATAAGAAGCACAAACTGATTGTAAACAATCACTAGTGTACAACTTGCAGACAGTAATAATATTATCATCAGCCACAAATTTTGGGAAGGGAGGGATTGATAAGCAAGCTATTATAGTGTGGCAAGCAACTATTGATAACAAGATACCCCACTGCTAGCTACAGCAATGAATATTCTTGATGATTATATTATCTCCACTATAGCTAATAATTGATCCATCATCATCTTACCGCATAAAATAGTGAACCCATTGGCTTCCAATTGGCTCAGTTGTGATGCTTGAAGCGGAAATATTTTATCAGCAATCAGGATAGGGATTGATAATGTCAGCACCAAGCTTCCCGGGGTGATTTCATGAAGTGTTAGCACTGAATGAGGTACTCCAAGAATATCAGCAATTTTCCTTTCAGCTGCTTCAATATCAGCCAGAGTAGCACTCATGTCCGCTGTTATCAATACTTTGAAAACTTTACGAGTGGATGATGTGCATTCAGATATCACAGGAGGTACTTCAACCACTTTCCGTCTGCAAAATATTTGAAACTCATCCACATATTCCATTAGCCTGTGTTTATCATCTTCACTGCCGTGTGTCTCAATGATGTGCTTCAAAATCCCATAGTTGAAGTATGATATAAGTTTGTGCCTCATAAGAAGCATAAATATCCTTTCAATACTTTTTGCTTCTTCGAGGCGGTCCTGTGCCTCTGGTAGCAATGGTTGAGGAACATCATCGGATTTGTACATTGCCAAAGTTAAGGCACAGTTAGCAACCTTTTCAGTGGAAATGTTCCGTTCATTAAGGGATTCACAGGTACTAGTTTGAAGTGTCGCAAATTTTGTGAGAATATTCTTGTAATCACGGGATAATGTTTGTATCAAATCCTTTCTTTCGTGGACACTTAGTGTGGTTGTGTCAAGATATGGGAAGAGGTCAACTTCAGCATCAGCTGCCAGACTTGAACTCTGCCTTTCTAAAGTTTCTCTGTTGATACTATTACTGTTGCTATTACATTGATAATCAACTGGTGCAGACTCAACATTTTGCTGCCTTATAAATGGTGACTCTGAGTTAACAACTGCCTGATCATCAGAGAAATACTTCTCCTCCAATTCTTCAGCTAACCGTGACTCACCTACAGCTTTTGCTCTGAGGGCAGCTATGATTGATTTCCACGAAGGCTCTGGCTTAGCTCTCTTCAGGTAGACGGAAAGCATCTCTGTCAAACAATCCACAACATGACACTTTGAACGAACGTCGAACAAAGCATCACGAACGGTCGCTAAATCAGATGAAGTAAGCTTTGTAGACTCAACTCCTGGTACAGCCTGGGCCATCGATATCCTGGGCTGCACTCAGTGAATCTTAGCAAATTATGAGCTTTGATATAATGTCTGACGAAGAGTTCACTTAGCAGCTAGCTAGGTGCCTTTCATACTACAAGGCACGCCCCCTTCCCCTCCCACCCCATCCGTGACATCGATGTGGCTCAGATTGTGTACGCACTATATCGACGACCTTTTACCATACGAACCATTTATGCAGCTACTGGGCATGTGTGGTCAAGTTTCATATTAAGTGTAAAATTTTAATTCCGAATAATAATCCTAGTAGAGCATCTATCTAGTCTCAATCTCCTCTCTTCTAGGTGCAATGTCTGAAATACCCTTTCTAGATTTCTTGACATTTTCAACGTTCATTCTTTGATCCATGGCTTGGAAGAGAAGCTCATAAATCTTGGCTATCTCAGCAATATCCTGCATGGAGTAGGATTATTATCGTAAAGGTCTACATATTATAGTAGTCATGAATAATCAAGCTAACCTGATTATTTTGAGCTGGCTGGCTATCACCAGGTACCTGGAATATAGGAATGTAATTAATGCAGTATCATGACAATCATTTTACTATCAGCTAGACATACCTCTTCTGTGGTTGTTGTGGATGTATCTTCAACTTTTTGCAGTTGTGTTTCTGTTGTTTTCTTTTGCTCCTCCTGCTGCTGTGGTTGTGATTTTTCTGCTTGCCCCTTGGTCTCTATCATTGTAGCTTCAGCTTTTGTCTCTTCAGTCACATCGGAAGATATTTTATCAGTAGACTCGGGTTCATCCCTTGTTTCTACTTCATCTCTCTATAAAATACAGTACTATAAATGGACTAGTTAATGGCACATAGAAATTAATACTAACACTTTCAGCTGCGGACTCGGCAGATTCAGTGACTTTCGTTAGTTTTCCTTCATGTTCTTCAGTAGAAGTTGGGACCCTATGCTGCTGATCCAGACTTTGTTCAATCCCAGGTTGAGAAATATCTTTTGTTCCGATTTCTAATTTTTCCAGCTGAAATATGAATAACAACTTGATAGCTATGAAAATAATTCCTAAAATAATGACCCTTACTTGTTCTGATTGTCCTTGTCCCGTTTCTGTGTGAATGGTTGGTTCTACAGGTTGTGATTCCTCAGCCTGAGTTCTCTGTTGCTCTTCAGATTCACCAACAGTGGTGTCCTTCTTAGTAAAGGAAGTCAGCTCAATGCCAACAGCACCAGCTTCCAGGCCTGGAATCTGAACCAGTGGCTTCTATGATGATGTGCATATATATGTACAATGATTAGGTTAAGGAACACCATGACATATGACATGACAATGATATTATTGTTGTCATACTTCATGTTGACGAGGGGGTATGGGGTCTACTTGCTGTGGTTTCTTTCTGATCTCCTCCACAATTGCTCTGCGCTTAAAGAAATTTGCCACATCAACCAGCTTGAGGCCACTCTGTAAAATTTAAGAAGGATGTCGGTACTAGTTATAGCTAGCTAATAAGATCAGATTGCTCACCTCTAGTTTTGTCTTTGCTCCTCTCTCCAGCAGCTTCTTAAGGATGCTAACTTTACCATTTTTTGCAGCAAAGAATATTGCTGGCCATCCGGTCGCCTGCGCTCAGCATCATCAGTGAGACATGCATTATTACTAAAGACAGCCCACCTGATGTTTGTAGTTGACATCAACACCCCCCTCCAACAACGCCTCTACTACGCTCTGATAACCTTTATCAGCAGCCACCATCAATGAGGTCAACCCATCCTGTAGTTATACAGTGGTCATTCTGGTGAACATGTGAAATGACAACCGCACACATGTGCACTATTCATACCTTATTTGGCATGTTCAGATCTGCCCCATAGTAGGCTAGAACCCTCACCATGTCAACATGTCCCTTCACAGTGGCCGCATGGATGGCAGATTCACCAGCTTCCTGCATAGAGTATAAGATGTTGGCAGGATTGGATTTCAACGGTAACTAAACAACAGAGATATTAATTTTATCATTCTCACAGTTCTCATATCCAAATCAGCCCCTCTTTTAGCGAGCTCCTCAACAATATCCTTGAAGCCTCCGCGTGCAGCCTCCATGAGGGGAGTCCAGCCTCTCTGAAATGAAGTGGAAGGTATTATAATACAGTTTAGATGTCGGAAGAAGGCCTTATGGACATTGCTTCTCACTTAGGCATTACATAGGCGGAGGAAGATGTTGGGAGTAGGGGGGCACAAGTTACCATGTGCAGAATTATAATCCATAAAGCTACCCTTAATTTCATTCTTTTATAATAATGTGGGTTCTTGCCTGACTAACTAGAATCAAATAACAATGGTTGTCATAATATTGATAGCATGTATTTGCATGGCTTCAGTGTCTCTGGAAGGGGGGGGCACTGTCCCTACTTCAGGCTGATAGGGGGGCACGTGCCCCTGGTGCCCCCCCCCTGCTTCCACCACCCATGCTTTACCTTTCCTTGGTGGTTCATATTGGCGTGGTAGTCACAGAATAGCTTCACTAGTTCCATGTCGTTTTCAACACACGCATGGGTCAGTGGACTATTTCCATTCTACAAGGGATACAAAGTAGCTATAATAATCATAATACGCATGCTATATATATAATATTTCACCTCTTCAATAATATTGACATCAGCTCCTCTATGGACTAGCAGCATGGCTATCTCTGTGTGGTGCTCATAAACGGCAAGGGACACGGAATTTTCTCCTATCTGCAACCATCCATGCATTAACATTCGGACAGTGGTATATAATAAGAGAGCTTACTGAACTTTGGGCATTTGGATCGGCTCCATAATCGAGAAGTAATTTCACCATCTTCAGGTTTCCCTGTCGAGTGGCCAGCATCACCGGTGACCAGTGGTTGACCTACATAAAAGTTGAGAATAGTGAGATGTTAGCATTAATTCTGAGCTTTTGGTAATATTTCACGCTGAAACACATGCAAGTATTGAAAAGCTGCATGGGAATAGACCTGGGACAGAGCTATTAATCTGCATAGTGTAGCTACCTTGTCACGAACATTAGGGTCAGCATTGTTTGCTAAAAGTAGTTCGACCATCTCCAGATTATCCTTGTTGGTGCCCCACATCAGTGCTGTCCAGGCATGCTGTAAGTATAATGCAGATATTCAAACAGAGCAGTATAATAAACTCATGCATGGAGTGCTTTACTCTGTCAGACTCCTTGACATTAATGTCAAGGTTCTTTGCATTATCAATGATATACTTGACAGATCCTAGATGGTTGCTCCTGCTTGCTCCAACAAGCAGCTGCAATTTAATTAGTATTAGGTATAGTAATCATGCATGACATAGTGCAATGATGCATGGTGGTTACCTTTGCTGCCCTATGGACTAATTTCAAGCCTGGTGCAAGAATGAAGTCAGTTGCCGATTCCATTTTCCCCTAAGTGTGTGGGCAGAACAAAATTATGATAGTACTGTGATTTACCGAAATGTTTACTTAAACTCACGGAGATATATTCAAATGGATTTTGCGTTCTTATTCTTGTTTTTGATTTTCCTTTGTGCAGTTCTTCGCTCAGGCTTGTATGACCTTTTTGCTTAGCAATATCAGCAGCAGTATAGCTAGGAGCTCCTGGCTGTGTTATACAATCACATACCAGAATATGGAGTTGATCATTGTGCATGTTTTTCACATCTTACTGTAGCCCAAGTCATCAAATCAGGATCTGCTCCATATGCTAACAAGAACCGAACCACTCGCAAATGGCCCAACTTAGCAGCTACAAAGATAGCACTCTCTCCTGTTGTCTGTATGGATGTAGTGATAGTTTCAGTTGATTAATTTACTTAGAATGATAGTACAACCTTCTGTTGAAAGTCAATCTCTGCTCCTGAATCTAGCACAGTGAGTACCAGTGAAATGTGGCCACGTTCACAAACCAGCATGAGGGCTGATTTCCCCTCCTAATAAACCATAGCACATGTATACGACACATCATCACTTAAGGTATGGCTATACAGCATGCACTCACATAAACATCTTTATGATCAAAAGTAGCGTTGACAGCTGCTCCTTTATCTCTGCTTTTCAATAGCGATGTAACCTCATCAAAACTGCCCTCATTACATAGATGCAGCAGTCTTTTACTCTCCTATATAATATTGTAGAGAAGTATAGATTAGATTAGCCTGTAACAGTAGTCACTTTACCTGAGCGTCATACATACAAGTGATATCCTTTACTGTCATTTTAACGACACTCTCCCTCTGGAGGAAGTTGATAGCTGACCAAGGTTGAGCTCGTGGTGTGAGGAGTGCCTTAGAGGTGGATGGTGGAATCAGCCATACAACCACTATGGAGCCATCGTAGATGCGATCAAGGAGTGCATTGCAGTCGGAGAGATGGAACTCCCGCTTGATTTTTCCCCACAGATCACGTATGTACTTCAGTGTCTTCATCCGAATGCTAACATCTTGGAGCCTCAGTGATATTGTTTCGTAGTATTTCCTATTAGTTCGCCGGCCGTGAAAAGTGGGTGTCAATTGTCTAAGTTCTGTATCGAGTTTCTCTTCAATGTAATTAGCAATACATTGGGTTGCAAGGTAGTTGTTGACCATCTCCCGGTGATCATCAATTGCAGAACTCACTTCCTTGTCCTTTGGAAGATATCGATTGGCAATGCATTCAAGGGTCTCGTAATGGCAATAGTCCCACAACTCCTGAGCATTGATATCCCTAAAGATCTCTAAAACATCATCAGCTTTAGGAAGGGCCTTTGGGGGGAACAAGGATTCTAGGTGGAGGTAGAAGCGTTGGATATCCAGCTCATTTCTGGACTGCTTGTCGGACAGCTTGCTCGCAACAAGAGCAACAAGGCTACCGAAGCTGTCCCGTGCATCAAGCTCTGTCAGTGCTCGCATTTTGGTTGCAACTGTGAAACATAAAATTTACAAAAAATATTTGTGCTTTTATGTTCAGTACGGGATCGCCATACACTTATACATGAGGAAGAAATATTGGCAGATTTTGATTTGGTGGTTACAAAGAAAGATTGCAAAATTAAAACTTAGTAATTTCAATGATCAATATTATTTGAGAAAATTTTCCCCTAAAAATTAATATTCGGTCCATACTGTAATGTACCTCTTTCTTCAGTGGAGCTGGAGCTGGGAGATACAGGTGAGCGTGGGCTGTAAGGTTCACTGCCAGAGCTACTGCTGAGCGTTGATGTCCCTGAATCCCTCCTGATACACCACCGCTCCAGATTATCAGCCAATCTAACCTCCCCCACTACTGGTGAGCGCAATGCTTTTGCAAGATTCTCCCAGCCACGGCGTGGACACCGCTGATGCCATTTCGTGGCCAAGTGTTTCCTCGCTTGATCTGGAACTGGGAGTTTGGCATCAATTTCACCCAAGATATCCTCAAGATCAAGCTCAACGGCCAGTCCTGGCAGTCTTTGATAGTCCATCATAGCCAAGACATTGATAATGTTCTTCACGTTGAATCGGAGATCCCCAGGTCCAGATTTGAAGTATCTACCTCCAGGAATGGGTGGGCCCGCAGGCAGTGACCTCACGTTAGGCTTAGCGGCCATGCATCCGCCATGCACTGTACTGAGACTCAGTGTCGTGACCTGCGCAATGAAGGCACGCATTTACATGGCATGGCTAGCAGCAGCAGTGAGATTAATTTACCTTAGTGGGTGTGCTGAGAGATCCGGCGCGTAGTATAGTGTACAGCTTGCTATCCCAGAGACAACGTGCTAAGTGGCCTCAAACACCCTATGAATATTCAACATTAGTGGGCCACGCCTACCAATAGGGGGTCAAAGCTCATCACACCATCAGCATGCACCAAAGATGCACTCCGTGTACACATGTACTCCCATTACGTTCACATGATTTTTTTATACGCAAGCTTTAGAACGCGAATTTTCTAGCGCTAATTAGATCTTGTGCATTAACGCAGTATTAAATCCTGAATTTCCTGGTCATAATACTTCAAATCTGCACACCACAATAATACAACAGAATAGTAGCATGCTACAACGTCAATGGAGAATGTTATTTTGCTTTTTTTGATCTGAGCTTCCTCTGGTAAAATTCCAGCTCCTTTCCCTCAAGGATGTAGCCATCACATCGACCACTCTGGCCTGGTCTGGACGCCACACAAGCTGCACAAGAAACAAAGTGACAGTAGGAGGTCATCAAAAAACTGTGAGTCGATTCGGAAAATAATATTATGCTCACAAAGGTATTAGGACAGAAACGCCATCACTGGGCCTCAACATTGCAGAACGTACCGTACACTCTTCCAGTGAGGAACTGCTCCTCTACGTGAGGGTCAACCTTGGCATTTGGCTTCCTACCAGCCAACTTCCTCTGCAAGTGGTTGGATCTCTTCTTAGTGAGTGGGTCGTCTTCAGAGGGCTCTTGCTAAAGTGGGGAACATACATGTACTTGAAGCTTTGGTATGCCAAAGAATCAATGTTGCTCAACAATACCTCTTTCTTTGTCTTCTTGCGACCAAGGGGAAGACCATAGTGAGTTTCATACCTGCAGCAACGGAAATATATACCAATAGTAAGTACTACTTAAAAATAAGGTATTTTGGTGTTCTTCCATGTGAGAACTAGAGCTCTATAGAGCACATACCCCGCACGCACATTGTGCAATCTATAGAATTTCTTTTGTGTGCATGGCTATAATTTTGTGAAACTTCAAAAAATTAGTGGAAGTGCTGCTTAACTACCAGAGGTCCCGAAAAAGCACTCTCTCTGCATATGCACCAGATATAGACTACTAGGAGATATGAACTGATACTTCCAATATTTTGTTGTAATAGTATAGCGACTATAGATTTCACGAGCATTATTATTAATACGACGAGCTTTACCAGTCATATTATTCTTGACTACTTAGTTGTGCGCATGAGCAGAAAACACAATGGGCATGCATTATGCATTGAGTAGGCACTGTCGATAGGTGTGGCTACGTTAGCCAACAAAAAAGGCACTATTTGTGACGCCCGTGGACTGTGTCCATCGATTTGACGCACTCTGAAGCTAGTTTTTCGCCGAATTTGATTGATTCGTTGTGCTTACAAATCGTTTAGATACCTACATCTCAATATATGGCGATTTTTATGCTCACGACGACAACAACACCACAACCAATTACTTTACCCCTTGTGCATGAGCGCGGGGTAACAAGGAGAGTACTAAACTGCTAGTGTCATCTCCCACCCCCAACCATGCCCTCCCTAGTCTTGAGAAATCAGACCACTCCCTTCACCAGCACATGGCACTGGTGGTGCATGCAGCAGAAAAGAGTGACAGTAGTCTCATTCTCAAGACAATGCCCCCCCCCCCCCCCCCCCCATTGTGCTTAGCATCGTGAACCCCACAGCATAATTTGTTTAAAAAAGAAGCAACTTCTCTTACCACTGTCGGAAGGGGACGCAGTCAACCTGCACGATGCAGTTCTTCACCAGTGTCTTGGTTCTGACCAGCTCGTTGTTGCTGGCATTGTACACCACATCCAGTACACGGCACTTGCGGCTGATAGCTGCAAATAAGATGAGATAAATCACCCGAGTATCTACATGTACCTGCACACACCAAAGGGGCTCAACGTTGCCACTAATACCATTTACACAGATCGAATATACAAGTGAACACAATATATGAATGAATGGGCTCTGATATCTCTAGTGTAATAGTAATGCACAAATGGAATCATAATCCATGAGCAAGAAAGGCATCCACAATTTAAGGTTACGGGATAGTTTTCCGCCCACGCATGGTCAAAGTTCACATAAATAATAAACGAGACAGTTATATTCCAGTTTTTTGTCTACTTTCTTTACACAGTCAAGGCACAGGTAAGTAGCTCTCCTGATGCCTGCCCCATGGTCCACAAAAATGAAAAGCAAACCTGCCACTGTCTGTCTGCAAGCGCAGGTAAGTATTGCAATTTTCTGCGTCAGTTTTTGCCAAGGTAAATAGCCTCTATGCAATGACATACAAACAAAAACGATAGCTTACAAGCCTCTACAGGGCCAAGTATAGCGTTTGAACTCTGTTGAGTTACACGAACAGAAAGCAAACATAAAAACTTACTGCTCAGCTGCCATGTGACTCGCTTAATGGTGGCCCTCTAGGACAAAACCTTGTCTGATGACTCACCATCTTCGAGTTTTCGAAAAAGCGCTATACTTGGCCCTGCTCCGATTGATGGACTATCGTGAACGACAGCGAAATCAGTTCGTTTGAGTCGTTGGTCTTCAAAAATTGACACAGAAATTTGGACTTTATTTACATCTGGAAATGGTCGACGATAGTTTGCGTTTCTGACTAAACCGCATTGAAACATGTGTGAATTGTGTCCATGCGCAATCATTTATAAATTGTGCGTCGAATACTATCCCGTAACCTTAAGAAATGTGTCAGAGGACCATCAGTACTACATCTACACAGCTGATATGACTCTAATATAATGTATACAAATGACGTAACTCACATTCTGAACCCCAGGAAAAGTTGCCCGAGTCAAGTCGCATTGCACGATACTTCACATTGCCACCACGAGTCCTTACTTTGTGGATTCTCTTCATTCCAAGCTGCACATGGAACAGTCACTCCAATTAAAGCCCACCCCACGTGTAAGGAGACTTAGAGCAGTCACCCCCACTATCACAGTCTACTTTGCTAGCTACTGCCTACCTTTGTCCCAGCCGCCGGACGACCAAGTTCAAACTTTCTCTTCTTTCTGATGGGTACCTTCTTGCCGCCGGTGGCTCTCCGCTTGTGCCAGCTATCTCTGGAAATACCTGCAGTGGAAGGCACACACTCGGATCAGAGGATAGTAAAATGTCCACGATACAACAAATGAATCCATCTTGATCCTCCACAGCTAATTATCGTAAGCTAGATGCTTCATATCACGAGGATGCTTACAAGTCAATAATAGAAACACTCACCCATCTTGCCTTGATCGTGGAAAGGAAGATTGCGATTCGCGCATGCGCAAATATCACCTGCACCGCCTACGCCTGCCAACACTTAATGGCTACAGATTGCAAAATAGTTTTACTATACATAATGCAAAATTTAATAATACACGTAACATAATCAGTTGAATTGTGGCCAGGTACTAAGTTGTCCAAAGGCACTACTATTTGAAGGCTGAGCAGATGTCTGAAAGAATAATATATAATAGGGAGTGAATTTATACTAGAAAATTGTTTCGACAATACCTTGGATTGAGGGTAGTCCCTCGCTGGTAAGTTCCCAACATAGGCCCTGCCTGAAGAGACATGCTGAAAGCTAAAAGGACTTGAACCATGAGGAGCATGGCCACGATGTGAATTAACACCATGGCTTGGCCCAGCAGTAGGTCCAGTATGCCCTCTACTGGGATCTGATGCGTTGCTCACCTGAAAGTTAACACTTCAATAATGCCTGTATATTTATAAAATATACATTTATATTCATACCCAGTTGTTCCTTTGCTGCTGTTGTTTCAATTCCTCTGTTAAATTTCGATAGCCTATGTGAGGAGGTAGTCGTGCAATAACAGGTTCCTTTGATCGGCTGGGGTCAAGAGGCAGTCTTCCCCTCCCTCCCCCTCCTCCTCCTCTTTCGTGGTCATTCCTCCCAAGAGCTGATAGAGGTATGTTAGTGGAAGAATGGGCCTTGTGCTGATCCTAAATTGGACAATCAGAAATACATAACATGATGATATTGTACAAATTTCACTAGTTGTCCCGCCATGATCAGTGGTAGCTACTACCCAACTTGAATACTGGAAAGCAAGTTATAAACCAACATCCGTGAGCAATGATATCAATATTGGACTTAGCTACCTTAGTATGGCGATTGAACTGCAATGGAGCAGGGTGATAGTCATTTGTATTCAGCTGTACATGTTTGATACGCTGCTGCCTCCTTTTCAAATAATTCTCTTTCTTGTCCAATTCCTGCAACCCATTCAAAATTTAATAACATTAAGCTTATTGCACTTTAACACCGTAGTGATACTGTACCTTATAGATTTTCCGGTAGTCATACTCATTCTTGCATATGCAATAGAAGAAGAAAGTCCATATGATGATAATTACAGCCAATGGCAGAGCACCTACTAGCCCAATGGCCACCAATGATCCAGAACTGAAATCCGCACCCAATCCACTGAAATTAACAAAAAAATTTCGACTCAAATACAACCAAAGTATGCGTCAGGCGTATATCAGATTAGTAGGCTCTTCTAGTTACTTTATTTGAGCACGAGCATACGGTAGAAGCACTGACAAAACGACTATGGTTAACGCCTCCATTAATTCACACTTTTAGGGGGTGGGGCTAGGACAACTTGCTGCATGCGCCTTATTGGTATGTATAGTTACCGGTATGGTAACAACACACAAAATGAATTCATGACATGATAACATTAGAACATGAAATCCATGGAGATCAGTATTAGTCGAACTCTGGCCAAGAGCTGAGCTGTCCAAACATATGGTCTTGGGAGATTCTTGGATTCCTCGGTAGCTATATAAATCAAAAGATTTGCACAAATTTTAACTTTGGTGTCAGTTCTGTCCCCTGCAGATCTAGACCCCACAGGGACCAACTTGGGATTAGTTACTACAGAATTAGCTAGTCTGTGACCAGACCACCCCTACACGGGAAAGGGTCACATGCTGCCTGTACTTGTATGCATGGATTAATTATTTTATATTTACCTCTATTTTGGTTGGTCCACCACGATACTGCATATCGTTATTCTCCAAATAACTTCTTCCCAGCGGCAGTGCTTCAAAGTTGAAAAAGGTAAATGGATCACTGCTTTCTGATGTCTAAAATACATCAGAGAATAAGTTTATTATGATAGCATCCATAATTGATCGTGATAATTACGACATTGCTATTACCTTTCTGCTGGCATTGGAGGGGCGTCTCTGCCCGTATCGAAGGGGGAAGTTGGATGGCTCTGGTTGTACATCACATTCTTCCACGTCACTCAACCGCCTGAGACGGGATGATGACACATTAGCCTGAGGTAGCTGTGCATGTAGCTTCCTTCCAGTGTGGCTACCACTGCCTTCTCTTCCTCCTCCTCCTCCTCCTTGTCTGTCTTCTAGTCTTAGAGCTGGGGGACTGAATAAAGATTGAAATGTGGAGGGAATGGAATCTGAAGGCTTGGGTGACTCTGAAGGTGGAGGTGGAGATAGCGAAGAAGGGTTATCGTCTGGGGATTCAGTAGTGTTAATCTCTTCAGTTTGTTGCACTGGCTCAGGAGCAGGGGGTGACTGCAATTGAGGAGAGTAAGTGAAGAACTGTGTACACTTTATACTCCTCAAACAGTCTGAGACGAAACTGAAGTACTATACATTTCTGTGTGTATCATGGCATACCTCAGCTTGAGGACTGGTAGTCCCAGGAGCCTGCAATGTTGAGCTGCCATTCTCTTGATCTACATCTTCCAATGGAAAATTGTGTACGCCAAGAGCTTCACTATTTTGGATTCCTGACTCAATCGCTCTTTGCTGATTCAGCTGCTCTCTCCTCTGCTTCTGCTCTTTCTTCCTCTGCTGCTTGTCTTGCCTCTCTTTTTCCTAAAAAATCACCACAAATGCATCAAGAAATTTAATATTACTGCCATCATTGTCTATGGTGCCATTCTTTAAGTCAATTATGATAATTTTTCGCGCCTTATTTTATTTCTACCTCATTGCTGTCTTCATCACTGCCCCGACGCTCCTTGTTGTGTCTGTAGAGCATGATGCAGAACACAATCCAAATCAGGCCAATGATGAGAGCGACGATACTGCCAATCAGTCCAATGGCGGCCCACGCCTCCACTCCCAAGCTAGTTCTATTGTGCCCGCGATCACGGGTTGTTTAGTCATGGCTTAGTATGCATCATGTACTGGGTAGTTGAACACTTACCCTTGGGCCTTGACAGCATGAAGAAGTGAGCATAGAAGTGCGATCACGGCGGTGTAGGATGCGTCCATCTTCACAACCTAAACATGCGTTGGAGGGTAAAAAAAGGGGGTGGGGCTCGATTTTTGGAATTTAATAATGATGTCATGATTAAACTTATGAAGAACGTTCACACACAAAAAGAAAACGATTCACACAAGAAGAACAGAAAAATAGGAAAGGGAATTTGAAAAGTATGAGGGGAAAGAGTGATCAGACTACAGCTGCAGTTGGTAGTCGACCAGCTAAAGTTCTCTCTAGCTTGAGTTCCTCGCTCTTGAAGGCTAGCCTGGTCGCCTTCTTTTCTGCTCTTCTCACCTACAAAGACAGGACAGCAGCAGAAGTCACAGGATGATACAGATAGAGAAGGGGCAGCCCTCACCTTTCTCTCCTCCTTGATAGCTTGTTTTCTAGCTCTCTTCTCTTCTTTGCTCTCATTTCTTGGCCTTGTTACAGATCCTGTAAGTGTAGGAATTGCTGATTTGCCAGCGATAAAAATTAATTATAGTGATTGGACAGAACCGATCATGCAGGTGAGGCATACACATAACTAATATAGGGAGCAGATATCCTAGTATAAGATGATACATGTAGGAGCAGGGGAATGTTATTACCTCTCTTGGTTGATGGTTCTGTCAGTACCTCCTTCGGCACAGGCCCTGGCACCGCTCCCAGGGGAATCCCCGTCTTCTTCGACAGCTTGATCTGCTTCTTGAGGGGATTTGAGGGCTCCACTATCTTGGTCGGGTGGTTGTACAGGTTGGAATAGGTACTAAACAGGAGATAAGGAAGATGAATGACAACATCTAGTTACAATAGGCACCGACAGGAATAGTTAACATGCTGTTAAGCGCATACTTTTTATTAAGTGCATAGTTTTGTGCGAGTTTTACCGCTCTTTATTAGGTACATATGGCCAGCAAGCTAGCTAAACAACGAGCGATCAGTTACATGAGCCCAGAAAGAAGGCTAGATGTAGGCTGGAGAAGAAAACGTCGAGAATTACGCTCTCTGGTCGCTTCTTGGCCGCCGTTGTAGGCCTTTCTATCCTCGATACATTCTTTACGCACGCCCCACCTACCGTGTTTTTAAATTAGCACTTTTAATTAAGTGCATGCTTCCTGTTAAGAGCATACTTTTTGTTAAGCGCATATTTTCTTGCTGCCACGTGATATAAGTGCATGCACTTAACAACCAGTTTCTACGGTAATCATAATTATAAACACACACAAACTCTTGCCTGAAGCACACACACACACACTGGTACCACTCACCTCAAAATGCTCTCACAGTCCCATTGCTCACGTGGTCTCTCATCTACCTCCACCAGCACACGACTCTCTCTATCACTATCCTCCCCCTCCTCCTCCTCTTCTTCATCACTGATGTCAGCAGATTCCTCAGGTTCAACTATTTGTTTGTCAGCATCTCTTGTGTCAGCACTGGTAGCCATGGGAACAAGCTCAGGTGCTTCTTGAGAGTCAGAATCTGTATCCAGATCATCATCATCATCTTCACTCCCACTCTCCTCGTCCCTGCCATAACATGAATACCGATATTTAAACAGAGGACAAGGAAGAAGCTAAGCTTCAACACAAACACTAGCAGCTAAGTGTTAATTTTGTCTGATCTGAGTGTTCAGGAGGTAGTATACATAATACACCCGTATGTAGCTGTTGTCCACCATCAACCAACAATTCAGATAATGCATGAATTTTGATCATGCAAGAGCATACCTAGCTGTCAAGTACAGTGCTGCAGCTGCGATTACACATGTACAGTCATGCAGGGTACTCACTGTTGCAGGTGGTGAGCAAAGTTCCTCTCAAACTCCTCCACAGCCGACTCCAGCAGTAGCTTGTTGTAGTCAGACCGCACTATGGCTCCTCCCCTGATCCGCCCATTTCCCACGTCACCATCCTCTCCTAGCTCACCACCACCATCTCCCTCCTCCTCCTCCTCCTCCTCCTCCTCAGGGGCTCCAAGCTGACTGTCATCATAACCAACCATAAACTGAGGGAGTGAAGAACAGTTTGTAGTTGCACTAGTCAATTCAATCTCTACTGAGCAAATGTTGCGTACATGCATAGTATCGCTTTAATACACACGCAAAGATATTTCGATGCTCACCTGTTCAAATCTGTCATCAAGTAGTGTCAAGGCTGGAAGGAGAACAAATAAATATACATAAATACAAAGCACTTGTGAGTTTGATAACCTACACCTATACAACATTGTAAATCTTGTACTGGGGTTTTTAAAACAAGTGACAAGCTACACGTGTCATGTCATGTAATTTACATGTACACATCATGTGACAGTAATGAAGCACATGTACACATGAAGCTCTCGTAGCTGTACCTTCACTGCGAGGAACAACAGAGGAAGTGATGGAGTACTCTGTGAACTGAGCTGCTCCCTTCTTTCTCTGACTAGACCCACCCGCTCTACCGCTGGAGACATCAGACAGCTCCTCGTCTCGAACTCCGGAGGCACTGCCCAGTCCTGGATGGGCAAAGTCACCACGACCAGCCCACCAGGGAGATCCACCATCATCATCACCATCACTGGGAAAAGAAAACATCATTTATCATAAAATGAACACTTGGTCTTGCCTCCCAAAATCACACAATGCACTGCTAGAGCAGTGTCATAACAGCCCACAAGATGGAGGTACATTTCATATTGATATACAGTGTATTTGGCTTCCATGGCACATGGATATGTTTCTAACTACACTGAACTGGCACTCCAACCAGAGAGAAGGCAATCACAGGCAAAAGCATACTGTCATGTGAATGATGTAAGGATTTCTAGCTAACCAATACAAGACAACTCACTCCAAGTGTTCTGTGACATGAACTGGAAGTCCAACCTCACCACCATTAGCCTAAGTAGACAAAAATATGCAATTAGTATCATTTAAGTAGCAAGTAGAGGGAAGGAGTCTCACCATGGTGACAAAATCATCCTCCAGTTCATCTTCTTCGAGAGTGTTGGAGGTCTCTGCTGCCTCAAGAGCAGCGACAATGTCTGGATCCCAACCTGGCTGTGGACCTGAATACAGGCACACAATCATGAGGCTCATGGACTCCTGATAATTACCATACCTGAGATTGGTAGCACCCTTTCATCACGTCCCTCAATCTGGACTTCTGACCCAAACAAGTCCTTAGGAAGCAACGGCTAAAATAAGACAAGAGATTAGTATTAATTGTAGGGATGCACAGCATCAAGGTTCTACATCATGCTAGTCTGGCCAGCTATATCCACTCCTCCTTTCCCATTCTTTAAATGTCAAGAGTATAATATTAAGTGTATAGCTATAGATCCCAATTATTACCCCGCGCGCATGCGCAAGGGGTAAAGTAATCGGTTGTGTCGTCGTCGTTGTTGTTGTCGTTAGCACAAAAATCGCCATATCTCGAGATGTAGGCGTCTAAGCGACTTGTAAGCACAATGAATCAATCGAATTTGGCGAAAAAATAGCTTCAGTGTGCGTCAAATCGAGGGATACGGTCCATGAACATCACAGATAGTGCCTTTTTGTTGGCCATCGTAGCCACGCCTATCGGCAGTGCCCATCAATGAATGATGCATGACCATTGTGCTTTCTGCTCATGCACACAACTAACAAGCGTATGACTGGTAAAGATCATCGATGTTCTAAAATAGGTACAAGTTCGTGTCTTCCTGGTCTGGGTGCAGAGAACGCTGTTTAAAGTGTCACCAGAACAATTAAGCAGCATTTTCATTATTTCTCTCAAGTTCACAAAATTATAGCCATGCATCGAAAGTAAATCTATAGATTGCGCAATGTGCGTGCAGGGTATGTGCTCTACAGAGCTCTAGTTACCTTTGAAAAGATGTTGGTGGATTTAAACTAAGAGGTAGAGTACTGGATTGCTATGTGAGTAGGCCCTATTGGCAGATTATAACTTGGCAGTTTGTGAAGACAATTTCAGGACACAGACTATAAGAATACCCCTGAAATGGGACATCTCCCTTAATCAGGACAGTATGCACAGCCCAAGTGTACAAATCCAACCCTGAAATGAGGATACCTCCTTTAATCAGGATACTTGAAGCTGTCCCAAAGATGTGAGGAATAGAGGGATTCCACTGTAGGGAGACAAGGGTCTAGCTGGGCCACACATTTAAGGATGGGAAAAGGAGAAAGAGGAAGAATCCGGGACAAGGCTACACAGACATACATGTACCTTTCCATCAGTGGAAGACTGGAGTGAGTCCCCAACTGGCTCCAGCACTGTGGCCCCAGGCTCCTTCAAGTGCTGGAGGTAATCGTAATCATCGTCAAAGTAGATGCCATACTTCTGCTGCTCGGAGAGACGGTCATCCTTGTCCAACGAGGGAACTGAACCAGATTTAGAGTCCTGCAAACATGGAAATAAAACCACATGTGAGTGGCCTGGGGATGAGGATGAGGCTACAAGAGCACTAGATGGAGCATAGTATGAACTGCCTATAGGCCTATAATATTATAACAAGATTGAATAATATTCTGATCTACTACTAGGGACACACATGAGTGCAGGAATTCCCTTGTTCAGCGCATAAGCCACATGTACAGGGATTTAGTGTTGCACCACACCCCACAATTGCAAGTAGACTGAGTCACCAGGCATCTGGTGGAAGTACATGAGTAGGAAATAAGACAGTGCATCCCCCTATTCTACTATCTTTGACTTTCAGTTCCACCCCCTCTATTATTATCTATGGTTCCATAGCAGCTACATTGTATAATGGTTGCAGGCTAGGAGTCACAGGGCCTGAAATGCGGATATCTCCCCTAAAATTAATTAGGACACTATGCACAGCCCAAGTGCCTTGGCACGTGCCAAAGCACAAGGCTAAGCGTATAGGGTGGGGCAAGTTTGTATCGATACGAGTCAGGTGGTGCTTAAACCCTGTAGAACTGTTTGGCCGTCTCTGGCAAGGTGGAGTCTGAAAGTCAGCCAATCTGTGAGTAGTAATCAAATAGGGGCCACAACTGTGATAGTGGAGTGCAGGCTTTAAGGGAGCTGCACAATTTTTCAAATAGTTGAGCCTCTGATAACGGACCCTCCAAGAAGCGCACAATCTCTCTACAGCGGACAAGTGCCGTGTTACCGATTGAATTTAGCATAGTTATAGTACATTAGCAACCTCCGAGAAGCGGACGCTTCTCGATTCCGGACAGCGGACAAGATCCAAGCTCCCAACGTGACTTTTCAATGCAAAACTGCCGCTAAATAGCGGACATCCGGAAACCATGCCCTTAAATTAATGATGCCATGCCCACCTTTGCCACTATCTAGGTGGTCGCGATATTGTGCCGCATGCGCAATAATAATATTAGTCTTGAATCCAGATAACGATTTTTGAGTAGCCAGTACTTCAGAAACCAAAAAAATTCAGCCTGATACTGAAAACAGAACATACCAACCACTTGATTATCATCTCTACTGCTCTTATCATGCATTTCAGTGGATTTACTTGTTAAGGATAATACAATCAAAATGGGTCGAAAAATCATGAACATCCGCGATAGGGACAACCTCCGAGCAAAGGACAAGAGGCCAGTTCCCAAAGTGTGCTTTGTTCGGAGGCTTGACTGTACACACTTAGGCAAGATGAAGCATTGCATGGCTTTGTACACTTGGTAGCAGGTTAGCAATCAGATCAACAGTTGATAAACTGTAAACACTGGCCTGTGTTGCTCTGGTGGCCAGGAGCGCTTTTTAGAAAATTATTTGGGGGAAATCACGTAAATCTTAAAGGGGTGCTCCCATGAGATCAATTTTCATTAGATTAGCTCCCACGAGGTCAATTCTCATGTAATCAATTCTCGCCAAATCAACTTGTCACGAGATCAGTTTCAGTTTAATCAACTCATATCTTTTCATATACATGCTAATATTGTTGATTCTTGATACGTACTAACTGTTCCACAAAAGTCTGAATTCTCTCTCTTTCTTTGACCCTTAGTCTTCATGGAGGCCGTGTAGCTCCTAACTCACACACCTGCATCTTCATCTTCATTGTTAGCTATGAATGCCATAGTTATTTGCGTGTGCACTGGAAACCATGCTTGAATGATTTCCAATTCAAAATTGCACAAGTATGAAGAGAGTGTTAGTCCAAGGTGTAAGGTGGCATCTTTTCAGGAACATGTATGAATGGTTGTGCGAGTTCCGTTGTTTGTTAGGAAGCAAGGCATAGATCATTGGTTAAATTTGGACCTGATGGAAAATCGATGGGCAGATTGAGAATGTCCCATCCACAAATTGAGTTGATCATATGGGAATTGATCTCGTGACAAGTTGATTTGGCAAGAATTGAGAATTGATCTTGTGGGAGTTGATCTAATGAGAATTGATCTCGTGGCAGTGAATCGTATTAAAGTGCAACCAGGACCCGAGTGAGAACCTCGCTTTGCTCAGAATTACTGAAGACAGTAGTACCTTGACTTGCTTGAGTACGTACTGTGCCTCCTCTGGGTCGTCATGGAGAGGGTCCTTCTGACTCCTGGGGACGAGGCTGAACGTCTGGGCGTGCTTCTTGTCGATAAATGGCTTCTTCTTGCGACCCTGAGCAACAACAAATTCCTTGCAAATCGCACCTCAACTTAGAAACTGCCTCTTAGCTTACCATATTGAACGTCCTACAAGGCAGTCCACAGCTCACAGTACAGCTACAGCCACATGGCTAGGTGAGTGCTCTTTATATGGAACGAGTATACCTGTTCCGTGTACGACCTTTACCAATACCGTAGTACTGAGTCAGGGCCACTGTAGGATCCTGGAAACTTCAATCCCTCTCCTCCCCAGTTCAATAATTTAGTATCTATAATATTATTATGGGCAAACTAATTATTATTGAGCCGAGTTGCAATTTGATAGTCATTGGCCATGGCTCGTAAGTGATAGTGAGTGCCTAGTAGAGGTTAACTACAAATTCCCGGCCATGTTTTGGAATGTGGGAAGGCCTGCAGCTGGGTATGAGAATATTAATTCTGCCAGTGACATGCAAATTTAATTGTGGTATATACTGTATTACAGGAAAAGAGTTAAAAACTGTCAAAACTGAATTGATACAATTATTAGCTATGTGAGTTTCCGATATGAGTATCCATTAGGACTGATGTTATTTTTCCGCTGTAGTACGAGTTCAGTAACTTTGCCTCCCACTGCCTCATCTGCAACAAGTAAAATATTATGTAACCATTACAGTACAATGTCATACTTTATCTATGCATATCCACTAGCTCCACAGTGATAGTGATTAGTAGCAGCTGACAATAGGACTGGGTAACAACCTACAATTGAGCGGCACAATACACTATATTCAAGAACAGGAAGGAAGCCATAATATTATTATAGCGGAGCACATGCAGTCTCCGGTACCCAGCTATCTTACACTGTCTGAGCTGCATACATAACAATAGCTGGTATTTTCAGGAGACATAATAGAGTTCTCCATGAGATGCAGAAATGTGATCGATGCTGATTACATTGGATGTGTCTAGACCATTAAAATTGCATCACAGTGGAGGGAGTTCTATGCTTTCCTCTATGAATCTAAGATGATGCTACCATATCAGAACAACTTTCAAGCAGAGTTTCATTTTACAACCCTGCAGAATAATCACTGTTGTATGTCAACTCACCACAAGATCCACATCTTTCTCTGGGATCTGAAAGTACAAATAGTCAACCAATTATTGCATCATACGGACCACAGCGATAGCATGGTAGTACACCCATAGTAATTAGCTCAAGGTAGTCTCCCTCAACCCTTCCTTTCTCACCTCCTTCTCCATATGCACTGTCAGCACTCTCCTGCTTGCCAGTGCTGCCCAAGTGAGCTTTCCTAGTGACATCAGGTCCTGTGAATGCAACGCCAACACCTGCAGCACCACCTGCCACTACCTCTGCAGTAGGCATCTCAGGACGCACAGTAGTGGCTAAAAGCAATCAGTCAAAAATTAATAATAATTATAGTAACACTAATGATAAACAAGATGAGCAATAATCCAGGCATGTACATCATGTGGTGGTCTTAATGTCACATTTTGTGCTCAATTAAATTTTATAACTATAAGCATGCATCAGCACTGTCAGTGTACCATGACAAATATCATGGGTAGTGTAAGTACATACTATCTCTTATCAGCATAGTAATAGTTTACGCATTCATGTCCACTGAAGCGTTTACAGACTTGGAACTCTCAATGGTCATTGTACATGAAGGAAAGCAACAGGAAGAAGGGGATGATATATTATTTTACTTTAGATCATAGCTGTAACAAATACTGCAATCTGATTGGTCATTAGCAGGTACCTAAATATATATTAAATGTGATAGTACCCCTACAAGTCTGATAGAACCCCTACAAGATTTTGATAGAACCCCTACAACTTTGTATCCTCGGGTTATTACAGTGTTTTACTATTATGATCTAAACTTACTAGACACTGTTTAGTCGGTTTCCACGTGATTTAGAAGACCTCAGGGCTCCGTAGAACCCTCGCTGCGCTCGGGATTCTACATAGAGCCCTTCGGTCTTCTAAATCACGTAAAAACCTCCTAAACAGTGTCTAACTAATATATAGCGAACAGGTGTGGCGAAGAGGCTCTGTAGAGGTTCAATCAGTGAAGTCTAGCTAGGTCACTGTTCACTGAGCAAAATTCCATGCACATAATTATATAGGTGGGTATATAGCTTAGCTTAATTTGATTTTGAGGTAATTAAACTCACAGACAGCCTGCTGCTGTAAGTCACTGTACTGTCTCTGAACACGAGCAGTCCCTGTTTCCAGAATGGGAGTTGACAGACCTGGAAGATATTGTATACTTAAATTCTAGTTTCAGAATCAAAAATAAATAGTAGTATAAGTAAGTGACATGGTTCTCAGTTGCAATAAGATTCTTTGCAAATAACTGTTAGTGAACGGTCGGTTTACAACTTATCAACATTTCGACTACATGCATCCCCACAATCAGGGCCCTGCTGAGGACCAAGAATCTGAGGGCTAGGCTCCTATCCTCGACCAGGATAACTATATGCAACATCTAAACACTGGCAAGACGTAAACCTAATAGAGAGTCTTGGCTGTTTTCTATATAATAACATTTTTGTTGTGTCTGCTTAGAATGATAATATAACCAGAGGTTATTGATTATAATATTCAAGCAAACTTGCAACTAAAAACTTGAAACAGAAAGGGAAAAAAATGTCAAAGCCTCAAGTAAGGTTCAAACCTGGTACGTACCTCCATATATATATACCACCTCTACAGTCTGCTCAGGCACCAGAAGATGCAGTGCTGGTACTCTAGCCACAAAATCTCATAGAATACCCTAATGTATACTACCTGCTTACACATGTAGTGAGAGTAGGCTATCAGTATAGAAATACGAATCCACCAAGAGTACAGAACGTGCAACTACAAGTATATCACAGCGTACAGACAGCGTTTTACATGTTGTATTCACGAATTAATACTATCATGGCAGTGGTGATGTAATTGGGGCGAGCCTGAGCGAGCCCCACATAAATGGTACAGCTGTGCGCGAATTGTATATATATATTATGGTACGTCGGTCACGCGAAATTATACACCCAGTGATGCTCTACGGACATAAACGCGAAATATTCTATTGCGCATTCTCGTGCCTGGGACACTGGCCGTATATACGCCGTTCTAATTTAGCGAATTGCAAATTTACACTCAAACCTGTATTGCATTGATCAAGCAAGCTGCCGTACCGCGCCGTACAGAAGCAAGCAGAAGGCTCCAAAGGAGGAGACTCTGAGCGAGATAGAGCCTGTCATCAGCTCAATAGCGCAAGGACCAGCTAAGAACACGGTAAAGATAGACTAGACATGCTACTGAGGCTCACTGATGACTCTGATAACAGAGGCAATAGTAAAACGTTGTACGTATTGACTGTCGATGGAGGGGACTATCATGCAGCTGTAGACCCACAGGCCTACACGGCACTATAAGACTGTCTATCATTATTTGCTTGGATCTGTATCAGTGGTCTTCAAGATCTATCGTGCTATGGCTTTGATTAAAGTTTTTGAGTCACAGCTACTGACAGAGACTTTCAGAGGCTCAGCTCAGGCTCACCCCAAACAGGCCCTGCATGTCATGTCATTAGTAATTGTATAGCAGTATAAACAGTGCAGTAGAGGTGTTCCTCTGACTCAGGCAAGCCACAGCTACTACAGCTTGACCACACTAATTGATAAAACACCTACAAATTGATGACTGATAGTGAGGTCAATATTATGAATACCTGTAGTAGATTGCACTCTTCCAAACTCATGCTATCACACATGCATGCACTCCTAGTGTGCACTGAGCCCCACAGACAATAGTCAGTGCAGCTGTGACATGCACACACCATATGTAATAGATATCACATGGTAGGGAGTGTATTATGGATTATAAAGCCCACGACCCCGAGGGCGCAGCCCGAGGGGGAGGGGCTTTATAATCCATAATACACGTGCCTACCATGCGACATCTGATATATATCCTGATTGGTCAGTTTCTTAGTGGTTGCATTTAGCTGGTAGAAGTTGTTGGCTGGCATATTTTTAGTGCAGTGCACTATGGTGTTCACAGGGGATTATAATTGCCTGGGGGAGGTCAATATTTTAGTTATAACACCCCTGTTACCTAGGATACAAGGGTGAATCAGGATATATGTATACTTATAACGCATACAACATAGAACATCAGCATTCCAAAGCGTGATGGATGCATATTATTATATTATAATAATATACAAACAAAAATGAGATCCGAAGTGGTCCCACATGCTATTCTCTTGCTATAATTTATGGTTTTAGTATTCATGTACTGACATGCATATGATATTGTACACTCACCTGGGAACTGCTTCTTGGGTTCAAATTGATTGATGTATCTGATCAAATCTTCTCTGTTAAATTCCAATAGCCAGTCCTTCAGTCTATCAAGTTTTTGTGGCAGAATTATGTCACCTTGAGTGGCCTTTTCGAACAACAGTAACAGGGTTTGAAAATCGTTCTTTTCTGGTTCATAGCTTATTTCATCTTGCATTAGAGTAATCATATCAGCCCTTTCCCCGTCATCCAAGTTGGTTACAACGTACATTAGCATGCAACGAAAGTTATATAAAATTCTTTTATCTTCCTCCACTGTCTTGCCTGTGAAAGATATCGCTGCGAGATTTGTACAGCAGCTGTTGGCATCTACTTCCTTCAACGCATCACTTGATTTCTTATCGCCGCACTCTAGAAGTAGCATGCGTATCAACGGTATAGTTTCTTCACTGTGCTGCTTATCAAACACTGTTTTCATAGCCGAGATCCTCATTTGGGTAAAGCCACTACCGCCCATGGCCACGAAAGGTTTGGCTAGATAACAAAACACGTAGTGTTCGTCAGAGCCGGGAGGATAGCGGCGGCTGATCTGCAATAGTTTTGACAGCGCCATACATCAAATTACTGTGAGAGACTTAATTAACAGCTTGCTTCATGAATTCAACTGATAATCAATTGGTGATGATGGTGAACTTTGACTGGCATGAACTCCCGCTTTATATTCATCCATGGTTATTTCCTGTTGCGGTCCTGGTGATAACCACAAATTACAGCCATCAGCCAAATCGGCCAGGCTAGGGGAATGCTCTTCACCATTATTATCCCACCCCCAATTTTCCTGTTGAGGTCCTGTGACTCCTACCACCGGCACCATTATACAGCGTGTAGCTGCGGAACTGAAAGTTGGAGATAGTAGAATAGGGGGGTGCACGTACACTTCCTTATTTCATACTCGTGCATGCACTCTCACTGGATCCTACCCTAGTGCCTAATGACCACCCAAAAATCACTGGGCATCACATGCATTAATGGCGCTGCATTTCAAGCGGCAAAAGTTGTGTAATATTATTATTATGGATGTGTAATCATAATATTATGTACATATACATGCAAGATATGCAGCATCTCATGTGTGCCAGAAATCACCGCTCTCTTGCATGAGCATGGGAGTCTGGGAATGGAACTGTGAAGGATGCACCAGACATCCTTTAGTCAATGTCTCCAGGTGTTAACAAAATTAATGTACTTATTAAATGTTGGAGATATGAATGGTAAACTCAAGAATGACTGCAGTACTATGTTAGATCTATTTTACGGTTGGTCATCAGATGAGGAGTGTAGCTACGAGGTGTGAGGATATGTCATGGCATGACTGTGCTAATCGTTGTGGTGGTTACTTGATCTTCAAACCGGAAACCATCACTTCGATATCTTTGGGTCCTTTCTCCTCTGCAGTGTGGGAGATTTAGAATCTGATAGATAAGAAGCTAAACGTCAGTACGAACATAATGTGTAAAATTAGCGGCTAATTAGCTAATTAGCTCATTCACTCCTATAATATATGATTTCAATGTTATATGTGGAAAATTTGGGGGTTCTCATTGAATCTGTGCATAATAATGAAGATACAGGAGTGGCCTAGGCCTTGGGATGACACTAGTGTTGAAAGAATCAATAGTCTGTGTATTAGGAAGAGTATATAACTGCATGAGCAAGCGTGTCCCTACGTGTGTCAGCCTAACCATAGGCCACAGCAATGCGGATTTCATGTTCAGTGCATGACCTTACACATGATGAGCAGGTGTGCTGCAGTATTGGTTGGAACTACCCCCACCAGAGGAGATTGGACATGATGCACATCACATGACCTTGGTATGCAATTATGTGCCATGTATTCAAAGAATACCATTTATGACAGTAGCTGGTAGCTAGCTAAAATGTTTGTGTTTGTAAACTAGGGCCAAATCTGAAGCTGGAATAGAGATGAATCGTGTAGATTGTAACAGTAAAAGAAGCCAACTGTATAGATAAATACTGTTTTTGGTTACCATTCTGAGTAACTAGTTTTCTTGATTTGCAAGAAGTGTGAGGGTTGGACAGGTGGGGTATGGCATTGGATTTTCTTTTCTTGTGGATTTCAATCAGCTTTCACATTTAAAATTGACTTACATTTTATACAGTGTCACACACTCACTTCACGTAATTGTGTCCAACCTCCTCTGTACCCCATTACCCTTCATAGGCTTGTGGCCACACAGTCGTCACAAATAAATGTCATGTACTTGCTATCTCACAACATAAGTGCAATACCAACATACAGGAGTTGTGTACTCCTCCTAATACACTCTTGGTCAAAAATACATGACGTTGTTTAAAATCTCCACACATAATAATTATCCCAATGCCTTGGTATATACAGTGCCCCAAACTTATAATGATTAAATTACTCCAGCTGGAGTGAGCTCACCTATGCTATCACTTCGGAACTTAGAGGATTGATCAGAGCTTCCATAGGATGCTACAATAGAATGACAAGATTGTCTGATCTGGTGCAATTCATATTATTATACAGTAGTGTCCTGGGTAAGCGCCCATGGGCGCTTAAACGTAACTCACGACTTTGGCCCACATGGGCGCTTACCCAGGATCAAATTCCATACGTTTATATAGAGGCTGCTACATTGGCCCTTTGAAATGCAGTACATATGGGTGCTTGCCCGGGACACTATGGTAAGTGCTATATTATATAGATCTACTCACCCAAAGTTGATTGATCACCATGAGATGAAGACCTCGATCTTGAATCTGAAAATGAAAAACACAAAGAATATTCAGTACTATGTCACAAATTGATGGTTGATAATTATCACAAGACTACCACAATGACATGATAGTAGTGTATAGCTAGTACATGGTGAGCATTAAAATTCGGCAAATTTAAATACGTATTGTTGGTGTGCAAGCATAATAATTATTATTGGTTAGGTTTAATTTGTTGATCTTTACCAATAATTTGCCAATTTAAAGACCTCGCTGAAGTATCCCTGCTATACGGTATTCCCTTAATTACCTTCTTCACCGTAAGCACTGTCAATGCTTGGATGTTTGGGTAAAGTATGTCCTGGTTGAGGAACAGTAGTGGCTGAAAAAAAAACATATCAGATTCTGATTCATAACTACCACTAAGAGAATGCATGCGTTTTTGTGATATCGTAGCTATAAGTACTGTTGACTAGTAGCAATGAATATTCATTGAGCAAGAATAGGACTGGTTCAGGGCATCTTGGTATGGGGGTGTATTGAAGGGTCTAAGGTCAGATACTCATTAATAAAAATTATAGAAACTTCACAACAACAAGAAATTGGTCACAACGCACTGATTACAGATAAGAATAAACACACTATGAATACAACACAGTGAAAGGGGGAGGGGGGAGCTAGTAGTACCCACAATTTTGTCCAGTAGCCTTCTCACTGCACTGCCTTTCGACTGCTGGAGGAGGAGCGCTTGCTTCTTGCATCTGTTCATGGCCTGTTATAACGAAAAAATAGGTGCTTTAGACTATAAATAGCATCAGCCCTATGGACGAAGGGTTTGGACAATGAAAGTTGGTACTAGTGACTTTAAACTTTTCGATAATAATAATTATTATGGGTAAGGAGGGCATGATTGACATCACTAATTTTCATGATCACTATCCCATAATTATCCCAAATGCACGACATTCTGGCCAGCCTATAATATATACTATAGCTAGCATATTAATTTTGTACTGACTTTCATGCCGTTTACCCAAAATAGGTATTAAATAATGGTACTTTACTAGCATGTGTTATATATCTACCTGGAAATTGCTTGTTGGGATCAAACTGTTCGAGGTATAATTTGATCAAGTCATCTCTTTCAACGACTCCAAGCCACTCTTCCAATTGGGTCAGCTTTTGTGGCAGAATTATGCTGGCTTGATGAGCTCGTTCCAGTAGCAGCAAAACCGTCTGAAATTTGGTTCCCGCCGATTCACGGTTTTGCAATTCCTCTTGTAACACTTCGATCATATTATCCGATTTAGAGTCCAAAGCACTCGCAATGTTCACAAATAAACAACGCAAATTGTATGTTATCCGGCTTCTCTCTTCCTTCACCCTCACACCAGAAAATGGAGACGGAGCATATTTCGCCAGCCGGACACTTGAACTCGAGTCGCCACAAGCCAAGAGGATCATACACATTAAGGGTATGGCTTCATCTCCATATTGATTCTCAAACACCCGCTTCATGGCGGACAGCTTCTTGCTCTTGAAATCGCTTCGAGCTGGACCGTCCACGAATGGATCGACTAAGTAGCAAAAGGTGTACTGCTTCTCAGATCCAACAGCGTATTCGGCGTCGATCTTGAACAATTCTTTTAGGGCACCACCTCGAGCACCAGCAGCCATGCTCTAGCCTAGTAGTAGCCTGAGGTGAGGTATGTTTGAAAAACACAGGTGCGTGTGTGTGTACTAGCAGAGATAATACATGCACTAGTCAGTCAAGAGGGGGTTTCCAAAATACCGAGTGCGCATGCGCGGTGCGGATACAACCTTGTGGGCGTGGTTTATCAGGCTCGAGCTACGTAGCCCAGCCCCACGGGTGCTGAAAGATCAGTGATGTTTCTTCGAGTACATCTACTTATATTTGCTTCCTTAGCAAATGTATGTTGGCTGCATTTAGAAGTAAACCCACTGGCATCGCTTCGACATGAAAGGACAACCACAAGGTTTGGTAAGTCACATAATTTTTCGTGTTCAGCTATGGTGAACACAGCTTCCTTTGTGTTCATGCAGAAGAGAGCATCAAAATAGTGGCCGGGCCATCCATGCTCGATCAGTCTGGAGAATGGGTGAGGGTGAACTGGAGTGGGGTGATACTGCCTCGGAAGCTGGACTGGATTGGAGTGTGGCTGCTGCCAAATGACTCCTTCTCCATCGATGCAAAGCAACAAGCTCCCGTAAAATATCAGGTACAATCATGTGAATATTTTCTAGCAAAATGGTTCTAGTGGTTTTAGGAGACTACCGTACTCGCTCTAATTATCCGAACGGCAAAAAATAATAATTATTAATATCGCCGTTCGGTGTTAAATAGAAAGTAAATAAATTCGGGCAATGGTTTGTTCGAGTGTAAATAGAACGGATCCGGTGCAAATGGAGGAAGCACTATTATAGCGACGAAGAAACAGCAATCGACAGTCTACACTAAGACCACCGGAAGTCCATATACGTACAATACATTTTAATGTCAACGCGCGGTTTGCATGGCGCCTATGGGGGTTAATGATATGCATGCCATACACGTGGGGTCAAAAATAGTGCATGTCTATGTACAACTGTATCTTCTATTGTGAGTTAGCTATCGTTCTATCTAAAGTACCACTGTAAAGAAGAGGAGCTGAGCTTCACATTGATACCAAGAACAAGACTAAGCGTGCCGAGATGACGGATGTAGACATGAACCAGTTTTCAGCCGCGTATGGCTGATGGCATCTTTGAATTCGGGGCAAATCTGTAACACTCACACCAGCGCTAGGGGACTTGGTCCACTAGTAGGTAAGTACCAGAGCAGTTACTCCGCTGAATCCCGAGTCTTCCAGGGTCACTCAGCCACCACGAGCGCTCTTTGAAAATCTAAAATAATTAATCACTTTAGCCTGTTATATTTTCTTGATAGTAGCTAGCTAGACTGTCAACTAAAGAAAATACTAAACTTTAGCTACTAAATTAGCTAAGTTATAGCTATCAACTCTTCGTCTTGAGTACTTTCTTCGTGACAGTTCAACTCGCTCGTCCATTTCTTGATCTTTTCTGGCTGAATGGAACTTTGAATTCGGGGCAAATCTGTAACACTCATTCCAGAACGAAAAACGAGGCATCCTCGATGTCTATACCATAGTGGCAATGTATATCAGTAGCGTGGAACAGAACCGCTCGAGGCGCTTCGAGAAACGAGCCTTCGAAAACGAGAAAAATTCATTCTGTCCTGGGTAGGGCGCGGTACACGGATAGATATACGGACATATACGAGATTATTGCGTGTACCCGCGTAATACGTACGCACGTGTGCGTAATCATACGCAGGAAAACATCATTTCCGTTTTGCCATTAAACGGTAGGTCTTAGTGTAGACTGTCGATGTCCAACAATAGGTTTATCGTTGTCAGCTCTAGAGTTCTCAGTATCGATCGCAAAATGATCGCTGTCTGTGTCTGTTTAATACCTTTCCGCTCTTATATGCTGTCCAAGATGTGGTAGCCACACTCTTCGATGAATGTGGAAGAGTGGTCTCGAGCTCCTGCCATGCTGTACCGCGTGGCCGTTCGGTTGATTTAAAGCGGATGAGAAAACTTGAAATTCAAGATGTTCGACGAATTAGGAAGGAAATAAATTATTTAAACTTGCCGTTCGGACTATTAGAATGTTCGAATAATTAGAGCGAGTACGGTACATTCTCAGAGGTATTAATTGTTTAAGGGGCCATTAACTTGTCATAATTAATCAATCCTTAGCCTCGGCTTTAAACACTGACAGGGCCTAGGGGTCCAGGCTTTATTTGTGACATCCTAGCAGTAATTTGACACATTTATCTGATGATTTACAGTATTGTTATGTGTCTGAAGCCCACTTATTAAAGGGTGTTGGTACCCTGAGTTTCTACATGGTCAACATGCGTGGTGTCTTCCAATTTGGATTCTTCAGAGGAGGTATGTTTAATTAAGTTTCCCCCATGATTTATAATGTTATGATGTTGATTTTCAGGATTTGATAACCCCACCTTGGCTGCTGTATCTAACATAGTTACCTTAAGAACCCAAATGAACCACTTCATGGTCATCTGGCACTCACCAACGACATCACTGAGATGGTATATGTTGTTTAATATTAATAATTACTAACCACTTTGAGCTGATCAAGTATTTTTCACAGGTTAATGTGGGTTACTCGAGATAGAAATAATCCACAGGTCAAGTGGGGGACTCAGACAAACAACTATCTTCGCACAAAAAATGTACAATGTATACTATAGTACTTAATCACGTGCTTTAGTAAGTAAGCTTTCTTTTCTTGGTGTGTGTGTGTGTATGTTTATTCAGGCCACTAGTAGTATGTACAAGGCAATGGACATGTGTGACAGCCCGGCTAAGGACTATGGGTGGATTGACCCTGGCATGATACACAGGGTCACCCTGAACAAGTCAGTCAATGAATATCTTTACACAAAGATTACGTTATACATTGTACTCAGCAAAAACTGCTGGCTGGCGGCAGTAGCTAAAATAATATATTATTTATTGTGCTTTTTTCAAGTCTATCTTTGTAGCTTGATACCTATGTACTAAGTAATTCTATCGGTTTGGTGATATCGATGATGCCTATGGATGGAGCAATGAATTCAACTTCACCTCTGCACCAGTTCCTAGGCCCAATATCATCACGAGGGTACTCACTTTTGGAGATATATTGATCATTTCTTGTATGTGATTCGTTGCACTAGTTTTCCTCTGATTAAAATAGTGATTAAAGGTGCTCTGAAATGGAAGTCATTATGTAATCAAACAACACGTGAAAGCACTAAGCGCATGCATGGCGCGTTGCATAATTATTATCGTAGTGTAGAAAGTTTGCGAGTACGAGGCCACCTCCTGGACGTTTACCACCCCGCTTGATCGATGTCGATGATAGCAGGATCATGAGCCATCTTCTCTACCTTTCACCTTGTGAATTGATTGATCGTTCATGCATCTTACATGTACCTCTCAATCAGTGCAAGCACAAGCGCGAAAATATCACTTGGTTACTCCTTTGCGATGACATTAGATTGACCAATCAGGTTTGAGCTTTGAAAATCGGATCAGGAATTCAAAAATGTAGGTGGGCGATTCAACTTTCGTTTCAGAGCACCTTTAAATCACCAGAAGTCAAGACAGCCAAAAACATCCATAATGCCCATCTAATGTGTTTGTACATACATACATAGATATTGCTTTGGACATAGCTTATAATAATATGGCAAAGATCATGGTGCAAGAGTGGCTGTGGCTGGGTAATACCGTATAATCCCACAAATATGCCCCCCCGTACACATAAGCCCCCCTGCACTTTGGCTCATGTTTCTGCATAGGTAGTTTTGTCTCGTATATAAGCCCCCCCCCCACCCGACAGTACAATGTAGATATTGGAGTCTATAAGCCAATAAAAACCATAGCTACAGCTAGCAAACTTGCTATTTGTGTCAGTATGCCTTACATGTCATTTTCTCAAGTTTTGCCCATCAAACAGCCAGAAAAAATGCAATGATCGCGCACCCATGTGGCATATTGCCTTAACCAACCACATCCTGGGTAATATGAATATTGCCCTCGCCTTGGTCAGCTAACGTTCGAGTTCTGCATGCAACAAACTCATCAATTATGATAAAAGAGCTATGAACATGTATGAATGGATTCAGCTAGGAAGCAGTCTTCCAGGCAGCTACTAATAGCATGAATACTCAAGAGGTTGGAAAATTTTACATTGACATAACATTTAATAATTACAAGAAAAAGTAATAAACCATAGCTGCAGGTCTCTGGTACATTTTAGTGACATGCTGGTTGATCAGTTATACTTTTGTAAAAAAATTTTGAATTTATCTGGTGTTCCATATTCATCAAAGAAATATTTTGGGTCAAGGACTTCTATCTTCTTTTCCGTTACTTTTCTTTTCATATGTGAAAAGATCATCTTAATTGCTTTGGTGTTGTTAATTTTATCGTCACTCTTACGTGCCAGCTGCATGAGAAGAGCCACAATTCCCCCGATAGCTGGGGCTGCACAAGAAGTTCCACCACCCTTTCGATACTTCCTGTTGCTAGTATCAGCTGGAAAACATATAGCTTCTCCAGGAGCATACACATCAATTTTACCTGGAGGGTTAAACGTTGCTGGTTCGTGACCAAACTCAGTTAAGCCACCAACAGCAATCACTTCATCAAGAAGAGCAGGGTAAGCAAGCTGGTCAGCATATAGACCATAGTTACCTATAGCAGCCACACAAATCACACCTTTACAGGCTAGATCACTAATCAATTTTTTACGTTCTGGATATTCTTCCCTATTGTAATGCCCAAATGACATAACAATCACCTGACATTTCTTTTTATCGCTAATATGTTCATCCTCATAACTTTTTTGTAGATGTTCAAGTGCTCTGATGATGGCTTTTGGTTTGAATCTGTTCTCTTCAGACACACAACAAACATATATCTCTGCCTTAGGAGCGTACTTTGTAATAATACCTGTCACCATAGAGCCATGTGCTTCTCGGTTAGAGCACCAGTAGTCATGTCCTTTTCCATCAATGAAGTTCCTTCCACTTAGAATTGTTTTAGCAAAAGCGTCATGGTTTCGATTGACACCAGAATCAAGTACAGCTATAGTAATTCCTTCTCCATCAACTCCTTTTTGATGTGCCCCCTCAAGGTTCCAACGAAGGGGAACATGTGCACTATAGTTTGCTTTTGCTTTTGTCATCTTGAAGTCAGATTTATCACCTAATATTATGTCAAGGAGTATATGAAAATCAAGAGGACTAGCAATTGCTAAAGAGACCCATAAGATGTGGATGCCTGTGACACTTTTAGTGCTCTATTCTGATATTATGGACATGAGTGAGCACAATTAAATGTCATTAAAACCATAGAGATGTAACTGGTCCCGTGGTACTACTGGACAGCCCATGGGCGCTTAAAAATTACTCGTGATCTGGCCCATGTGGGTGCTTACCTGGGATTCTGGTATAGAAGCTACTACATTGACCCCTTGAAATGTAGTACATGGGCGCTAACCCAGGAGTGGGTGCTTGCCCGGGACGCTATCTCACTGGATCATGGGATAATAGGTCGAATTGTTCCCAGAATGTCTAATCCTAAAATGTCTAAATCCCAAAATGTCTAACTAAAGTAATTCATCCCATAATGTCTAAAAGGTGCCAACAACTGTTTATATGTATTTAATGAAGCAATACAATTAATTTTAATAGTCAAAAAATACAACACAATGTGACATGCTGCTCAGAAGTGAGTCAAGGGACCTATCACCATCTCGAAACTCGTCAGTTAGCCTCTTGATTTGCTCCTCATGCTGTACCACCTTCCTTCTCTTTGCTCTTCTCCTTCTGCCAGCAGCAACTTGCTCAATGGCAACCTCAGTGGAAGCCTGCTCCTTCTGTACCAGCTCAATGAATTCCCAAGATGACTTGAGTGAGCTGAACATAGGTAGCTGTGCAGCCACACTGTCACGATCTTCTTGAGTTGATAGTTCAATAAGGGCTTCATTATAGATGCGAGGAACTGGAGTGAGTTCTTCTCTTGCTCTCTTTCTCAGGTTGCTCTTGATTTCCTCCACTCTCGTCTCAGTGGGATCTACCGGATGATTATGCCCATTCGTTTGGGCTAGCTCGGAATCTTGTGTGGTGACTCTTGCTGGGCAGCTTCTCTTGCAACATCTCCAGTAGATAGTTCCATTGTCCATCTTGCGGTTGACAGTGAATCTGCTACCATTCCAAAGCAGTGACTTGTTACCCTTCTGGTTGGTGATGAACTCCATCGTGGTTGTAAGCATGTTGTGAAGTGTGCTACTTATATACAAATGTATGACTACTCAACCTCTGTCAACAGGTACAATCAATGTGTACCCACTAATTGATCAGTGTTGTGAAGTGTGCTACTTACATACAACCCCTGTCAATAGGTATGCAGTCAGTGTGTACCCGCTAATTGATTAGAGGATTAGACATCCTGGGAACTTATTAGACATTTTGAGATTTAGACATTTTGAGGTTAGATATTCTGGCACCCACCCAATAGGTCAAGGTCCATGCATAGGTTACGATCAAGGACAATTTGGTGAAGCATAGCCAATCACTTCCATACACCATACAGTGTTCCTGGATGTAATAGCCTCACTAGTTACTCCAGGTGCTAGTATAAGGCCATGCAAAATCATTTTTTCTGTTTCTCGTCCCCACCCACACGTACATCAAACCCCCCATGTATACTTTTGATATTCAGATTTCGGCTGGATATCATCAAGCCATAACTAATTAATCATACTGGGGGTGTGATCTCGTGGTAGTCGCTTAAAGCCCAAGTGGATGCTCTACAAATGTATAAAATCGATTGAATGCTCACATCTTTCAGCCTCTATCAGGATGTATTGCATCACCAGTACACGGAGAGAGAGGGTCTGGGAACTCTGGACACTCCGCTGTGTCGCCTGCAGGAATGTCGGCAGAGCCAATGGGATTGCAGTGGTCACATGATATCGAGGCCTGCGTCCACAAAAATGTTATAATCGAGTTCATGTAGACGCTCGCAGCGTGATGGCTAATGATGTTGCCATGCAGTCTATTTCTAATTTTACACGTGACATTGACAATGATTACATTCCAAGGCAATATTATGGTGAAGCACCCAGACCCTCTCTCTCCGTGTGCTGGTGATGTAATACATCCAGCGCTGTGGAAGTAGGTTCACGAGACTAGGTCCAAGCTAGCTATAGTTGTCCAGACAATTCTGTAGCCTTATAGGGGCCAAAGCTCCCGACATACTGGGAATGTAGTACACAACTGCATGTTTAATATTAAACTATATATTTTTCCTCCTTTCTTGATTACAATAGATTGTGCTCAGAATGACGATAGCTATAGCTACTTTTACATATACTTTGGATCGAAGATAATAGAGGGGACAACCCTTTACTATACTGTGAGCGAAGGCTCGCCCCCTCGATGGTTTACATCACCCTAGTAGTGTGTATAGCCACCTGACCACACAGTCGTGCATTACATCATGTTTGTGATCATACCTTCTTGTCGTGTAAAGGAAACATCTGCAGATGGCCATTCCATAATACCTGCATCTGTACAAACAATATTAAATTTTGTACATAACATGATGCAATTAATTATTATACATAGCAGAGAGGCTTGTTTGCCTTCACTAGCCCCATGGAATTATATCAGAATATAAAGGGCATGGCATTCACTTGTGACTGGACAAATATGACTGTGGGTTGACACATAGTAGTACTAATGTATACTGTTATCCAGAAGCACTTGGAGCAATTAGTTGGTAGGCAACCACAGTGCTCAGCTGCTATGCTTGGATATTTGGGCAGAATGTGCGGAAAATATCCAATGTCCGGCTGTTTTTTCAAGCTCTGTTAAATCGATGTGGTAAATGTGACCAGTATAATTATATTGACTCAATTCGCACAAATTGTCACTTTGTGGTAGTGGCCAAAACATAGTAGAAAACGTAGTTGTACCCGCTTACATGTTGAAGATTATTAGTTTGCAGTAAATAGATGGGGTCAAACAGATGGATACACAATTATACAAGTAAACTATATAATAATAATATTATATCCTATTTAGCCTGTATCCTAGGCAACAAGGATGGTTATAAGTGATAAATCCCTGTTTGTGGCCTGATAAATCCCTCTACTTGTATAAACTTGTAATTGACAATTATAAGATGTTTCCTTTGTCACATTAGTTGTGTAGATTTACCAATGGGAAGCAGGATATAATATAATAGTTAATATAGCTATGGAGGGGTATAATATTATATTCTAACCTGTTGCAACGAAGTGTGGCAATACTATACTCGCTCTAATTATCCAAACAGCCAAAAATAATAATTAATATCACCGTTCGGTATTAAATAGAAAGTTGGGCAAAGGCTTGTTCGAGTATAAATAGAACAGATCTGGTGCAAATGAAGAAAGCACTATTATAGCAACAAAGAAACAGCAGTCGATGTCCAACTATAGGTTTATAATCGTCGCCTCTAGAGCTCTGAGAGATCGCAAAACAATCACCATCTGTGTAAGCTTAGATAGTAGAGGGGTTTGGGTTTGGGTTTATGGTGTAAGCTTAAGTCCGTGTTACCTTTCCGCTCTTATATGCTGTCCAAGATGTGGTAGCCACAATCTTTGATGAATGTGGAATTAAGAGTTGTCTCAAGCTAGCTCCTGCCATGCTGTACCGCGTGGCTGTTTTGTTGATTTAGAGCTGGTGAGAAAACTTGAAGTTCAAGATGTTCAATGAATTAGAAAGGAAGTAAGTTACGTAAACTTTCCATTTGGGCTATTAGAATGTTTGAATAATTGGAGTGAGTATGATATATTCCAATTATTAAAATAGGCACTGCCTAGAAATAATTGATATTCGGAAAGGCACCTTGAATTAGAACTAAAACTAGAGCTCTATAGAGCACAAACCCCGCGCGCACATTGCGCAATCTATAGGTTTTGTTTTGTTGTTGCTTGGTTACATCAAGGACTTATACACCCCATAAGCCCCTGGTTGTATAATATATAGGGCTCTTGGTGATATCAGCCAAAACATCACTGAATCTCTTTCTGCACCAGATCTAGACTAGGTAGATATAGGTATCTTACATTCTGGGGCTTTGCATTCCAGGCCAGTCCGCCAAACATGTGGCACTAGCATTATTGACGACCTTTACCATCCATAATTATTCAATGCTATGCGCATGAGCTGAAAGCACAAGGCCTGTATACATAATGCATTGAGTGGGCACTGTCGATAGGCGTGGTTACGAAGGCTAACAAAAAGGCACTATTTGTGACGCTTGTGGACCATATCCCTCGATTCGAGGCACACTGAAGTTCGTTTTTTGCCAAATGCGACTGATTCATTGTACTTATTAGTCGCTCAGGTGCCTAGACCTCGAGATATGGTAATTTTTGTGCTAACAACGACAACAACAATGACAATAACAATGACGACGACACGACCGATTACTTTACCCCCTTGCGCATGCGCGCGGGGTAATAATTGTGCAGGTCTTAAAGGGGGCCTAAATTAGGGTGGTGCCTATACATACATATTAGAACATACAGTCGAGCCTCCGAACAAAGGACACTTTGGGAATGGGCCTCTTGTCCTTTGCTCGGAGGTTGTCCCTATCTCGGAGGTTCATGAACTTTCAACCCATTTTGATTGTATTTCTATATAGTGCACTGAAATGCATAATAAGAGCAGTATAGAGATGATAATCAAGTGGTTGGTATGTTCTGTTTTCAGTATCAACATAACACAGGCTGAATTTTTTTGTTTCTGAAGTACTGGCTATATACTCCAAATTGTTTCAAGGCTAATAATTATTATCGTGCATGCACTTGACCGTCTAGATTGCGACAAAGGTGGGCATGGCATCGTTAATTTTAAGGGTGTGGTTTCCGGATGTCCGCTATTTAGAGGCAGTTTTGCATTGAAAAGTCACGTTGGAAGCTTGGATCTTGTCCGCTGTCCGGAATCGAGAAGCGTCCGCTTCTCGGAGGTTGCTAATGTACTATATAACTATGCTAAATTCAATCGGTAACACGACACTTGTCCGCTGTAGAGAGGTTGTCCGCTTCTCGGAGGGTCCGTTATCAGAGGCTCGACTGTATAATAATATTATTATTATGCGGTAATAACATAACTATATGCACCTTGACAAAGAGTAACATCTATATCAAGATCATCTCCTTCTTTCAGATTGGAAAACATCACTGTAATCTTCTGCATGGAGCTCAAATCTGTTGTACTAATTACTACTTTAGGTGGATACATCTTTTGGTCATGTTCAAGCTTCATTTCCTCATAACTCTTTCCACTGCCCCAGAAATCAATATTTGTTACACGAATCTATATAATATGATTCAAAAACATATCATAGTGCATGTTGATGTAATTTCTGTGTTAATTGTACACACCTTTCCATTGCTAGGGATCATGTTAACAGCTTCCCTAGGATTGCAAGAAACTATTATGTGATCACAACCCTGGCGTAAAGTAAAACGCCCCGAAGTGAGTTTTCTATCATCCTTATCCATTTGTTTCTCTAATGCCTATACATACGTATACAATGTCATGTATGAATGATATTAAGGTCACAGTATATGATAATTAATATTTTGTACCATGGTTGTAATTAAATTCTGACCAATGAAAGTTCTCCATAATTATGAGGTTGATAAATCATTAAACCTTGTATTTATAAACAAGGTCTGATCATAAATATTATAGACTTACGTAGAAACTGCTCACATGAGCAATATATATGCGCGGGCAATCCGTGTCCCATATATGCCCAAGTAGTATTGCATGCGCATATGCAGCTGCACTTTACCAGGCGAATTGCAGATAAGCACTCAAGTACGTGCTCACTTATAATATTATAGCAGTTTGCTACAGCGTGGCTAGCAGTTGTTTTGTGGTCAACACACTTTTAGGATGTCCAGGGAAGCTCACGGTAAGTGTGTTGACATAGTGTTATCAATACCAGTTAAGATTTATTATCACTCATAGGTGTCCTTATCACAGTCAGTTCTGAAGGATGAGCCAGCTGTTACAACAAGAAAGGGTGCAGAGTGTGTGCTGACTTGGTGCACTAAAAATGAAGATAGTGTGGAAGCATTTGCTGGGCAACTAGTCCATGGCTACTTTGGAGGGGTGCTTCACAGAGTGTAAAAAGATTTCTACCCAAAAAGAGAAATTTTGGGAGCGCTATTATACACTGAGACCCACTAAAGAGTTTGCCGATAACTGGACCTCCTTTTTTAAAAGTAGTGGTGCAGCTCCTTCACAGACCCTATACCAGCACATAACCAACGTCATATTTAACCACCTTATCAAAGAACATTATACCACAATATCAGAGCCTACCCCAGACCCATGTACATCAATATGTAAGTCTATAGCACTACACGTATGTACCATGGTGAAGTAATGGCCATAAGTGGATGGAGTAACTGGATGCTGAGTACAAGAAAGCTATTGTTGTGGAAGTTCGAAGCATCTTAGCCTTCTTGAAGCATGGCCATGAGCTGATAGCAAGCGTAATTAAATACTACACAGCTTTCACAGTCATGACAGTTCAAAAGATTTTGCTGTATTGCTGGGTTGACTTTTACAGCCAGCGCTGTCATTCCTACCAGACGACGCATTGTCAGGGCCACATAGTCCATGGTACAAGTCTGTTATATTATTATAATCTCAGTTTGGTCTCTATGTTATTTAAACAACTGCGAGGGCCAAAGTAGAGACCTGCACCTCAATACACAACCTGTACATAGCTGCTGTGCTCCTTGAAATATTCATTGCAGAAAGATTTTATTTGAAGGCCCAGATAAACATATAATCTAGAGTAGCTAGATTTCCAAGGGTTATCGATATGCACCTATACTATAATGATAATATGTCGGGATCTACGGCATATTATAGTGAAGCGCCCTCAAGTTTCGGTGCAATATATTACATAGATCCCTTGTACCCATGATATAACTTACATAATAACTATTATTACGAGACTCAGAGGCGGGCAGGCCCCCAAGTTGACTGCTCCTGCTTTCAGCTAATCATAGTACGAAGTTTCCTAATAAGCCATTTCAAGGCCAGTGACATTTTTAGGTGAAATGAGACAAATACTTATTATAATAACGTATACCATATAACCAGAAAATTTGGCAGTTTGGCAGATCAGCCAGCCATCCGCCGAATTAAAATCTGCCAAATTTTTTTATTCTCACTGGTTGAGGCCAATCCGCCAAACTTGATTCCCGAAAGGTCACCATATCATCTATGCAATCCTAACAAAACTTAGCATAACAAATAATTATTTTCGCCAATGAGAGCAGGTGGTGGTGAAGTTGGCGAAATTTCTGTGTATATGGTACTCAGTTTACACTTAATTAACCCTTATAGTACACTTACAGCAATACAAGTCTCCAGGAAATAGCTTGCATAAACATGGAGTCGAGAAGGACCTTGCACGCTAGTAAGGCAGTACCCCACACGTTTAGCCTCACCATCAGTTATCTTATTTTCAGCTACCAGACACATAAAGCAGAAGTGATCTGTTTGGAGAGTTCCATAACCTTTGCCTCCACCACTGAAGTAGAAAGGCTTATCCAAAGATGGCTGGAACTTGTACACCCATTCTCCACTCGCATCAGTGACACAGTCATGGTTTGCTTTTGCAAATCTGACTCTGAAGTAAGCCCGCTCTTCTTTGGATAAGTCAGGGAGGATGTGTGGGAGGGTCACATTCACAGGCTTATCAAGATGGGTATTCCCTCCTTGTAAACAAAGCCACAAGATTGGAGAGATTGGTCTATAATTCTCTTCAAATAAGAATGGGCCATACAGGCAAACACCAATTTTGAGCTGTCTGGTGCTTCCTTCTGGGATTGCATGAGGGGGAATTTGGATTCTGATCTCATCAAAGCCAACAAAATCAGCACCAGTCGAATTAAATTCAAGTAATTGTGGTGGTATGATGAATGGAATCTTAGAAGCCATTGGATTACCTGAAACAATTACAATGAAAAATGAAGGCCATTTTCTAATTTTAACAAGTAGTTAGGGAGATGATTTTCTCTGAGCATGTAAGCATAATATTAGTCATGTAGCAGGGGCATGTCCAGCAGGGGGGGCTCAGGGAGCTCGAGCACCCCCCTAATTAGCTGCAAGGCCTAAAACAGCCTTCTTTGTATCTTAAAGACTGTGTTAGTGTGGGGCGTGGTCAATGTTTTGGGACGTATCAAGAGTGGATTAGGATTAGGAAGAGTATGCAACTTCTGTTTATGTCAGTATTGCACTGAGATGGTGCCATTACAGCACATAGTAGATACCAGACAAAACTAGAGCTCATAGAGCACATACCCCGCGTACCATGGCAATATTGCCCATGGCCGTGCGCATAGACTCTTAGAGACCTGTATTCTTTGAAGTTTATTCTCTTGCTACTCACGAACTTTTTTGTTCTTTCTGAGATCCATGATCACAAAGGACATTGCTAGAAGCATGCTGCAGTAGAGAACCTTGAGCATGTGCAGTAGAGACTCCTATAGTAGAGAAGCTCAAGCATGCGCCATAGACTTCATAAGGTACTAGTAGCGAGTCCAAAGGATAATTTTAACCCGCAAAAATGCGTCGCTTGTTTTTACGCGTTATACTCTATCTAAACGCGGCACCATAAAGTGACATTACATATTTTCATATCCACAAGCCAATTCTCGACCGTTTTCCATGCTTCGCACGTCAATCGGCAGCTCTTTTGCTGTACTTTCTGGATTTGATGGTAAGCAACATCAAGACATAATTTTTCTGGCACTTATTTCTGCTGTTTCTGCCTAGGTTTGTGAGTACTTGTTACCTCCAAAACTTTTAGTGGTCCTTACTGTGACATATAGGTTTTTTCTAGTGCTGATTTCAATAATATGCATCATTGCAGGTCATTGATGGCCTACATTTTTGTGGAATATACTTTTTAGGTAATTTCATTATAGAAATAGTTATAGTTTGGTATTGTGGAAAGAAACTCACTCTGCTGGGCTCTAAAGATAGTTAATATACAGAGGCCCCAGGTTAAGCAGTAACCTAAAGCAGTATTGAAGTCCCACTATCATGCTACCGGTATTTGCAAGTGCTATCCAACAGTATTTGTAACATAATCGTAATTAAAATAAAAACATTGCAAGGCAATATGGCATACCCATCCAAACCACTTTCTCCATATAAACTTAATACAAACAAAAATGAAGCTAGCGGCGTGTCTGTGCAACCAATTTACATGGTTAAGAGGTCAAATGATAGCTCATTCTGTGCGCTATCTGGTGCAATTTGTTTCGTGACTTGACTCCTAACCAGAGCTGAGATATTGTAGATTATCTGGGGACCCTTGGTGGCCCATAGTTTGTATGGTGCCATGTCTGTAGTACTGTGCAAGGAGCAAAAAGAGAGACAGTAGTGAGTAACTTCAAAAGGTTGTAGAACCAAGAAAACAGAGTAAATCCCCAGCAATATGCATATTGTTCGGCTGCTCTAAGGTTGCTCTTCATGCCTGTAGCATCCTTGTACCACTTTTCAGAACTTTTCGAAATTCTTTGGACACGCTAGTACTAGGTGGGCGTGTCCTATGTAGGCGTGTCCGACATACTTGCACGATTTGTAGCTTCCCTGGGTATTGCCTAGGGTTAAGAACGAGACAGAAAGCGTTTTTTTTGCTATCTTACACCATTTTATCCCATTTATTGAGCCTACTTTGGCCTAAATGTTGAGATTTGCCGATTTTTATGCTGACAGACGACAGACAAACCGATTGCTTTACCCCCTGCTGTGCATGCGCGCACACAGGGTAATTAATGCTGTACAAGTACATGATTATGTGTGGCCACAAACCTATGAATAATACTGTAGGGTATCCACATGTACATGTATGATCACTGTGTAAACTAAATATGTATAGCAATGGTTAGGTGGCACACATGATGCAACCACTACATAGCTTAGAGCTTGCTCACCCATGTGGTTACATACTCTTCCTATAATACACTCTTGGCCACGTTATCCCATGATTCCTGGATGAAAAGGACTGCACAAATACATGATTAGCGTGAGTTACCAAGGGCGTATATAGACCCTATAAGCCCTTGGTACAATGTGGATATACGTGAAACATTGACCGTTCAATATCTAGTCATGCTCAACACGTGAGTGCAAGCAGTTCAAAAATGATTAATGACAACGGTGTTTTGATGTTGAAGCAAGCATATAGTGGGCGGTACTCTGGGTCATTATTGCTTAGTAGCCGATGTATATTTGCAACAATAAACCACACACGTACACGCATGTGTTCCTTTTCATCCAGGTTATGACATCAAACATACTTGTTTTATCTCTATCCCCTCATACTCTACAACATATATACATGCACGTACCTTGAGGTGTGACTAGCAAATTTAGATTTTCATAGACCACATTCTTAACACTGAAATCACTAACAATCACATCTTTTGTTGGCTCTGAAATTGTGTAGCTGGTAGTGGCTTGTTTTGTAGTCATAGCACTACGCGGAGTACTGCAGTTGGTTGTGATGGCATAACAAACGGGAGTAGCTACAGGAGTCAATGGGTACCCACCTGAATTGACCTTGTCTATTCATCAGCTGAACAGAACTGGGAGGATCCATTGCTGAATATGACATCACATGAATACCGTAAAGTAATATTTTATGTGCATAATGAAATTATGTGAATCAGTCAAAATAGGAGTCTCGAAAATGTCTATTTAAAACTGCAATATAGTATGGTGCAATAAAAAATTATGCAATACAAACATATGCAATGGGCGCTTGAATCATATCATTTGCATAAAGCTTTATAGTCTCGTTCCCATACCCCGCCCCCAAAAGAAGGGGAAAGGGTCTGGGGACTGGCGAGCGTTTTCTGGGTTCGGCCGGCTTTGGGTGCGCGCACCGACACCGCTAGCGCTCAAATAAACCTCGAATCGGATTGGTTAGTAGGCTCTACTGTTATATTCCTGCAGGCAATGAGTCATATGACCGTGCCAAAGCTGTGATCTGATTGGCTTACCTGAAAACAATTGAAACTGCTGATGATGCACAACCAAGAAAACGCTCGCCAGTGCCCAGACCCTTTCCCCTTCTTTTTGGCGGGATCTCTTTAGTCTAAAAGTTTACAGTATTGATGCAATTAATAATGGGAATAATTTCACTTAGATAGTATACCAGTAATTTAGGTTACACATACATTGTAGTCTGAGTAAGCTACCTACACGTTAGCTACATACAGCAATTTGGTCTACGGTATGCTCAAAATCATAATGGATTAGCAGGGGTGGAGGGGGATTGGAGGGGCGTACCCAGGGATTTTATGCAGGGGGTGTCTAAGCAGTTGCACGTGAAGCATAGGCAAAAAAAATTAGCAACTACGTCCACTTTTGGGCCATACCCTCTAATTAACGATCACTGTTTTAGCAACAGTTTGCAAGATTATCACAAAAAAGCACCAGAGGAGGAGATCTAGGCTAAGTTTTAAGAGATTTTAGTACCTGCAGATTGAAATCTGGAAACTAAGGGGGTTTCCTAGCAGTTAAATCATACTAAGATCCTAAGATCATGCTCTGAATTTGACTGCCAAGCGGGGTTTCCAGGCAACAAGAATAACTAAGGTACACCCCTGGATTGCAACCTCCCCCCCTCCCCCCCCCCCCCCCCCCCCCAATAATACTTCTGAGCAACCCTACCCCTCTACATACAAGGCCTACTATAGCTTGGCATAGTACAATGTCATGTAGCTGCCACTGCAGGGTTTCTGTATGGTTAGCAGCAGATAAGACAGATCGATGTTTGGGGGTAGTTGTGGTTAAAAATGGGCGTGGTTACAAATCTTTTTCTTACAACCCCACCATAATTATTAATAGATTCCTAGATCCACCCCTGAATAGAGTGTACATACATGGGTGTGAATGTATGATGATACAATATAACTTGTTCAGGATCCAATCTTGTATCATTGTACTCTAGTTCCTGGGCAAGTATCCACTACCAGGTGTATAAACACCCAGGTGCTTGTTTGGATATATTTGGGGGCGAGCGTGAGCGAGCCCCACATTTGATTGTTCGGCGGAAGTTTGTCTGTCCGTGTGTCCACTTTGGCTGACTGAGCATGCGCGCGAAAATAACACGTGCTCTCTATTGGGCCACGCCTCTTTGCCAATTATTTGCGCATACTCAAATCAAATGACCAGAGTCAAAGGAGATCGAGAGAATCGGAAAGAAAGGTCTAAGAATGAGGATGTCGGATCCAACATTAGCTAGAGAACGAAATAGACAGAGAAGAGAGCAACAGAGATTGAGCGCGGTAAAAGAGAGCTCAAGCTCGGGATGGAAGCGACAAACGAAAGGATCAGACTCGCAGTAAGCTTACGGTCAGTACGTTCCAGATTGTGGCACTCTAACAAACTCATATTTACAAGTCCATTGCTAAGTAGTTGAATAAAAGGACGGCCAGAACCATAGAATCCGAGACGCGCGCGTGCTGATGTCGACATCTCTTGCAGAATGTGTGCCCGGCAGAGCTACGTGTGTCATGCACACACAAACTCATGAACGCTCGCCCCCACAATGAAATACATCACACTAGTATATTATGAATCGGGAGCGCCCACTTCACTCAATATACAGCATATAAACAACAATGCATCTCTCATTCAATAGCACTTAGTAGTATAGGAAATATATACATAACATCCAACAGTGCGCTGTTCAAGTGATGACATGAATACCATGGCAAATGTATTGGCCTTATGGAATAAGCAGTAGAATAATCCTAATAATTATGTATATGCTAACTAGCCAATTTTCAAGCTCAAAAACTCTAATGAAGCACTATAGTGCAAAACCCTTAGGGCATTAGCTATAGCTAGTGTGCATGTTGCAAACAAGCAATACTGCTATTGTATAGTTCAGTTTACTATAGTTACCCCGCGTGCACGCATGCACAGCAAGGGGGTAAAGCAATCGGTTTGTCTGTCGTCTGTCGTCATCGTCTATTGTCTGCTGTCTGTCAGCATAAAAATCAGCAAATATCAACATCTAAGCGAAGATATGGTCAATAAATGGGATAAATGGTGTAAGACAGCGAAAAAACACCTTTGTCTGGTTCTCAACCCTAGGCAGTACTCAGGGAAGCTACAAATCGTGCAAGTATGTCGGACACGCCTACATCTGACACACCCACCTAGTAGCTTATGAAGTCAATTGCACATGCTTGAGCTTCTAGAGTCTACTGCGCATGCTCAAGCTTCTCTACAGCATGCTTCTAGCACAAAGATTAATGTCATTTATGATCATGCATGGATCTCAGAAGGGAACGAAAAAGTTTGTCAGTAGCAAGAGATTAAACTACAAAGAATAGAGTCCTCTAAGAAGAGGCATGGCCATGGGTGATATTGCCATGGCACGCGGGGTATGGTGCTCTATGAGCTCTAGTTGTAGAGAGTAATCACAAGAATGCACTAATATGTATTGCACGTAATTACGTAATAATAGTACCACGTGCATGCCAGATCAGCATATCTAGTAGTCTCGTCCCCAAAAGAAGGGGAAAGGGTCTGGGGACTGGCGAGCGTTTTCTTGGTTGTGCATCATCAGCAGTTTTGTTTTCAGGTAAACCAATCAGATCACAGCTTTGGCATAGTCATATGACTCACTGCCTGCAGGAATGTAACAGCAGAGCCTACTAACCAATCGGATTCGAGGTTTATTTGAGCGCTGGTGGTGTCGGTGCAAAGCCGGCCAAACCCAGCAAACGCTCACCAGTCCCCAGACCCTTTCCCTTTCTTTTTGGGGCGGGGTCTGGGAACATAGTAAAGCCAAGAAGTGTAGTTGATAGCCTACTGAGATCAGTGAAGAGTCAGTCAAGTTCTAAGAACTATCACTAGAGCTACACACTACTAATCTTGAAATGAAGCCATCGCTGTCTCTTCAACAACTCATCAAGAAGCGAAGAAGGCCATGGTGGTCAGCAAATGTTGCCAGAACTTTTGAACGAAGCATTTTCAACAAATCCACACAATACATACCTTGAAAATGCCGTAAAAAGCCTGATGGTACCTTATTTGCATCATATAAACCAGGTATGTAGCAGCTGGCATGGTAACACACACACACACATAAACACACACAGAACAATTACCATACCCCTCGCGCATGCGACGAGGGTCAAAATACAAGTTTTTTGGCAGCACTGGTACATTGAAAATAAGGGCTCTTATGGCATTTTCAAGGTATGCATTGTGTGAATTTCGTTGAAAACACTTTGTTTTGTTCGAAACTAGTGGAAATGATCACCACGTACTGCCTTCTTTGCTTCTTAACATTAAGGTGGCAAATGGTTGAACATAAACATGGCGTGTGATTGGAAATGTATAGGCCCTATGGATGTAGGTGGAAAAAGGGACTTTCGAACCCTGCATTCCAACTCAGATATGAAAGCAAACTTGCCTACAATATTTCTTAAGACTCCAGCTAAGATTAACTGTATTGCATACATGCATGTGCAGCATTGCATACATGCATGTGCAGCAATGCAATCAGTTTTGTCAGTTATCTACATAAAATAGATATCTGGATGACTCATGAATACAACAAATCTATCAAGCTTCATCAGTGGCGGACTCAGGATTTCTTAAAGAGGGTTCTGTATACTGTGGCATGTAATATGCATATGAAATTCTAGAAGCCACACCCACTTTTGGTAAAACCACACGCACTTCAATCATTACCCCGCACGCACGCATTCGTAATAATTGGTCGTGTCGCCGTTGTCGTGAGCACAAAAGTCGCCATATCTCGAGATGTAGGCATCTAAGCGACTCGTAAGCACAACGAATCAATCGACTCTGGCGAAAAACTGTCTTCAGTGTGCGTCAAATCGATGGACACGGTCCACGGGCGTCACAAATAGTGCCTTTTTGTTGGCTAACGTAGCCACGCCTATCGACAGTGCCTACTCAATTCATCAATGCATAATGCATGTCCATTGCTCATGCGCACAACTAAGTAGCGAAGAACATGACTGATAAAGATCGTCAAAATCAATAATGCATACTCGTGAAATCTACTGACGGACCTGAAATCTGCAGCCCTCAATTGCAAATCATAATGTAACACAGCTATACAGATAGATCTGGTGCAGAGAGAGTGCTTTTTGTCATTGGGATCTCTGGTAGCTACGTACACATTAAGCAGCATTTCCACTAATTTTCCGAAGCTCACAAAATTATATAGCTAGCCATGTACACAAAAGAAACTCTATAGATTGCACAATGTGCGCGAGGGGTATGTGCTCTATAGAGCTCTAGTTTTTGAGAGAAACTGCCAGCCCCATCAGTCCAGTCAATCTGTTTTTGAATAAATTTTCTGCCAAAGTATGCTATGTTTGATCTTAGTTGCATGCATTATTATCAGTTCTGTAGCCAGAGAGGCAGGTTTTCATTTACCCTATCATCTTATGCTCAAATGCCGTGTCAAACATAATAAGATCAAGTGTTGATATGTTATGGTTTCGAGTCACTCAGGTGCTTAGATCCCTAGATTTGGTGAATTTATGTGCTGATAGACAGACAGAACCAATTACTTTACCATGCATACAGGGTAGAGTAATACTAGAAGGGTATACATAGGTCATTTTGGCGCCAAATATTAAAAAAAACCCGCTCAATACTTAAATCTGATTGGTTGACCAAACATCATTGTATCTTTCTTGCATTTCAGGCCTGATCCAAATAGTCACTTAAAGGCTAGGAACTAGTTTTGGGTAGAAAGGCATAATTATTACCCTATATGTGTGTAATTTAAAAGCAATCAGTTTGTCTGTTATCTGTCTATCATATTGTGGACAGATCTCTAGATCTAGTCATCTGAGTGACTGGTAAGCATAACAAATCGGTTGAAATCGTTGAAAAGCTTGCCTTCAAATCATTTAGTTGTAGTGTGGTACTAAACATCACAACTCGTCTGTAGAGCACATATGTATCTGCATCCAGCAGTACATCTATCTGATATGCATTGTAGTATCTGCTAGCATGCACCTGTTGATGACCTTTACCTACATAATATTGAGGTTGCATGAGCAGAAAAGTGTGGTTGAACTTGCTCCAGCTTCAAACCGGAAACCATGTCTGCGACATCTCTGGGTCCTTTATCCTCTGCAGCGGGAATTTGGATAAGATTAGTAAAATAAATTATGTGTGGAAACATCAAGTGCAAGAGCTGAGAAAGAATCAAATGCATGATGTCATTAATGTCACATAGCATCATCCTGAGACCTACATTTTATATTAAGTAGAGTGATCAAAATTGGTGAAAAATTATATAGAGAAAACACTGCATCTGCATCCACTTGCATGGAGATGAGTGCTACAAGAGAATGTCTGAGCCTGTTGATAACCTTTACCTACATATTATGCTAGATTAGATGCTAGGTTGTGCACATGAGCAGGCCAGCAGTGGATGCGGTTTATACATGTAGGTGCATGTAGCCAATAAAAAAGCAGTGTTTATGATGCTCCCTGGGCCTTACCAAACTATTTGAAGCAACTTCTTTAATGATTTCAATCTTTGAGTTGCTCAGATACTTAGATCTTAAGTTAAGGCGATTTTCATGCTAATGATGACAGACTAATTAAGCCTTGCTGTGCATGCACGCTCGGGATTACGATACTTATTCCAACTGCAGTGAGCTCACCTGAATCATCACTTTGGAACTTAGAGGATTGATCTGAGCTTCCATAGGACGCTACAACAGACAAGAGCATCTGATCAAAGGCAGACCTGGTGTACCATACTTGCTCTAATTATCCGAACGACCAATAACATGGCTGTTTGGCATTAACAGAAAGATAAATTCAGCTAATGGCTTGTTTGAGTGTCAGTATATTAGAGCAGATCTATACATAGAAAAAAGAACAGAGAGTTAGCTAGCGCCAATCTCTCTGGTAGACATCTAGCTATCAGGGTTTATTGATCATTGTCAGCTCTAGTGACAGTGACTGTATATTCAATCTTAAGAGTTTCTCTATGATAAACGTGGAAGCATTAATACAAATACCGTAAACTTTGGATAGGTATAATTGCGCGCAAAGCGTGCGAATATTTTGCGACCACGCCCACTTTAATCATCATCTCGCGCCCCAGGGAGTGACTGTGATCTAGTAAGGCACTGTAACACTGTAAGTATAGAGCTTTACCACGCCTAGCACCACAGCTGACTCATGTGGTCTACAGTAGATTATTCATAGCTGAAGCCATGTTCAGGGTGTACCACTAACCACTGTGCACTACCTGTTGGTTTGAGGCCAATTATAAGCTTGTCTGCTGCTAACCATACAGTGGCAGCTACTGTGCCAAGCTATAGTAAGCCTTGTACGTAAGTGGGAGGGGCTGCTCAAAATTGTTTGGGGGGTTGCAACCTCAGCAACTCCCCCCTAGATCCGCCCCTGCTGTAAACGCTAAAGCGCTCGATCGATCGAGCCAGCTAGCTAGCGCTAGCGCGAGCGGGCCTCGCATCCATCATGTGCCCAAACATTTGTGGGCATGGTTAACTGCGCATGCTCTGTATTGCATACGCAAGGAGTGAGCCGGCTGACCCGGATATGACCTCCACCTGCCATGAGCTAGACTGGTAGCAATTTGCTTTTCTGTGGTTATGAGGTATTACATAATTATATGGCATAATCTATAGCCCCATTTGTAAGCTGGCTTAGACTAAACCGTTATGGAATGCGCTTTAATCGTGTTACACATAGGGCCGTAATCCAGCTTATGTAGCTATATAAGCAGCTTAGCGTTTATACTGGACAGTTTATACAGCAGCATATCCTAGACAGGTTTGAACCGGTTTCAAACCACCTCCCAGACGTGGTTTACAAACCAATTAAATTTAGAAGGCGGCTTATAAAGCAGTTAAGCACATTCATACTAAGCTGGCTTCCAAAGCGGTTCAAAAGCCTATAATGTAAACTGGGGCTTACGAGGTAATCAATGAGATAATACATAGTATGTAAAATTAGCCTTGTCCACTCCTACGATTTCAATATTACACGTGGAAAATTGGAGGGGGGTGGTTCTGTGCATAACAATGAAGACACAGGAGCAGCCTATGCCTTGGGATGATACTAGTGTTGAAAGTAAGAATGGGGTGAATACCTGGTTTTGCAACGCACCAATATAATATTAAATTCTTCTGATACTAGACTAAATGTGCGACACTCATATAATATTATGGTGTATTTAGTAATATCACAAAAATTTAATATATTGGTACGTTGCAACACCAAGTATCTACCAAGAATCAATGGAATCAAGAGTGTATTAGAAAGAGTACGTATACAGTCCCTATGTGTGTAAGCCTAACCACAGACAACAGCAATATGGATTTCATGTTCAGTGCATGACCTTACACATGATGGCCGTGTAGTTGCAGGTGTGCTGCTGTATTTGGTCAGAACTAACCCCACCAGAGGAGATTTGACATGATGCACATCACATGACCTTGGTGTGCAATTATGTGTCACGCATGTTATGACGCAAATGCGATCTAACACAAATGTGATCTATCAACACTTAGAAAAATTCGACAGGGAAAAAAAAAGAAAAAAAGTCAAAGTGTACGGCAAGATTCGAACCCGCTCTATTCTGTCCAATACATTAGAGCACTCAGCCACAACCATTGTTGCTGCTAGCAGACATTATTTCAACTATTTTATAGATAAACCCTATACAACCCAGCCCCTCCCACACTAACCCTGCTAACCATTCGCAACCCATCCCCAGACCTCCCAGCCCCTCACACACTAACCCTGCTAACCATTCGCAACCCATCCCCTGACCTTCCAGCCCCTCCCATCCATATCGTCCAGCGTTTCGCGGCGGCGTACGTATCGGCGTATCGCGAACGGGTCGGGATCACATTTGCGTCGTTACAATGCATTCAAAAGAATACCATTAATTTTATGAGTGTAGCTGATAGCTGGGTTGTGGCCACGCAGTCCTCATAAATAAATATTATACTAGTGTCATGCAGGGCCTGTTTGGGCGAGTCTGAGCTGAGCCTCTGAAAGTCTCTGTCAGTAGCTGCGACTCGAAAACTGTAATAAAGCCATAGCACGATAGATCTTGAAGGCCACTGACACAGATCCCAATGACAGACAGTCTCATAGTGCCGTGTATGCAGCTGCATGATAGTCACGCCTCCACATAATGACACAGTGTCTATCCTACAGTGCCAACAGTCAATAATTGTTTAGCTGCCACTGTTGTCAGAGTCAGTGAGCAGCACGTCTATATATCTTTATCGCGTTCTTAGGTGGTCCTTGCACTGTTGAGCTAATGATGAGCTCTGTCTCGCTCTCTCCTCCTTGGAGCCTTTTATTTGGGGTGAGCCTGAGCGAGCCCCACATAAACGGTACAGCTATGCGCGAATTTCATATTATTATTATGGTACGTCGATCACGTAAAATTATATACCCAGTGATGCTCTACGGACATAAACACGAAACATTCAATTGTGCATTCTCATGCCCGGGACATGGGCCGTATATTATACGCCATTGTAATTTAGTGAATTGCAAATTTACACTCGTGCTTGCATTGATCAAGCAAGCTACCGTACCGCGCTGTACAGAAACAGGCAGAAGGCTCCAAAGGAGGAGACTCTGAGCGAGATAGAGCCTGTCAATGACAATATCAGCTCAATAGCGCAAGAACCTGCTAAGAACACAATAAAGATAGACTAGACGTGCTGCTCACTGATGACTCTGATAACAGAGGCAATAGTAAACTTTGTATTGACTGTCGGCACTGAAGGATGGAGGGGACTATCATGCAGCTGTAGACCCACAGGCCTACACGGCACTATGAGACTGTCTGTCATTGTTTGCTTCGATCTGTATCAGTGGTCTTCAAGATCTATCATGCTATGCGGGCTTTATTAAAGTTTTTGAGTTGTAGCTACTGACAAGAGACTTTCAGAGGCTCAGCTCAGGCTCGCCCCAAACAGTCCCTGCGTGTCACTAGTATACTTCTGTACGGCATGGTACAGTAGCTCAGGTAGCTTGCTCGGTCATCGATCATCAAGCACTGGTGTAAATTTGCAATTTGCTAAATTAGAACTACGTATATACGTAGCCCAGGCATGAAAATACGCAATAGAATATTTCACATTTATGTTCATAGAGCCTTAGTGGGGATATAATATCGCGTGACCGACGTACCATAATAATAACATAAAATTTGCACGTTTATGTGGGGCTCGCTCAGGCTCACCCCAATAAATCATGTACTTGCCATCTCACAACATAAGTGCAGTACCAACATACAGGAGTTGTGTACTCTTCCTAATACAAAAATATATGAAACTATTTAATTATCCCAATGCCTAGGTATAATATTATACAGTACCCCAAATTTATAATGATTAAACGACTCCAGCTGCAGTGAGCTCACCTATGCTATCACTTCGGAACTTAGAGTATTGATCAGAGCTTCCATAGGACGCTATAACAGAATGATAAGATTGTCTGATCAAAACTTTTAAAGGCAGATCTGGTGCAATATTCATATATTATACCGTAGTGTCCCGTGTAAGTGCCCATGGGCACTTAACGATTTTGGGTCCGCATGGGGATATAATTTCCATACATTTATATAGAGGCTGCTACATGACATTGGCCCCTTAAAATGCAGTACATGGGTGCTTGCCCGGGACATTACGGTACTTGAAGTGCTATATTATATAAATCTACTCACCCAAAGTTGGTCGATAACCATGAGATGAAGACCTTGATCTTGAATCTGAAAATGAAAAACACAAAGAATACCTAATACTGTTACAAATTGATGGTTGATAATTATCACAAGACTACCACAATGACATGACAGTAATGTATAGTGCATGGCGAGAATTAAATTTGGCGAATTTAAATTGCCATATAAGTGTCATTGGTATGCAAGCATAATAATTATTATTGGTTAGAATAATAGAAGAATTACATAAGAATAAACACACTTAGTCTATGAGTACAACACAGTGAAAGGGGGAGGGGGGAAGCTAGACCCACACTTTTGTCCAGTAGTCTTATTGCACTGCCTTTCGACTGCTGGAGGAGGAGAGCTTGCTTCCTGCATCTGTTCATGGCCTGTAATAAATTGGCTAAAATGAATGGTCACTAGACAAGGTGCTTAGCTACCCGGACTATTAGTAGCATCAGCCCTGCCAATGAAGGATTTGGACAATGAAAGTTGGTATGACTATAATATTATTATAGTACCACCCAACTAAACTTCTCGATAATAATTATGGGTAGGGAGGGCATGATTGACATCACTAATTTGCATGATCACTATCCCATGTCCCAAATGCACGACATTATGGCCAGCCTATACCATAGCTAGCGTATTTGTAGTTTCATGCCATTTACCCAAATGAAGTATTATAAAACGGTACATGTACTTTACATGTGTTATATTATATCTACCTGGAAATTGCTTATTGGGATCAAACTGTTCAAAGTACAATTTGATCAAGTCATCTCTTTCAACGAATCCAAGCCACTCTTCTAATTGAGTCAGCTCTTGTGGTGAAATTACGCCTGCTTGATGGGCCTTTTCCAGTAGCAGCAAAACCGTCTGATATTTGGTTCCCACCGATTCACGGTTATCCAGCTCCTCTTGTAGCAATTTAACCATGTTTTCCCTGGATTCAGAGTCCAGCTTACTCGCAATACTCACAAATAAACAACGCAAGTTGTACGCTATCCTTTTCTCTTCCTTCACCTTCCAGCCAGCAAACGGAGACGGGGCGTATTTCGCCAGCCGATCACTTGAATTAGAGTCGCCACAATCCAAGAGGATCATACACATCAAGGGTATGGCTTCATCTCCATATTGATTCTCAAACACCCGCTTCGTGGCGGACAGCTTCTTGCTCCAGAAATCGCTTCGAGCTGGACCGTCCACGAACGGATCGGCCAAGAAGCAAAAGGTGTAGTGCTTCTCAGATTTAACAGCGTATTCAGCGTCGATCTTAAATAATTCTGTCAGAGCACTACCTCGACCACCAGCAGCCATGATCTAGCCTAGTAGCTAGTAGCCTGAGGTGAGGTCTGTTTGACAAACACAGCTACATACACAGTGTTTCCAAAATTATATCGAATGCGCATGCGCGGTATGGATTCAGCCTTGTGGCGTGGTTTATTAGACACGTGCTGAAACTGAGTGAAAGGATCATTGATGTTTCTTCGAGTACATCTACTTGTATTTGCTTCCTTAGCAAATGTGTGTTGGCTGCATTTCGAAGTAAACCCACTGGCATTGCTTCGACATGAAAGGGCAACCACAAGGTTTGGTAAGTCACATAATTTTATGTGTTCAGGTGCTGGTGAACACAGCTTCTTTTGTGTTCATACAGAAGAGAGCATCAAACTAGTGGCCGGGCCATCCATGCTCAACCAGTCTGGAGAATGGGTGAAGGTGAACTGGAGTGGAGTGATACTCCCTCAGAAGCTGGACTGGATTGGAGTGTGGTTGCTGCCAAATGACTCCTTCTCCATCGATGCAAAGCAACAAGCTCCTGTAAAATATCAGGTACAATGGCCAATCGTGAATATTTCTAGCAAAAGATGGTTCTAGTGGTATTAGTGGACTGTGTTCTTCGAGGTGTTAATTGTTTAAGAGGACATTAATTTGTCATAATTAATCAACCCTTTGCCTTGGCTTTATTAAAATGCTGCCAGGGCCTAGGGAGGGGTCCAGGCTTATTTGTGACATCCTAGCAGAAATTGACACGTTTATCTGATGATTTACAGTATTGTTGTGTGTCTGAAGCCCACTTATTAAACGGTATTGGTACCCTGAGTTTCTACATGGTTAACATGCGTGGTGTCTTCCAATTTGGATTCTTCAGAGGAGGTATGTTTAATTAAGTTTCCCCCATGATTTATAAAAAAAGTAATAATATTATGATGTTAATTTTTAGGATTTGATAATCCCACCTTGGCTGCTGTGTCTAACATTGTTTCCTTCAAGAACCCAAACGAGCCACTTCACGGTCATCTGGCACTCACCAACAACATCACTGAGATGGTGTATGTTGTTGTTTAACCACTTTTGGCTCAGTAAGTGGATCAAAATCTTTTCGCAGGTTAATGTGGGTTACTCGAGATAGAAGTAATCCACAGGTCAAGTGGGGGACTCAGACAAACAACTATGTTCGCACAAAAAATGTACAATGTATACTATAGTACTTAATCACATGTTTTAATAGTAAGCTCTCTTTTCTTGGTGTGTGTATGTATTTATTCAGGCCACTAGTAGTACGTACAAGGCAATAGACATGTGTGACAGCCCGGCTAAGGACTATGGGTGGATTGACCCGGGCATGATACACAGGGTCACCCTGGACAAGTCAGTCAATGACTATCTTTACACAAAGATTACATTATACCAAATGCACTTTGTACTCAGCAAAAACTGTGGCAGTTATGCTTGAGTAGTAGCTACCTACAATAATATTCATTGTGCTTTTTTAAAAGTCTATTACTGTATCTCTGTAGCTTGACACCTGGTACCAAGTACTTCTATCGGTTTGGTGATGATGCTTATGGATGGAGCAACGAGTTCAACTTCATCTCTGCACCAGTTCCTGGACCCAACGTCACCACAAGGGTGCTCACTTTTGGAGGCACATAGCTACTTTCATTCTGTCATTTTTTTGTATGATCTATTGCACTAAATTTTGCTATGATTCTAAAGATTTAGGTCATGGTGAGTTTGATGACAGCCGTCAGGTTCTAAAGCTGGAGCAGCCATCAATCAACACCACCAGACACCTGGTCAGTGAGATGAGCAGACACGACCTGGTGCTGCACGTGGGCGACTTGAGCTATGCTGATGGATACGAACCAATTGTAAGCATATGAATAGTATTCTTGGCTGTAGCAGCTCATTATATTTGGGTACTCCCCTTGTTACTGTTTAGTGGGACGAGTACTTTGACCAAGTAAAGGAGGTGATGGCTGGACTACCTTATATGGTGAATCCAGGCAATCATGAAAGTGATTCAAAGAACTCGGAGTAAGCTAATGGGGTACCCCACTGTGCATTGTGGTTTTTGATAGGCATGCACTGATACTGTATTGTACTGGCATATTTTCTTATCTTTGCCATCCAGTGCCTTTTATCAAGGTCATGACTCTGGTGGGGAGTGCAACATCCCCTACATCAATCGATTTGCTATGCCTCGCCCTGGACCAGACCAACCTTGGTGAGTTTCACATGCAACATTACAGATTAGCTTACACAATGTCATAATAACTGTGACAGGTATGGATTTGACTTTGGTTCCATCCATGTGGTGATGATGAGCACTGAGCATGACTACCGGAACCCCTCACGGCAGTGGACCTTCCTCAACAACCATTTAAAGACTGTAAATAGAACAAGGACACCATGGCTCATCTACTCTGGACACAGGTACTGCAAGACTTAGTATAATTGTATTATACTATAAAGTGTGCAAGAATATTCTTATAAAATAAATGAAGATTCTCAAGTTTTACTGAACAGTTAAGTTATCCGTAGAGAATCTTTATTTATTTCATGCAGATAGCAACTGATAACGATGTCACTTCAATGTTATCGTAGTTGTATGTACGTATTGCAGGCCAATGTATGTGGATAGCACGAACGAGATAGAGCCATCAGGAGAGATACCTGTTTCACGACTGATGATTCAGCATATTGAGCCACTATTGCAAGTAAGATATATTATATTTTATTGATTAGATCATAATTATAATGGACTCACTGTTGTTGATGATACTAATGTTTCTTCCCCAGAAATATAAAGTTGACCTGGCATTCTGGGGTCACCACCATACCTACCAGCGGATGTGTCCCATCGTCAACAACCAGTGCACTGAAGGAGCAACAACACACATCATCATTGGAATGGCTGGGAGACCACTGCTCCATGATCTCAGGTGTCTTTTCTGTGCCAAAATTAATATTAATATTAATGGCTCTCTCTCGCCTACCTAGCCACGTCCCCAGGCCCTCAGTATTATACATAGGAAAAAAAAATGCCCTCTAGCTTTGTGTGTAACATTGAAAAGTTGCTGGGGAGCTGATAATCCTTACTCGAAAGTGACTCACAGCTAGGCAGGCCAGGAAATTTAATGTCTCATCAGTGTTACTGTTACTGTGTACTGTATGCATTCCGTTTGTGTTTTTCTTTAAAGTGGTCTGATTCCAATGTTACTAATAATCTACAGACCAGTCAAACCTGATTTTGTCAGAGTTGTGGACGAAAATGTAAGGAATTTCATTGATCCTATTGTACAGTGCTAAAATTTAAATTGGCTCTCTGAATATAGCACTATGGGTACTGTCGGTTTGTGGCCAATGCAACAACGCTGGTGTTTGAGTACATTCACAATGACGATGGAAAAGTGTTTGATACCGTTGTTCTTCAAAAGAATGGCTGAAAGAATGATCAAACTTGTGTGATAATATGCTTCGCTGTTTATTAAATGAAATTTTTATGCTTAAGTGTTTGTTTGTTTAATACCCTCACTATTTTTTGCTCTGTGTGTGATTTGTATCTATGTCTGCACTTGGAGTCTCTTGTGCCTCCAGAAGAGCTGGAGCTCCTCAAAGGTTTCCAGAATATCGAGTGCGCATGCGCAGTATGGATACAACCTTGTGGGCGTGGTTTGTCAGGATCGAGCTAGCTAGCTAGTATGCAGCGGCCGAGTGTTTGGATGTTTCTTAGAGTACATCTACTTGTATTTGCTTCCTTAGCAAATGTGTGTTGGCTGCATTTCGAAGCAAATCCACTGGCATCGCTTCGACATGAAAGGGCAACCTCAAGGTTTGGTAAGTCACATAAATTATTTTACGTGTTTAGGTGTTCAGCTACCCCGGTGAACGCAGCTTCTTTGTGTTCATACAGAAGAGAGCATCAAAATAGTGGCCGGACCGTCCATGCTCGACCAGTCTGGAGAATGGGTGAGGGTGAACTGGAGTGGGGTGATACTCCCTCGGAAGCTGGACTGGATTGGAGTGTGGTTGCTGCCAAATGACTCCTTCTCCATCGATGCAAAGAAACAAGCTCCTGTAAAATATCAGGTACAATGGCCAATCGTGAATATTTCTAGCAAAAGATGGTTCTAGCGGTATTAGTGGACTGCGTTCTAAGGAGTGTTAATTGTTTAAGAGGCCATTAATTTGTCATCAACCCTTTGCCTCGGCTTTGTAAATGAAAACGCTGACAAAGCCTAGGGGTCCAGGCTTATTTGTGACATCCTAGCAGAAATTGACACGTTCATCTGATGCTGATTACAGTATTGTTATGTGTCTGAAGCCCACTTATTAAAGGGTGTTGGTACCCTGAGTTTCTACATGGTCAACATGCGTGGTGTCTTTCAATTTGGATTCTTCAGAGGAGGTATGTTTAATTAAGTTTCCCCCATAATTAATATTATGATATTGATTTTCAGGATTTGATAACCCCACCTTGGCTGCTGTATCTAACATAGTTACCTTTAAGAACCCTAACGAGCCACTTCACGGTCATCTGGCACTCACCAACGACATCACTGAGATGGTGTATGGTGTTATAATTATTAATTAATCACTTTAAGCAGATCAAGTATTTCTGTACAGGTTAATGTGGGTTACTCGAGATAGAAGTAATCCACAGGTCAAGTGGGGGACTCAGACAAACAACTACCTTCGCACAAAAAATGTACGTCAAACACTATAGTACTTAATCACGTGTTTAAGTAAGCTTTCTTTTCTTGGTGTGTGTGTGTGTGTTTATTCAGGCCACTAGTAGTACGTACAAGGCAACGGACATGTGTGACAGCCCGGCTAAGGACTATGGGTGGATTGACCCGGGCATGATACACAGGGTCACCCTGGACAAGTCAGTCAATGAATATCTTTACACAAAGATTACATTATACCAGATGCACTTTGTACAAAAACTGCTGACTTGCAGTTACACTTCAGTAGTAGCTGTTACCTGCAATAATATTCATTGTACCTTTATAAAAAAAGTGTATTACTGTACCTCTGTAGTTTGACACCTAGTACTAAGTATTTCTATCGGTTTGGTGATGATGCCTATGGATGGAGCAACGAATTCAACTTCACCTCTGCACCAGTTCCTGGACCCAACGTCACCACAAGGGTGCTCACTTTTGGAGGTACATAGCTACTTTCATTTTTTGTATGATCTGTTGCACTAAATTTGCAATGATTGTAAAGATTTAGGTCATGGTGAGTTTGACGACAGCCGCCAGGTTCTAAAGCTGGAGCAGCCATCGATCAACACCACCAGACACCTGGTCAGTGAGATGAGCAGACACGACCTGGTGCTGCACGTGGGCGACTTGAGCTATGCTGATGGATACGAACCAATTGTAAACATATGAATAGTATTATTGGATGTAGCAGCTCATTATGTTTGGGTACTCCCCTTGTTACTGTTTAGTGGGACGAGTACTTTGACCAAGTAAAGGAGGTGATGGCTGGATTACCTTATATGGTGAATCCAGGCAATCATGAAAGTGATTCGAAGAACTCAGAGTAAGCTAATGGGGTACCCCACTGTGCATTGTGGTTTTTGATAGGCATGCACTGATATTGTATTGCTGGCATATTTTCTTATCTTTGTCATCAGTGCCTTCTATCAAGGTCATGACTCTGGTGGGGAGTGCAACATCCCCTACATCAACCGATTTGCTATGCCTCGCCCTGGACCTGACCAACCTTGGTGAGTTTCATATGCAACTTTACCAGCCTAGCATAGCATTGATTAACTTACACAAAATAATTGTGATAGGTATGGATTTGACTTTGGTTCAATCCATGTGGTGATGATGAGCACTGAGCATGACTACCGGAATACCTCACGGCAGTGGACCTTCCTCGACGAACACTTTAAGACTGTAAATAGAACGAGGACACCATGGCTCATATTCTCTGGACACAGGTACAGCAACACTTAGTATAATTGTATTATACTATAATCCTTAAATTTAGCTAAGTGTGCAAAAATGTTATTATAAACTAAACGAAGATTCCCAAATTTTACTGTTAATATAAGTTATCCGCAGAGGATCTTTGTTACCCCGCGCACATGCACAAGGGGTAAAGCAATTGGTTTGTCTGTCTGTTGTTGCTGTTGTTGTTGTCGTCATCGGCACGAAAATCGCCATTTTCTGTTCAATGTGCCTGTGGTTTATCAACCACACCCACTCTTTTAGCATGCTGATGCGACTGTGCATGCTCAAGCTCAGTGTTGGAAAGGGTCGTCAGGTCATAAAACAACTATGCGAGGTGAACTATGCCGCAGAGTGTTGCAGTACTATAATATACGCTAAAGTGGCTACAGAGCGCGTGGGGTATGTGCTCTACAGAGCTCTAGTTTATTTCATGCAGATAGCAACTGATAACGATGTCACTTCAATGTTATTGTAGTTGTATGTATGTATTTCAGGCCAATGTATGTGGATAGCACGAATGAAACAGAGCCATCTGGAGAGATGCCTGTCTCACGGCTGATGATTCAGCATATTGAGCCACTATTGCAAGTAAGATATTTTAATTATTATTGTTATAATGGACTCGCTGTTGATAATGATACTAATGTTTCTTCCCCAGAAATATAAAGTTGACCTGGCTTTCTGGGGTCACCACCATACCTACCAGCGGATGTGCCCCATCGTGAACAACCAGTGCACTGAAGGAGCAACAACACACATCATCATTGGAATGGCTGGGAGATCACTGCTCCATAACCTCAGGTGCCTTTTCTGTTATTTTCAATAATGGCTCTCTCTCGCTTGCCTAGCCACGTCCCCAGGCCCTCAATATTACACATAGAAAAAAAAAAAAACGCCCTCTAGCTTTGTGTGTAACATTGAAAAGCTGCTGGAGAGCTGATAATCCTTACTCGAAAGTGACTCACAGCTAGGCAGGCCAGGAAATTTAATTTCTTATCAGTGTATGCATTCCGTTGACGTTTTTCTTTAAAGTGATCTGATTCCAGTATTACTATAGCTAATAATCTTTATTACCTACAGACCAGTCAAGCCTGATTTTGTCAGAGTTGTGGACGAAAATGTAAGGAATTTCATTGATCCTATTAAACAGTGCTAAAAATAATTGGCTATCTGAATACAGCACTGGGGGTATTGTCGGTTTGTGGCCAATGCAACAACGCTGGTGTTTGAGTACATTCACAATGATGATGGAAAAGTGTTTGATACCGTTGTTCTTCAAAAGAATGGCTGAAAGAATGATCAAACTTGTGTGATAATATGCTTCGCTGTTTATTAAATGAAAGTTTTTTATGCTTAAGAGTTTGTTTGTTACCCTCACTATTTTTTGCTCTGTGTGGATGTGAATAATGTGCATTATTGCAGTTCACTGCAGCTGCATGGGGGAGGGGTATGGGTGGTACCAATTGTGCATGTGACTGTGGTGCTGATTTGCGGAAAGAGGTCTAGAAATGGCTGTATCTACTGTGAGCCTCGCGCACTTGGAGTCTCTTGTACCTCCAGGAGAACAGGCTATATTGGAGCTCCTCAAGAAGATAGAGGGCATAGCAAGTGATTCCGAACTAGAGCAAGCATTGTACGAATTTCGGGGGCTGCTTCCATCGCTGGAACCGCCCAGGAAGATTGTCGACTCCTACTTGGCTCTGAGGCAGTCCAACTACTGCCAAACCGCTCTCTCCCTCGTTTCGTTTATCATTCAGTTCGTGCAGGCCTGTCCACCCAATTGGAGGGAAGAAATCAAAGAGTTTATTCGGAAGAATACCATGTATGAGTCAGATTTATGTATTCCATCCCTCATGCTCCGCCTGACCCTGGCCACGATTACAAATCAGCTATCCGGTCAAGCCGATAACTTCATTCAATTGGCATCGGAGCATCTCCAGTTGCATTCTGATAGGTTTGAAGGCGGCAAAATACCGCTTCTGAAGGTATTCGAAATGCTGGAGGAAAAGCGTCTCCTTGATCCAAAAGACAAAAATTTGAAGCTTGCTTCCAAGTGGCTTGAGGAGGTGGAGAGACATGACCTGGTGGAGGACCATATTGCCAACTATAATCCTTATCGTCCTATTTCCCTTGCAGTATTGAAGGAAATGAATAGTAAGCTAGCATTATTATTAATTAGTAATATTATTATTAATGCCAGATTTTATGTACTGCATTTAACACATACAGAACTATCTGGAACTGGAGATGACCCCAAATCTAGCCTGGACGAATCCGGTAAGAAATGTAGACTAGGTAGACACAACCTTGACCTGCTGGTAAAAAATAGCCAAGCATTAATTGGGGTGGATGATTGGTAATTGTCGTGGGGTGCCTAGTGATTTGGCAGTCACACCCATCAACACAACAATGTGGGTGTGGTAACTGATAATTTTATCATGCAATAGATCTCAATAGAGTTAGGCGGCATTGCATTCCATGATAAACTTGTTTATTCCATGATTCATGCTATATAATATTATTACCGTATAGCCGGAAATATTGGCGGGCATTAAATTTGGCGGTTGAGCCCAAAATCGCTGTTGCAAGAATATTTGCGGATTTAAATTTGGCGATTCGTTACGGGATTGCCATACGTATATATGAGAGTAGGAAATTTTGGCGGATTTTTAATTTGGCGGTTGTAGTATAGACCGCCAAACCGCCAAATTTAATTCCCCGCCAAATTTTCTGGCTATACGGTATGCGTTTTCTAAAAAAAGAATTTGAGCTTCAGTACCATGTCTTACGTGCCATAAAAATACTCTCCTCCAGAATCTCTCTCCCATTGCGTATATAGGAGAGTCTGGCATGCAAAAATTTTAATATAGGTGCCTGTAGAGGGACATAATCAGTAGATCAGTTTTATGACTTGAAGGACCCATTCGGAGCTTAAGTGTGGACGTATTATGTTAATAGCTTAAGTAGCTACATAATAGCAGTAGATGGATAGACCATCCCACGGGATTATTATAATCCAGTGCATTTGTGCCATATTCAAGCTGTTGTTTACCTCATTTTGTTAAAATTTCACTATTATAGCCCGACAAGTCTATGCCCACATTCTGGTTGACACCTATAAGAGCATGCCCATCCTTCCACTTGACGCTTGGCCACCCGTGAAGAAGCAGCATTACGTCAGCCTTGCTCTCATTACTTCTCAGAACATGTCACGACAGGACTTCTTCAGTAGGGCAACCATTCGTGGCTCTGTCGATGACATATACAAGGAGAAACGCCCGATTGAGTTCGAAGATATATTTCCAGCAAAAATCGGTTCCAAAAAGCGGTACATTGTCCTCATCGAGGGCAGACCTGGAGCGGGTAAGTCAACGCTTATCACGAAAGTTAGCATCGACTGGGCCAATGGTGCTATCCTGCAAGATGTTGAGATCTTTGTCTTGGTTCGACTTCGACGCTTTCTTGGAAGAACCAAGCTTACTCTTGAAGATATCTTTGGCATTTATAGCCCTCAGGCTTCCCTTATCTCTTCCTTGGTTAAGGATGTTTCGCAAACCGGAGGAAAAGGCGTTTGCTTTGCTTTTGATGGTCTAGACGAGTACAAAGATGTGTTCAGGAGTGGGAACCTCATCCAGGAGCTTATTGGTGGGAAGAAATTACCCAATGCTAGCATCTATATGCTCTCTCGTCCTGCTGGATCTCATCGGTTGCGAAATTCAACACGACTCACTTACAACATTGAAATCATTGGATTTCTGGAGACAGAGGTTCATAATTATATCATCGACTACTATGAAGACAATTCAATAAAGGCAAGTTCACTTTGGAAATACCTTCAAGATCATCCAAATATCGCTCGAATGTGCTACATCCCACTTCATCTTGCCATGATTGTGTACCTGTACGATCTTGGTCCCGAGCACCTCCCAGACACTGAGACCAATCTATATGACAAGTTTGTCCTCCATACTCTCTATCGTGCCATACAGCGTGACATGGATGTTGATGATGCCGATGACTTTGAGCTTCACTCCTTTGAACAGATACCAATCGAAAAGAGAGATCTCTTCAAGAGTGTGTGCCAGCTAGCATTTGAAGCAACCCGTGATCAGAAGCAAATCTTCACAGGCAAGGAGATCTTGGAGTCAAACTACAAATTTCCAGTGGAGCCGGATATGAGATCTTTCAACTCACTGGGGCTTCTCTTGGTTGACAAAATGACGGCTGAGAGCTCTCTTCCAACAAAGACCTTCAGCTTCCTTCACCTGACGCTACAGGAGTTTCTCTCTGCCGTCTACCTCACTGAGTACACTAATGAAGTGGAGCAGCTGGGGCTGATCGACAATCTCGGAGGAAGTATCCACATGTGGGTCGTATGGAAATTCTACTGTGGTCTCAATGCTATAAAGACCAGTAGGCCTAGGATATTCACTGATGCCTTCAGGAGTCTTACGAGGCTTAATATATCTGATCGCTTGGGTCACCTCCATCTCATGCACTGTGCTTTTGAATCTCGAATGCAAGAATCATGTGCTGAGGTCCTACACCAGCTCAAAGGAACAGTGGATGTTCAAGATATAGCTCTGAATCCATCCGACTGTGCTGCTTTGGGGGATGTCTTCTCAAAGGCTCCTCTAGAGTTGAAGGAACTGGACTTGAGCTACTGCCACATCGGTCCAGTTGGAATCCAGACACTCTCTGAGAAGGTGACCAAAGAACTTTCAAAAACCATGTTGCTGAGGTAAAATTTGCATAATAGCTATATTGTATGTCCTTCACAACTAACTCTCTTTTCGTGATGAATTCAGGCTGCGAGCAAGGACAGACTACAATCCTGTGGGATCAGAGGGAGCTATCGCCCTGAGGAAGTTTCTTGAACGACTTCCAAATTTGGAAGAGCTAAGGTATATATGTCCAATAATTTTCAAAAAGATTTTGGTATAAGCATGTTTTTTTGTAGGCTATATGGAAATAAGCTCCAGAGCAGTCACTTTAAGATCCTGTCACCAATGATTGCTCGTATGAAGTACCTGAAGAATCTAATGTAAGTAGATTCCGGTACATATATGCCGGTATGTGAGAACGGGAACCAGCTTTTTTTTCAAGCAATTTTCATATTATGTAGCTTATCACGAAATGACTTAAATGAGAGCACCGGTGCTACAGTTGCTGGTGCTCTGGAAAATCTCTCACAATTGGAAATGTTCTAGTAAGAGGTTTCACTGCATGTACCAATGTGATGTACATAATAATGTTGCAATGCAGCTTCAGCTATAACCCACTCAAGGACAGTGGTCTAAAGGACATGAAACGTGGCCTGCTGAAATGTCAAAACCTGAAGATTCTTGGGTAAGAGTGTATATCGTATGAAAGATGTCACTAAGTGACTAGTTACATCCATTGATACATTAGTTGGGGCATATGACACTGAGGGTCATTATCATGCAATACTCTTGCCAGCTGCAGCATGTGCATCAGCAACTATTATGTAGCTGCTACATGGGATGTGGGCTTGCTCACAACCAAAGTTTTATCATGGGTAGCCACTGATTGCCCTGACTACATGATGTTGTAGTAGACAAGCCTGCCACTCATTCCCACCATGCAGACTTCGTGGTACTTCTCTCAAGGGAGGAGCTGGACAGCCCTTAGGGGAGATCCTGGCTGCACTACCAAAGCTGGAATGGGTTGAGTAAGTCTCAGATAGCAATTGTTGTAATTCTATGTCAAGTGCATTAACCATTATAATGATCTCTTATGTTATATTCTTTAAGACTCTATCAGAATCGTCTTGGTGATCTAGGGGTCATTGATATGCTCCCGGGGTTGAAAAAAGCAAAATCTCTCCAGAAAATGAGGTAGGAGATCCACGTTTAATGTCCACACCTGTCTCAGGGCCTGCATCCATTCTGCACAATACAGTCTTGTTGAAAATGAAATCACAGATGAAGGAGCAATAGCATTTGCGGAGTATTTATCTATTACTACCACTCTAACAGAGATGAGGTATATAGAGATTGGGCCTTATTTTGTACCCAATGCTCACTACTGATTTCCTATTCTACACGTCTACAGGATGTACTACAATCATGGGATGACTGACAAGGGAAAGATTGCTCTTCGGACAGCTGTTGTTGAACGTGATCCGAACCTCTGTGAACTGAGATTTGCTGTATAAACCTATAGCTATAATATTATTGTACATGCAAATAAACTTTTGATATGGTAAGGATCGTCAATGTTGTACTGTGTTTAGTCGGTACGTGGTCGTTAGTGATCGCCTTGCCCATGAGATGAAGAGGTGGAAACTTCTCCTTGGTGGAGCTGCTGCTGCTTTGGGAGCAGCCATCGTTATTGCAAACTCACCTTTAATTGTGTAAGAGTACATAGTTTAGTGAGTGGTTAAAACAGACTAAATGAACGTCCATTGCAATTGATCACCTTTGATTTTGTGCTGCAGACCAAAGCAGTTACCATATGATCTCAGCTTGCTGGAGAAGGCTGTGTTGTTGAGGCTGGATGGCAGTGGAGGGAAGGTGAAGGGGAGAGAGCTGTGGCAGGGACATGGAGCAGTCATCATGGTCGTCAGGAGGCCTGGATGACCCTTATGCAGAGAGGTACATCCTCCTTCTACAAATTATGTCATAATGCATGGTTCCGATCCAACTATAGTAGTTCCAGTAGTAAAATTGTTTGGCCTCAAATCTACTGAGTAATAATGGTGTAACTGTGCATTGCATAATGAGGCAAATGTGAGGCCAATATAGCAAGTGAAATCATGTCCCGTACCAATACCTGTATGGTGGTATGAGCTACATGTAGTCTTATATAATCCTACTCCAATCTGTTATGTTGTGTCATGTGCATCACATGGCAGCTGCTGAGTGGTTCCAGGCGACTCGTACAGCATGTGAGAAATATGTTTAGCTTTGATTGATTGTATCACCGGTCTCTATACATGATATACCATGATATCATAATTCTATCAAGAGTTATAGTTGTATATTGAATTATAGGAGGCACTGCAGCTCTCCTCTCTGCGTCCTGACCTGGATCGGAGGCAGATTCCTCTCTATGGCATTCTGCACGAGGAGCTAGGGGCTGACCAGTTTAAGAGCTACCTCTATGGGGACCTCTTCTATGACAAGGAGGTGAGTTGGAAGATAATTAATTTTACTGTTAAAAATACTTGCTAAGGTTTGATTTGCTACATCTTCCACTCCCAGAAAGTATTTTACGGACCAAAGGAAACAAGGATGGGAGTCCTTGGTAAGTATAGTTATCATTGAAACTTTACTGGTACACAACACTCATGCACCATGGCTGTGTTTGCCAAACTCATTGACCAGAGACCTGGCTCTTGGCTGGCACTCTCCAGGCAAGACTGCTGGCATGCAAGCACATGGTGTAGTCCAGTAGTCCTTTCTTGACCAGAATCTCCAAAATTTAATGGATATCTCTACCAAGAGCATTCATACCTCTTTCCCACGTTCCTCTCCCTCAGGTTTGCTGCGCTGGAGTGTGATTCGCTCCTTCTTAAATGCCTCGCTTGAAGGAGTTAGTGGCAACATGAAGGGAGATGGAACTCTTCTTGGGTCCAGTCTCGTGGTGGGGCCAGGAGATCAAGGCATCCTCTTCCAGTACCGGTCCAGGGAGTTTGGAGACCGCGCCAATATCAAGGATGTCCTCAAAGCTGTCGAGAACATCAGAAGTAACTAAAACTGGATCCTATGTGGCGACTCTTGAGGTGGTATCAGTTTTGATGATAAAGTCATGGATTGTAAGTAGCCTCCATATTATGGTTTGTGACTTAGTAGTCTAGTAGGTGATAGCAATACGTCATGAGAGCTCACTTGTAAAGCTAATAGTGCTGTAGTGTGCTTGATATTACCATGTGTTGTTAATGCTTGTTATTTAATTTTATCATAGCCTATGATCGTGATGGTGTATCATGCATAAACACACAAATACTTGTATAATGGGTACTTCTTAATTGGTGGGATTTAAATTTGATGATCTGAATGTTCAACATGTCACCAAGTCACCGACCGAGTATGTGCACGTGTGTGTGTGTGTGTGTGTGCGTGTGTCTGTGTGTGTGCTTGTGCTTGCAAGTGTCCGCTGTAGCAGAGATAAAAAAATCGAGTATCAAAAGCTAGTGATATTACAGGTGAGCATAGAAAACTACAAAATCTCAAAAATCAAAAAAAGAAACCTGATTCTCAACAAATAAATTGCAGCTAATTGAGCCTCACCAAAAATCAATTTAATGAGGCAAAATCAAAAAGTAGCTAATTAATAATAAATCATGCATCTGACTGGCCTGGTGGTGCTATATAATATAGTATAACTACGGTGACAATAATAATAATAATAATTGGATAGTTAAAGATAATAATGGGTGCCGAGGTTGCTATGGTGACTAGAGTGATGCCTAGTTCACATGACATGATAATATTGTACCTACATAGGCAGCTGCAAAATAGTCCAAAGATGCATAATATGAAACAGCTGCCGTGAAAGGTACCTATAATAGTTCCAGAGGTATAAAAGAATAAATAACAATAATATGCTAGACACACACACACATACATGCTGCAAGTGGGCGAAAATAATGAGACCTGAATAACAATCAACTGTGGGCAAATTCGTAAAATAATAATACGGATATTGTTAGCTGAATCAATTGTTCATACATACATACATACACCGTAAAAATAATAAGGTGATATATAAAGGGAGAAGAATAAATTATTATCCTGAGTGGTAGTGGAAGGGATAAAATAATATACTTGTTCTTGCTTGTTTTGTGATCGGTAGCTTTTCTCTTTTTCTTGAAGGTAATTAAATTAAGCAAAGTACATGACCTTGTTGATGTCGTCATGGACGCGGACGGCCTGGGCCATGGCGTGAGGGGAACGTGGCTCCTCACTCTGCTGACTTGTAGAGGAACCATCACCACTGTGGGTGTGTGTATGTGTGTGTGTGTGTGTGTGTGATGTGTGTAGGGTGGACGGGTGAGGGAGGAGGAATGTGTGTGTGTGTGTGTATGTAGGGTGGACGGGTGAGGGAGGAGGAGTGTGTGTGTGTGTGTGTATGTAGGGTGGACGGGTGAGGGAGGAGGAGTGTGTGTGTGTAGGGTGGACGGGTGAGGGAGGAGGAATGTGTGTGTGTAGGGTGAGGTGTATGTGATGGGAAAGGTTACATACATTTATAAATGAAACAGCAGGAAGATTGTTCCCCACCCCACCCCTCAGCTCAGCTCTACCAGCAATACATGTATATACTTAATGTGCAATAACAAGGAAGACCCACTTCCAGAGGTTTTGATATGATGGTTACCACTATCACAGCTCATACCCATTTCAAGAAACCATACCATGCATTGAGTGTAAGCACTAATTTCACAGTGCTTCCTTAGCTTGTCTATGAAGCACTCACTCTCAATAAACACGATGGCATTTGAAACTGCGCAACACTACACCGGTACACGAAACAGAGCACACACATCGACAGCTGTTCACTAATTTCAGTGACATGGAAGCACACCAGATTCCCCGCCAGTATATACTTTAGCTATTGCTATCAGCATGAGTACTCTAAAGTACACTGCTATCAGCTACAGTATGTACAAATGCTATCACCATAAGTACAATACTGCTACTAGCTATGGAGTACACTGCTATCAGTGGTCAATATAAGGTTTTGCAACTGAAACACTGCCTGTCTGACTAAAAATCTGAGAAGTGAGCAGACCGAATAACATATTTGGAAATTGTGAAACCTAGCTCACTAACTGGAATGCAGCTCTATATGTACCGGTACATGTAGACACCCGACAGAAAAAGGAGTTAGTTTCATTCAAGGATTCCATACCGTAAAGTCTGGTTAATAAGCGCACATGCTTATTAAGCGCATATTTTTTAATAAGCGCATGCTTCCTTCCTGTTGTTAAGCATTGTCTAATAAGCGCATGCACCCAATAAAGACGGCAGTAATATTCACCGTTCGATCAAGAGTGTTCCATGGCTAGAAATATTTTACCAACCTATTTTTGGATAGCCAGCTGCATGAGATCGGCTATACTCAACACTGCGATGTTCCACTGAGACGGGTTCGGACTCTTGACCTTGACCAAAGCGAGTCTCGTCAAAGAAATTGGCTATCTTTCCACGAGTTTCTTCCAGCGATGGCTTCCAATCATACTCCCATGAACTATTACAGAGCTTAGTCCAAGAATCGCTGTGTTCATAACTTGCTAGCTTTATGATTGAGTGCTCGAACGTGCTGGCAGTGGGCGGGGCCAAAACTTCATTCTCTATTAAGCGCACATCGTCTAATAGGCGCATGTTTCCTTACCACCGAGAGTGATAAGCGCATGCGCTTATTAACCAGACTCTACGGTATGTCACTAGATGTATAATATTACATGTACTCATGCAATGCTCTGAATACGGACACCTGCATGCATGCACATGTACATGTATGTCAAAATTAAGGCTTAGCAAAGTTGAGTTGCTTCTTTGACATGTACACATACTACTCGGAGACCATGGAACCTTCCCCCTGTTTATAGCTGGAATGTGCGTACCTCTTATCCTCCCTCTCCTGGAGGTGGTATCGAGCCCTGAAGGCAACAAGGTGGGCGTAGTAGGCCGGGGCGGGGTAAGAGACACTGCGGGTACAGCGGACGTACGTGTGGCAGAGCTGGTAGGTCAGACACTGAAGCTCGTCGGCTGTAAACTCATTATCGTCCCATAAGACGTGATAGTGGGAGGGACGACTGGTACCCTGTGGGGAAGGGGAGGAGGGGGAGAGAGAGAGAGAGAGAGAGAGAGGAGAAAGAGAGAGGGGGACGGAGGGAGGAGAAATAGACAATATTAATGAGTAAGCCATATCAGGGTGAAGTGGAGAATGAAGTAAGTGGGAGTGACAATGTTTGTGTGTGTGTGTATGTGGAGGGGGTTCAGAGTGTGTGTGTTTGTGGTGGGATGAGGTATCGTATGTCACTAAACAATTCCTTAGGTTGAAAGGCAGCTCCCTGGCAGCTGCTTCAGCCATGCACAACCACATTAAAACACACCAATGATCATCTCAAGCACTAGCTAAACCTCACCTGAACCCCAGCGTGGGAGCAGAGATAGAAGTCAAACTCATTGGGGTGAGTGATGCCTATGTCCACCGTTGTCCCAGCTGGGATGTTCCCACTGCGACCAATCTGGACAAAGGAAACATAATAATATTATTCAGTTTCATCATCAATCCAAGCAAGCAGATCATCAGCGAGCAATGAAATCTCAGTACTCTACTGCATTACTATAATGGGGTGGAGGTGGTTTCCATAAACCAATTCAAACTACGTGTACATGTAGACATAGCTACAGTCATAGAACAATAATTAAGGCCCACTTAAAAATCTAGAGAGTAGAGGATTATCTGTATTTGTGAAGGGCACTATACATGTACCACATTTGTCATCTTCTTACCATGTCCGCCGGGTTGGCACAGAAGAGTCTGGTGTGGTGTCTCTTCTGGACCACAATGAAAGTGATGCCTGGTTGGTAGCCCTCTTCCAGTTTCATACACGCCTCACGCACAGAACGCAGCTCATGCTGGAGTACCTACAGTACAAGTGTATGCGTGTACATGTACATATACATGTAGCAGTGGAAGAGATAATAAAGGAAGGCAGTTGGAGAAAAGTATCTTTCATCACCACGAGTATATGGACAACCTCATATGAAACCCAGTGGATGCACTAGAGAGAGTTGGCTATTTTAACTTAAAGAGGTGTACAATAAGCAAACTTTTTGAGCTTGAGCTAAGTGGATGTATCATAAGGTGGTTACCGAACTCAGCAACCACAATACACAAGGTTTGATTAAACGATCTAGGAGGTTTTACTATAGGTAGGGTGTATTGCAGACAAGATTTCAAGTTCAGAGTGTATGTACTATTAAGGGTGCTAGTAGAAATTGACCAAACAGACATCTAATCCACCAAGCATCAGGCTTTGGCCATTACCTGTTGGAACTGTCCCTCGCTGACCCCATCCCTGTAGAAGATGATCCTGTGTGGCTTGAAGCGTGTGCTCTGGTAGAACTGGATGAGCATCTCCCTCACCATGGAGGCCAGCTCACTGATGATCTCCTGGCGATGGGACTGGACCCTCACCGTCGCACTGTAGCGGCTTGGGTGGGCATCCATGCTCGCAACAAGCTGTGTATGTGTGTGCACATGATAGCAGAGTGTGTGTGTGTTAGGGGGTGAGGGGTTACAGGGTGAGGGGGTGTGCATGTGATAGCAGAGTGTGAGGAGTGTATGTGTATAAGCAATAGATGCACAATGTCATGCATGTTGTCCTAACCAGGCCTTCATATGCTTTTTATACATGCATCTCATTGAAAAACATGTAGAGGTCCAGGTCACACAATCTTATGTACATGGTGTACACAGCAGACCATTTATGCCAAATCAGTTTATCTTTCTACCGCATACATATACATGTACATGTATGCATGTACAGTTTCCCCCACTCACAGCGGCAATGGATGGTTTTCTTTCGTCTCCTGCTGGTGGGTGGGTCACATCAGCTCCCATGAAGATGACAGGATTATGGAACACAGTCGGCCTGCAGTGGCAGCAATACATGTATTATATATAATATATATACATGTATCAACAATCACATGACAAAGAAATCGTAACAAATCTACACAGGATGTGGGAGTGAATGTTTTTCATAAAATTATATAGTGTTATTTCCGGCATACACATACGTAAGGCATGTCAGCCTGCTTTGTGTGGAAATGGTGAGATAAAAGAGGCTTTGATGTGGCCATTGACTCCACCCACCAAAACTGTGCCCTCCATCATGGGCTGAATTTTGCTTGGGGAGAACATTGCATGGTATGCAAGACCTGAGTTGCCTATACTAGCTTACCTGATTCCTGGTACGAGGATGCTGTTTATGCCGCCCAGCTTGACGTTGATCTTGAGGCAGAGGTTGGAGAGGGTCTGGGGGGAGGGGCGGAGGATGTTCTTCACCTGGACACACTGCGTGGCCACACCAAGTAGGGTGTCACCAACCCTCTTCACCTCAGCTGGAGGGAGGGAAGGAGAGTGAGAGAGAGACAGAGAAAGAGAGAAGTGGAGGAGATGAAACACACATGTACAACACCAAGTCAATATGTAGATGAAGGCTATTCTTATATACACACAATACATGATAATAATATAACAAACCATCATTCATAGCCTCGCTATGTACACATACATTAACGATCATTATGGTGATCACTGATGCATGTTAGTGAATTACTCACCATAGACTGGAGTTTTTCCAGGCAGGACTACGACTATGAGTTGGAGGTCGGCTCTGTCTTGCTTGAGCTGTCTGAAGAGAGGCTCCACGTTGTCCACTCCCGAGACGTAGCGCTGGAAGAATGGCTCCTTGGACACTGGCATACCAGCATCGTTGCTGATTCGACGAAGCTGGTAGATAAACTGCCTACAAAATACATGTCATGTGCACATGATACATTATCAGTAGGCTCAATAAACAATGTTAAAAGTTAACTACATGTACTATGTGGAGGGAATTTTCCCAGCTAAAACGAACTATCATCACTGTATACATAATAAATGATTGATAGGGAAATCTATAATAATTGATGACTCACATGACCAAAAATACACATTGACGATGTCATAACAATGTAGTTTATGACAGTAAGGAGTCCCCCCCCCCTACATGCACCAGCCCACGTAAGTTGACAAAACTGAAGTGTGTTTCCTCCAGAGCACTGCTCAGTGGATCAACAAGGACGAAGGACTCACTTTATCTTTTCGTCGGGACAGTAGCGGTACTGGGCAAAGATGATGACTGCCCATGAGTAGATCTCTATACCCTTGTGGAACTGCTTCCCTCTCATGTCCCACACACCTGAAAGAGAGGAGAGAGGGGGAAAAGATCAATCAATTGCTCATACTTCAGTTAGAGAATAGTGAATAAACTCTGATTCATAATTTAAGCATAAAGGCAATCAGCCTTGTCCCCAGGCTCCCACTCCACCCCCCCCCCCCCCCAAAACTTTTCAACGTATCAGCGTGCAACATTGAATAGCTGGAAATGGGGAGTTGAGTACAATAATATTATAATATAGCACATATGTACATGTATAGATAGTATTAAACATGGAGATAATCCCTATACACATCTTGACATGGGTCATGTAGAGATACTTGTACATGTACATCTACTGAATACTTGAACTACTAGACGGCTACAAGGATTAATAATGCTACTACAGTAATGGAGAACTCATGGGCTGAGCTGGCCAAGTGGGCAAGGCCTTCACTGATGCAGCCGCCCATCATTCCAACATAAAACATCAAACGTGGTCCACATACCTTTGTCAGGCTGGGCCTGGATTCTTGACTGCAGGTGGGGGAGAGAGAAAATAGGAAATATCAAACATACCATACACACATGTAGCAGGTATTCTATCACTGTACAGTTCCAGGGTACTAAGCACCCATTGGAACTTAGACTCAACTTGTGATTTTGGCCCACACGGGAGCTCACCCCAGTGGGATGTAAATGGCATACGGCAATGTGTATACTTGTATGGAAGCTGCAATATAATATCTACACTGATCCCTTGAAACATGGTACACGGAAGCTTACCCGGGACACTATAGTATTATACCACGACTGACTCATTCAGAAGCTCTACTCACTGTTACTGTATGCACTACTGAGGCACACTAGGTAGCTGGAACTACAGACAGTGAGCAAGCTAGTGAGTGCCTGGTAGTTAATGGGAGCTTGCTCCTCTTCCAGCTGTGTGGCCGTTCCACTAACTAGCTACTTGCCCAAAGTGTAAATCACAGCAGGAACTCCTGCTAAGTCTCACCAGGAGCTTATGAGGCGCTCATAAGCTCCTGGTCTCACCAATCAGAGCCACATAGTTGTAGCAATTAAGACATGCTTATACAATTATCCACTATTGACACACTTGTATTATAACTTTAAGGTTGATTTGAAGCAGTTTATGCATAGCTGAGTAAGCTTCTTACCTTTCCGCCGTACTGGAGCAGGGGAGGGGGCAGAATGCGGCCAGAGACAGTCACCATCTTGGGATCGATGGAGAGACCAAAATCCCTCACGTATGGATCCTCGTTGAAATTGGCCCTTGCAACCTACACAGATAAAGTTAGCAAAAGCAATATGAGGATGGGTAATAGTGTCACATGAGTATCATGTGTATGTCATATGAAACGGGGGTATGTGTGTGTGTGTGCAGAAGGCATGTAGAGTGCACGATCAATCTCAAGTAAGTGTGTGTGTGTTTGTAGAGTGGAATGTAGAGTGTATATACATGTATATACATTTAGTGTGAGTTCGTCTACAATCTCCTAGTGTATTACCAGCTATGGAATCAAGAGCTTATAGACTTCTATAAACCCTTGATGGAATGAGTAGATGATTAACTAGAGGGTAGCCTGATGATGAAAGGATAATACGATATGCCATATTATGAGTGTGAGTGTGTTTGTATGTGCATGTGAGGCAGTGTACAGTATGTGTCGTGTCATGTGAGTGTGAGTGTGTGTGTGTGTAGTGTGGGTTTGTGGGATGGGGAGGTTTAGCGGTATGATGATGTTTATACACCGACACCAACACAAACACACAAGGTACACAAAAACCGTCGATAAACAACAGCAACAAGTGTGGATAACACCTCAACATGTAGTTTTATCATGCAGCCACCACTGACCAATCTGTTGATCTCCCTCTCTCTGTCAGGGGCTGTCCTCGACGTAGCTCGGATCATCCGAGATGTCTGACTCTCTGACAGCTTCTTGATACATCTCTGACCAGGAACTAGGTTACAGACCTGAGGGGGAGGGACACAGAGAGGAGAGAGAGGGGGGAGGGAGAGAGAGAGAGAGGAGAGAAGGGAGGGGGAGGGAGAGAAGAGAGACAAGTGGATAAGAGAGAGTACATTACAAGTGGTGGTGGTACTGTGCTAACCATTACAGGGCTAGCAGTAGACTCACTTCAAGGGGAAGGTATGTGTGCTTCTTTTCCTGTCCCACCTGAAGGCAGGGCAGGTGAGGGTAGGAGAGGGGTAGCTTGTGCTTCTCCTTGAAGTACTGCACCACACTGCAGTCATATGTGTCACCAGACTCCATGGTCAGGGGGAAACTGGAAGAAAGGAGAAAAGTCTCAAGTATCATTGATAGACGTAACTTTAAAATTTGCTAGTGCAATAGATATCGAAGATTTAACATACGTTTGGGCAGACGCTGGTCTCCTGGTGACGTTGCATACTCTGTACTTTCTCCTAACTGGTCCAGTGTGAGTGACCTCTACCTTCAGACCTAATACCATACATACAGATGGGTGCATAAATAAGGCATTCTACACTGACCCCCAAACACCTACAGGCAAATGCGTGCAGCTGATATTACAATATACCCACCTTTGATTTCTTTGGCAAACTTGACTCTCTGTGAGTCAGAGAGAGGTCTTCTTTGTTCTTCAATGTTGCTCAGTTCCAGTACCTCACAGAGAAAGTCCAACACTGCCTGCTGCTTGTAGAACGCTGTGGCCGAAACTATACATGTTCGTGTATGCAAGTATGTGTGTGTGTGTGTGTGTGTGTGTGTGTATGAACGTTGTGAGTGTATGTTAAGCATGTGTGTACTGTATGTGAGTGATGGGGGGATAGGGAGGTAAGGGAGAGAGGGTGAGAGGGAGAGACAGAGCTAGACTATGTGTGCACCACTGGGGTGTACAGCTCCTCATACATACATGTATGGTAGGTATAACCATAATAGATCCCTGCCCCTGCCACGCGCCCCCATAAGGTACATAACATACATGTAGTACAATATATGTAATTAATTACATGATGCTATATACACCACACTAAGTGCATGTAGTAGAGATGTGGTGGGTAGATATGCACTAACCACAACATGTAGGCATGTCCAATGAACCCACAATACATTCCAAACATACCACAGAAACAGCTGAGCAGGTCAAACATACAAGCGTACAGGTACATGAATACATACAGTACATGTACATGTACATAAGGAAAAGGGAGTGTACAATGTACACTGCTACATGTATCTAATTTGCACATACCATCGATGTTGAGCATCATCTTCCACTGCGAGGGTCTGATGCTCTGGTGGAAGCCAAACCACACCTCACGACCACTGCCCAGCACATAGGGCTCACCCTCAGGAGGGGCAAAGAAGGAACGACCTACAGGGGTGTATCTGCAGGGAGAGAGACAGAGAGGGGGAGAGAGAGAGAGAGGGAGAGGGGGGAAGGAGGAGGGAGGGAGAGAGAGTGACAGAGAGAGAGAGAGGGAGATGACTCATCATTGAGTGACGACAAGAGTATTCACAACAGTGTAAATTGCTACGCAAGGTGAATTTCATAACTTCCGTGGTCAAATTTCAAACCATTCCCGGAATTTGAACCATTAATGAATACGCAATGAATCTAGTACATGTAGCAAGCCCCAACAGGCCTCACCCTACATGTACATGTACATGCATGCATGGGCCCACACATGATCCCCACATGTATACATGTACATATCATGTATTGGTATAGTTACCTCATGGAGGGCAGATGTCTCATAACGACATCCAGTGACTGGATGGCATCAAATGGCATGACAAGATGGTCTCCTCTCAGCACTCTCTCCAGCTGCTCCAGGTGGACCTGGGCCACGTGCTTGATGCTCACCTACACAAGACACAGAGACTTAATGATATAAAGTTCATACATTGTATACAGTGTCACAGTGTGGTACGTGAGTCTGGAGGGACTCGAGCAGATATGGTAGCAGGGATTCCTGAAGCTTACAAAATCTTGTAGTCATTTCTCAAAGATATTGACAACCAGTGCTAATAATTAGTGCTAAAGGCAGGCTATGAAGGAAACATTGATGAAAATGGCTCTATTCACTAGTAGTACTATATTATGGTCAAAGTGAAGGATATACTAGCACATGGCTAGTGTGTAGGGAACCCCTGGCCGTAGAGATTGGCGCTAGCATCCACAGGGAGTGGTTCTAATTAATACCCCTGTGATGTGTACATGCATACTGACTAATGGACAATAGTTGATTCAAGCACTAGTGCACACGGCAAGCAGGTGCCAATGTAAACTCGTGAGCAATGTATGCCAAGAGCCACCCCTCCAACACTTGGCCACATGAGCCAGGTAAAACCATAATGTCATAATCGTCTTCTCAAACAGGGAACACATTATTTCCATGATAACATTATTGAAGTTCAGCTCACTTTGAACTGTCTGTCTCTGCTGTCACCTCCCGGTAGATTGACTTGAATTTCAACCTAAGCAGTGCATGATATGAAGGGAGAACAAGAGAATGGGAACAGGGAATGAGAACATGATAAAATGCATTAGACAAGAGGGGACAATGTGTGTTTCCATTCACAGTGAATGGGTGGTAACAGTGTCTCAGTGATAGTGGCACAATGGAGAACTGATGCTGTCAACTGATGGACTACAATAATGACCATTCACACACAACACCACCGTACATAACACACTATCACGATACACACTTTATATGGGCAAGCCAGTAAAATAACGCAACACAAATTCCATTCACATTCCAAGTGTTGCTCCATCTAAGAAGATGTACGGCACAACAATATCACAGTAGGGAGTGTGGACACTAATTTTGTCTCCTTAGTGAATCAGAGGACCAATCAGATTGGCTAATGCTGATTCCACACAGTGCTCTAACTCAACCCAGTTGTCAAGCTAGGTCACTGGGAACATGCCTGGACTCGGGGTGGGTTGGCAGGTGAAAGGGTGGGGACACCTCTCTGTAGTTCAGACTAATACACACTCAAGTAGAACAAACAGCTTCAAATTAAGCTATCAAGTGAGTGTGTGGCATACATACATGTAATATAGTGAAAGGAAAGCGGGGATTTTTAAAGAAAACAAACATTGTGGTAGCATATTAAAAGTGTGACACTGGAAACCTCATTCAAAACAGTCTCTAAACTCACAACTCCCCAGTGGGCCATGGTGAAAGTGAGCTTGTAAGAAAGAGAGAGAGAGAGGTGGGAGGGAATGCTAGCTATATATAGTGTCATAAACAAGAAACTGACCCTATCTCGTCCTATTGGTAATGGTCTTCTGGAGTAGAGGTTCTTTCGTCCGTCAAATACTGGTTTTTGGTGGCCAAAGTAGTCGGCATGGGCTCCAATAAGAGCCTCGATGATTTCACGATTAACCCTTCGAGGACACTTGTCCGGAATGATGGCCACGTCGTAGTGATATAGTACACAGGAAGGGATCTTCACCTGTAGGAACAGACAGATAATGATCACCGATCTCTCTCTCCCTCTCTCTCTTTTTCTCTCTCTCCCCCCTGTCCCTCTCTCTCTTACCTGAAAGTGGTTGGCTCTCAGTACAATGGGTCTTCCAATGGCTCCAAAGCTTGGTCTGAGAGGAGGGTGAAAGTCGGGGCCGGCTACAGTAGGTACCTGTGACGGTGGTGTGGGTCTCATGATTGGTCCAGGAGGGGTCCCGGCCGAGCTACCAGGGGTAGAGGGAGCCGGCCCGGGCGGAGAGGGACCCGCCGGCGGAGGGTGATGCTGTTGGGGTTGCTGCCACATTGGTATCACTGTGATACGGTTACGTATACACGAGGAAAGGACGTGGCTATTATATCTAAGCGTACAAACTCACGGTGTCCAATCGGGCCAGGGTAGGGGATAAAGGTACTGTCGGCCATTCAAGGAAGAGTCGATCGGTCTGACTTTCTCAGCATCGCACCGCACCGCACCGTTGCCGTACCGTGCCGCGAGGCGATTCAGTGACGATGCGGGGAAATGGGAGGGAAAGCCCCGGTCAATTAACATGTCAATGACGTCATCGGGATGTTGTGTATTGCTCATGAAATTTATGGTGAAATTGAAGATAGCATCACGCTAAGATACCTTTAGTGAATAGTATTGACCATGAAACATACATCTTAGTATCGAAAACGTGATGAAGGAGGGTGATATCGATGGCCAATAGTGAGGTGAGCGCTATTTAGAACTTGTAGCCTCTGCCATACTAAACTGTATTAATGTTTCGATAGACAATCTCATTTGCAAGTGATGGTGCTCAGTGTAGTAAGGAGCTGGCCACCTTGTGGGAGCACACTGAGCTGATAGTGGAGTCCATCAAGGACCCTGATGCTCTGGCAGAGGCAGCTTGCAGTGCGGGCCTCGTAAACCAAGATGCTGTAACTTTGCTACAAGGTTGGAGTGGTGATGCAAAGGCTAAGACACGATCACTACTTCAAATCATTGAAGGAAAGGTGAAAGACCAACGTCATCATTTTCTTGAATTTCTAACAGTACTGCGGAGCCTTCGTCTAACTGAGCTAGTGTCCCGGCTACAAAATAGCTATGGTCAGTTGTACCTAGTATATGAATTTAATCTGGGAGGAGATACTATTGTTTTTCTTGCAGACTATAGGCTAATGGGGAGACTTTTGCCAGACCATCATGCAACGGACGGCCTTACAGAGGATCAGTCAAGTGTCAGTGATGCTGAGTCTGATAGCGTAGATGACAGTGAAATATCAAGTCATACTGGTATAAATGAAAATGCTTAGCATAACTCGTACTTTCATAATATGTCTCTACATAGACCAAGATGGATTCAATTTTGGAGATGTTGATGATTCACCACTTTGTAAGTGATCCTATCTACATTACAATTATCACCTGGGATCAAGTGATCAGTTTGTCCAAATCATTCACACAAATAATTATTACTAGAGCTCTCTGGAGTGCATAGACTACATATGTGCATGCAGTTCACGCTAGTCAGACCCCACCATCATGGAGGGAAGGGTCTGTCACGTGATATTTGGATCCCTGAAATATTTGGACTCCCCATGCATACCCTGAAGACTAACCCTGCTATACAGACTCTGGAAACTAACCCTAACCCTGCTAACCATTCATACCCAGAACCCAGCCCCTGACCCTTCTGAATCTGCTATAATTGATAACTTGCATGGGGGTCCATATATTTCAGAAATATAAGGGCCGGGTCCAAATATTTCGAAATATGTGACCGTCCACGACAAAACCAACCATATTACGCTGGATATCAATCTGAGATACGGGCCTATTTAGTTGCCCAAGGTGATAATTATCATTTTTCACTTTTTGGTATAGATCGATAGAGGAATCATTTGTCTACACAAAAATCTGCTTCGTAGCTTCTAGAACGCTATACTTACTGAGTTATGGCTCGAAGAAGTTGGCCGGGTAGCTAACATTGACCGTCCATGATACGGAGCCGTTGCCATAGTTCAGGTAGGCAAGCACGGCAGCTGCACAGAAAAAACTCTCCAGACACTTCTTTCTTCGATTTTGTGTACTAACGATCTATAGATACGCTTATCTTTTCGTTCTTTTCCATCGAAACGCCGGCTGCTGCTTTCTTTCCAACGTTTTGGCAGCCATCTGGCTCTTTGACTTAGTGGGCGTGGCCACGTATTTTGCATAAACAGCGAGTATACGGACTTCCGCGTGCAATGTACGTAGCAATATTTCATTGTGCTTGCTGCACATTTTTAATATGGGCGATCCGGGTACATTTTGGCTCATATCTCCATGACTATACGGGCTAGAGACTTCAAATTTGCAGGAACAATAGTTCAAAGATTATACTTGGTAATGGTGGCCTTAACTAAAAATCGGTTGTCAGCGCAATATGGTTGGTTTTGTCATGGACAGTCACATATATGGACTGGGTGAAACAAAAAAGGGGGGGGGGTCCAAATCTGTCGTGACAGGTCTGGTGACTTTGGGGTAAAATGTGGAGGAATTTGTGCAGGCCAATTTGAATCATATTATCACAACATTAGTATAGTCGCTAACAGCAGTAATAAAAAGTGCCATTGCTTTGCTGTACACAGTCATTGCTGACCAATCAGATCAGAGTTTAACCACAACCATGTCGACATGCATCCCTGGACCCTTTTCTCTCCTTTAGAGTGGGGGGACGAGACTGTAGTCGAGGAACATGTATACTATTTGCACTACTGTACTCTGCAGATTTTGGTTTGTATGGTCATAACTGCAGGCTGCTTGAGTAGATTTTACTATATAGTGCACAGGGGCGTAGCCAGGGGGGAGCACAGGGGGCATTTGCCCCCACTTTTTTCCCAGATGTAATATTTATCACTTCTTACCGTATAAATACCAGCACCAAGTTGTTACAGTACTCTTCAGAATCAAAAATCATCACAGAAAAGCTGACTATAAAGCTATCTGTAAATAAACTTTTGAGCTATGCCTCGATTGAGCAGTGTCTACTCTGGAATCTCGAGCGTTTGATGAGCTCAAAGGGCACAAAATGGAGCGCGTGATTTAATTAGTGGGTGTGGTTTCCGCGCAATCTTGCCCCTTCTTTTCTAAAATCCTGGCTACGCCTCTGAGTGCAAGTTATCACAGGTTAGACACTGATCACGATATTCTGTAAATGAGTTGTGGCAACCCTCTACGCACTCAAAACGACCAATTACTGCTAGCACTCGGTGAGTCGAGTCTTTTTGGTTTTATTAACAGCAGTCTCTAACGTGGTTTATAGCATTGAGTGTCTGCTGCATGTGAGCCAAGTCCTTCTGCATGGGTGTATGCAGGCTACCATACCGTATAGATGGAAAATTTGGCAGGAATTAAAATTGGTGGATTGGCCTCAATCAGTGAGAATAAAATATTGGCGGATTTTCATTTGGTGGATAGCTGAGTTTGATCTAGCCACACCCTGAATTTGGCACGTGCGCCTAACATTGATCGAGGTGGTTTGCTGCAGCCTCCATCGATCGAGCAAATTGAATATGGATAGGGTTTCATCCAGTGGGGGGGGGTCCCCCCCCCCCCCCCAAAAGGAAGAGAGAAAGAAGAAAAAAAGGAAAAGGGAGAGAGAGAGGGAGAGAAAGAGAGAAAGAGAGAGAGAGGGGTAGTGGGGGGAGGGGAGCATGTTATTTTTTTTGTGAACTGCTGTGCGGTGCAAGTGATCACTTAAATTATTTAAGAGCACCAGATGAAATCACGTAATACCTCCAAAAACACATCTCAATGATTAATGGGGCAGAGAGAGGACACGGTGCGTGAAATTGCTACGCCCACTTCTCCCCCAAAAAATCTTTTTCTTGATGAAACCCTGATGGAGTTGAAACTGGCAGCTGCAAACGAGAGCATCATTTTTCTTTTTCAGGAATGTTAGGATTCTAGTCATCAGCGAGAGAATCTCTGAGATTGTCTTGCACTGAAAGATGAACCAAAAACAAGCTGGAGATTCGAGCAAGTGATATGAGGGCCCAAAGACTACATGCACTCACCAATTTGCTTCGCGATGCGCGTTAGCCTTCACGTGCGCAAAGGAATGACTTATATTGGCAGGTTTTAATTTGGCTGTTGGCTGATCAATCCGCCAAACCGCCAAATTAATTCCCCTCCAAATTTTCCAGCTATACGGTAGCCTAAAATATTCAAGGATTAAATATTTTGCAGTTTTGCCAAATTCTGTTTCATCTGTGGTCGAGTCCTGCACAAACTAGAGCTCTCTCGAGCACAAAACCCTTGGCGCGCTGCATGGCATTAGCTACATGCTTCAACAGTTGCATGCAGAAAAGGGGGCAGCTAAAGAAAGGGCTGGGGCCAGGGTGAGACAGGGATGAGGCTAATATTACTTGCACAGCTGTGTTATTCAAGACGGTTCAAGAGCTCATATAGCAGCAATAATTCCCTAGCGTGTTGTATCGAACTCCACACTGTGGTGTTTACGTCAATTCAACCTTCCTCACTGTAGTCTAATCTTCAATTCTTGGGGACTTAGCTAGCTACATCTTAAATAGAAGGACTATGATACAAAGCCGCTTGGCACAAGACTGAAGTACACTGAGAAATATTGCATGTCCAATATTATCGCACATTGAACTCGCTTGGTTTCAAGCACTGTAATTCCATGTATGCATACAAGCCAGAGAGTCAAAGGGTACCACAAGAATACAGGCAGCTACGCCGCTTAGAATTGAAAAGAAGCCATGATCGTCAAAAGCTTGCTGGTGGACTGAGGGGCGGGATTGATGCAACCGGGCATATGCGCATGCGCTGAGGGTTATAGACATACATACCGTATATAGTGCGCAACCTATTTATACGTTAAGTCATGCAATCGCTAGCTCGAGCAAAGTCAAGAAGCTTAGAATTGGCAAATGACGCCAAAACTGGCGAACAAAGCGTTTTCGGAGAAATCCACACAAATCATGAATTGGGAACGCTATAAGGAACCTTGCAACACCGCAAATTGGACTCGCAAACGAGGTATATAGCAGCTAGCGCGGTAACAGACAGACAGACAGACAAACCAACTACCGTAACCCTCGCGCATGCGCCGAGGGTTAACTATGTCCAGAGCTGGTAATGGCAACAGTACGGAATGGTGTTCCACGTTAACAAGGTGTGTGGCACGCTGTCATTGGACAAACCTCACCTTACGAAATAGAGAGTGGGGATGCAACTGATCCCTATGCTACCTAGGTCAGCTTGGACTAGCTTTTTCAGGCCAGTACTCTAGCGTGTGCATGAAAGAGCTTCATGTATGTGCATTAGTACTCTTCCATATAAGGTAATAATGTTTATAAGGAGTATATCACCATTCTCAGGCCCACACACAGCATGTGGGAATTCTTAGCAATGAGTAGGTGAAATATGGCTAATCATTTGCAACTTTATCAAGGGTCATCTGCATCCACTTACTAACTTTTAGCAAACGCTTTGCTCTCCTCTGAGCTTGAGGTACATACTATCTAATAGTTATGTGTGCAGGTGAGGAAGATGCTTCTAACGTCAAGGAGGAGACTGCAAAACTAGCAGCTAAATTCCTTCCAGTTGGAGCGGTATTAGGACTACCACCGTCAGAGTTGGACAAAATTAGTCGAAATTGTCCTCGTGACTGTGATGAAGCACTCTTTCAAGTCATTGTTACGTGGCTTAGACAATCATATGATGTGAATAAGCATGGGCACCCATCATGGAAGACGCTAGTTGAAGCAGTTGCTTCTGAAGCTGGAGGACAGAATCCTGCTCTAGCTCGGAAGATTGCAGCTGCTCATCGAGGTAAGGTGAAATCAATTAAATTATCTGAGTAGTCTTGACAGGTGGATTGTGTTTCCAGCCAGTAGGAAACGGCAACAAAGTAATGATGAAGGTGTTCCACGACCAAAGCAACCCCATATTGGGGATGGTGAGGAAATTGTGCGATATACTTGGGAGGTGGGAAGGAATGGGCTGTTGCTGACAACCTGTCCCATTTTGTGTGCGAGTTTTATTTATGCGGCAGTTGCATAAGTTTGTATCGCATAAATTATATATCATAGTATACATTGCAAGCATGAAACATTTGAAACTAAAAATTGCATGAATTTTCAACAAGTCTGTTTCCCAATTCGTTCATGTGCATACTAGTGTCACTTTGTGGTATCACCTCTATAAGCAGCTATAATTTCTGGATTGGCCTGTGATTTGTTGTGTGCAAGGGGTAAAATAATCCACCGGCAGTGGTGCAAATATCATCATAATAATATTATTTGAGACCTTGGCGTCTAAGCAACTTATAAGCCCGTCAAAATGGCGAAAGACTGGGTTCAGTATACTTAGAATCATTTGGCACAGCCCACAAGCATCATAAATATAGTGCATTTGGTTGGCCATCTGGTCGTGCGCACAACTGGCCTAGTGCATGTCAGCTGGTAAGAATCATCAATAAACATGCATGATACAAACTGCAGATAAATGCATAGTGTGTGTATGTGCGCATGGATTATGTCAAGCATATACCGTAGAATCCCACAATTACAACCCCGCATTGGGCAAGGGGGCTTATACATGGATCCTTGTATTTTCTGTGTGACGACCAATGCCGACTTTTGAAGGTACGCAATGTACTTTCTTCGGCTGGTTGGTTGGCAAAACTCAAGAAAATAAGGCATAATAGTACCGTATAGCCGGAAAATTTGGCGGGGAATTAAATTTGGCGGTTTGGCGGTCTATATTACAACCGCCAAATTAAAATCCGCCAAAATTTCCTACTCGCATATGTACGTATGGCGATCCCGTACCGAACCGCCAAAATTTAAATCCGCCAATATTCTTGCAATAGCGATTTTGGGCTCAACTGCCAAATTTAATGCCCGCCAATATTTCCAGCTATACGGTATTACGACATGCATGGCTAGCTTGCTAGCTGTATACATATACCGTACTAGCCACACTCTTCGATGAACGTGGATGAGTTATCTCGAGCTCCTGCCATGCCATACTGTGTAGCCGTTCAGTTGATTAGAGTAGGCTATTAGAATATTCAAATAATCAGAACGACCATATCTTGGACAGCACGGACTTACAAAGACGGCAATCATTTTACAATCACTCAGAGCACAGCAAACGACGATAAATCTAGTAGGCTATAATTAGACATCGTCTGCTGTTTCTTTGTCACTAGTACTTTCTCCATTTTTCACCAGATCCGTTCTATTTACATGCATATGAACAAACCATTGGCCAAATTTATATTTAATGCCAAACAACGATATTAATAATTATCTTTGGCGTTTGGATAGTTAGACCGAGTATGGTAGCTACTGTTTTTATTGGCTATATAATCTGCATTTATAGTCGTGTACAAGGGGTGGGGCTTGTATGCGAGAAAAAACTACCTATGCCCTATGCAGGAACTTGAGCTAAAAGTGCAGGGGGCTTATGTACAAAGAGGATATGTAAATACGGGATTCTCTATGGTAATTATTATGTCATATCCACTGTTATCTGCCCTACCAGGTCCTCTTGTCAAGTTTAGGCCTAAATTGGCTGATTTCTACTCAAAGAAGCCGGAGGTTCCAGAGGGCACCTGGCCACCCGTCAAGAAGACACATTTTGTCAATCTTGCACTAATAAAGCAGACAGCGATAAACTTTGCCAATGATTACGTACGTCAAACAGTCCATGGCTCCATCGATGATATCATCAAAGACAAGGAGCAGATTGATTATAAAGATGCATTTGCTGAGCTTGAAGACGGTGCGCTAGTGGTTATGGAGGGAAGGCCTGGCTGCGGTAAAACAACTCTCATGCATAAGCTTAGTCAAGACTGGGAGAAACGAGAAATTTTAACATCCTGCTTGTTTTTCCTTGTACACTTTCGAAGATTTAGTAATAGATCAGATATTGAACTCTCGGATGTGCTAAGAGCAGCTTCGAAGAACTTTACTGCTGATGATATTCAACAAATGTGCACACACATCGAAGAGAACAGTGGTAGAGGGGTTGTATTTGCACTCGATGGGCTGGATGAATACTCACCTGAGGCAGATGATAATCTCTTATATAACCTCATCAGAAGAGAGTATCTTCCTAATTCCATAGTGATCGTTGCATCTCGACCAGCTGCTTCTCAAAAGTTTAGGAGGCATGCAACGAAGCATGTTGAAGTCCTTGGATTTTTGAAGCCACAGATACAGGAGTACATAGAGAACTATTTCGATGAATCTTCAGACCAAGCTCAAGGTCTTTCTAGATATTTAGAGGATCATCTAAATGTGATGCACATGTGTTACCTCCCACTGCACTCAGCAATGGTGACATACCTCTATGATATGGAAGGAGCCAACCTTCCCCAGACTGAAACAGAGATATACAGACACTTTACTTTATGGACACTTATTCGAACACTCAAGAAAAGAAGTAATGACCCACATGCCCCTTTAATTCTTAGCAATTTCAGTAAACTTTCGGATGAAGATAAACGGTTGTTTGATCTAATCTTACACCTAGCATACAATGCAACTGTTAATTCAAAGCAAGTTTTCACTCTTGAGGAAGTGAAAGAACACGTTTCTGAACAACTACCCAGCTCCAGCTCAGGGAGTTATGAGAATTCTCTGGGACTTATTATTGTTGATCGATATTTTGTGAAGTATGGACTTGATGAGATTTATACTTTTCTACACCTCACCTTTCAAGAATATCTTGCAGCATATTATATAGCAAGTCAGACTGAGGAGAAGCAGAGAGAAATATTAATGACTCATAGTTCCAATGAGAAATTAACTGAGGTATGGAAGTTCTTTTGTGGTGTTGGGAAGTGCTCATCTGATAATTTCTCCATACTGTTACGTAAAGCACAATGTAGAGTGCAAGCTGTGAAAAGTAGTAGAAGAAAGGTCACAATTCCTAACACTTCACTTCATCTTCACTGCGCCTATGAATCTCAGAAGGAGTGGATGTGCTCTCAAGTTGTACAAACACGTGAATCATGTATCACGCTTCATGACCAGTCATTAACTCCATCAGATATGACTGCTTTAGGATATGTTATAAGACACTCCGAGATACCTATAAAGGAACTAAATATTACCATGTGTCATCTTGGTGTGGAAGGCCTCACAGCTCTGCTTACAGAGATTGGAGATCAGAATCTATCTTTAGAGAAATTAAGGTAATGTTAGGATGTCACTATTCAGCCTCCAAGCCATGCCCATCCATGATCTCATTGCATTGAGGATGTCCATTGTTTTGCCAGACTGGTCTTCTGGGATGGCACTGCGCCGGTGTACTGACACCCTAGTACTAGGTGGATGTGGAAGAACACATCAACCATAGTCGATGGCAATGCAATTGGGGTGGCTCGTACAGTCTTAGTGGATTTTAGATCTGATTTCTGATTGTTTTGACCACACTGTAGTTTACGAGTACTGTGTACCATAGCATCCTGGGCGAGCACCCACCCCCAAGTAGGTACCCATGTACCACTTTTCAAAAATATAACAGCCTCCATACAAATGTATATGCAATATGCATGGGAGCCAGAGTCAAGAATTATGCTTACCCTGGACACCATGGTATTCACTGAATCTAGCCTGTAGGTTCACTGCAGTAGGGCATCTGTGTGGCACAGCACTTGTCTCGAGCTGTGGCTGGAGACACAGGAAAAGGCGTCTGAAGTTTCATGACAACTGATGGTTTACTCTCTGCACAAGTTGGGCGCTTGCAGCACTGTCCAATCCCCATTTGATTTTGATCACACGTATAATGTATTGCAGACTGCAAAACCACAAGTATATGCAGCACAGTTTGGCACATGGTAAGCACCCAAGCAGTGAAAATTGGGACTTACAGTACAGTGAGCGCCCATGGGCGTAACACTATGGTGTGTACATACAACAGTTTTTAAGAGTGCAGTTTGGCTATGATGCCATGCACTGTTTGCTATGTTCTGGTTAGCAATGGCCAGGTAGTCTTGTGTGTACTGTGTACTGAAAACCAGCCCTCCCTTGTAGCCCATACTGAGGAGTACATGTACTTTCTAATATGCATGCATGGTGTAGCTAACAATCAGCAAGAGAACATTTAACTTGCTGGACTAAATAAACGTATTATCAAGCGCTCATCAACTGGCTAAAGAAGGGTATTTCGAAATATTATTTCTACTTTGCCAGGTTTGAGGAAGCATACAAGATTTCACTTACTTTTTGCATCCACACACAGTTTCAGTGGTACGAAAATCAAGCAAGAGATGGTGGAGAAGTTTGCAGCTTTCCTTACAGTTTGTTCTTCAGTGGAGGATTTAGAGTACGTTATACTTAAGGGATCTGGGGACGAGACTAGATATTATGTGTAGGTTACTCTTTAGTTCAGTGAATACATTAATTTAGGAATCGCCGTGCACCTCTTTCTCTGACGAGATAAAGACGTGAGGCTATAGCCACGAGCATGTATGTAGTAACTTCACGAATCACATTCATGGCTGGCTATCTCATGATAAATCAGTATGATGACACAAGAGTTTCATCTTTGGTACTTTTTGAAGTATACATGAAATTTTTTACTGGATAAAAATTTTATCAAGCTCAGCTACGTACCTTTGTATTGCAGATATAATTTAATTTTCGCCAATGTGGTGGAGCAATCTTTAATACAAGAAAAAAATTGTGTGATAAAATTTTTACCAATGTGAGCAGGTGAAGAAAATTGGCAAAATTTTTCTCCTGGCGAAAATTTCTGTGTACATAGTACTGTACATGTAAATTACTATACTATATACAACGAAAAATATTTTTTAGATGATCATTTTTCTTATATAGTCTGTATCCTTACCTGGAGGGCATAAAAGATGCGCTCTGCTACAAATTCAGGAGGCCCACAATTGGTTAGAATTGCAGTGCCGTGTGCACAAACAAGGGTGGCCAAAGAGACACATCCTCGACTTGAACGAATGGCACAAAGCACTATACATTTCGAGAGGCCTGCTTAGAAGGCCACCAAGCCTCGAGCGAAGCGAGAGGCAAGGTCTGTTTTTTGTCGTGCCTGTCGATAGTTTGGTGGTAGATTCGACATTCGAACAGAGCGAGAATGTCGCCATTGCTGTGGTTAGTTTGAGATTGAGGAGTGCCATCTATGCAATAGTAAGTTCAAAGTTTATGCCGCTTTTATCTGTGCATGTGCACTGTACAAATGGTTGATACTGTTTAGATTTTCTCTGAGCATTTGAGCTTACTGTTAATAGCTAATGCATTATTGGCCACATTATTCTACGATATCGATTGTGGCATCAAACACTTATTCTGTGTGTACAATGTAAAGTATCACATCATGTGTTTCTTCAGCTTATCAAGCTGTGTGTCAAAGAGTACTCTGATGGGCATCAGTAAGAAGGTTCATGAATTGTCTTCACTAACAACACTAAAGTAAGCTAACAATTTGATGTTAGTCAAGGGTATGCATGAGAGTTATTTGTAAATGGTGTAAACCTCTTATTTTGATTAATTGACTGGATGCATTCTGATATTTATTCTGTTTATATTTTATCAATAGTATTTCATCAAATCGATTGGGAAACACTGGTGATGCTGTCAAGGCATTTATTGACAAGCTGCCCAAACTTCAAACACTGAAGTAAGCATGGGTTTCAAACATGATTATTATAATATTGTAGCATACATGATCTGATAAGCCACCTGTTGATCCTGAGACTGGAGGCTGATATAATTTTATATACAAGTAATAGATGAGGTAGAGATGGCAGGCCAAAAACTACACAAACAAGATTTGTATGTTTTATCTTGTCCACTATACTGTACTTGCTCTAATTATCCGAACGGCCAAAAAATATCGTCGTTCAGCGTTAAATAGAATTCGGCCAATGGCTTGTTTGGGTGTAAATAGAACGGATCTGGTGAAAAAAAAATGGAGAAAACACTAGCAGGGTTTATTTCAAGGGGGGGCTTTCACCCCCCCCCCCTGGAAACTTGGTTGCCCCCCCCCTAGAAAGCATACCATGGTACCACAATATTATTATTACTAGAGAGAAAGAGAGAGAGAGAGATGTAGCTGCATAATATAACGAAATGGTAGCTAAACGGTTGTTGTCATCATCATCATCATATTATAAGCTCTCAGAAGCTACAAGGAGCAATCTCAGGTGTCGTAAAATAAAAAAAATTTCCTGGGGAAGCATGCCCCCAGACCCCCCTAGATGGGTGTGCTTATGCACACACTACCGTATAGCCGGAAAATTTGGCGGTTTGGCGGTCTATTATTACAACCGCCAAATTAAAATCCGCCAAAATTTCCTACTCGCATATATATGTATGGCGATCCCGTACCGAACCGCCAAATTTAAATCTGCCAATATTCTTTCAATAGCGATTTTGGGCTCAACCGCCAAATTTAATGCCCGCCAATATTTCTGGCTATACGGTATGCTGATTCTTTCCACTTGCCCCCCCCCCCCCAAATATTTGGGCGCTAAGCATTTGCGCCCCCCCCCCCCCCCCCCCCCGGAGCAAAATCCTGAAATAAACCCTGACTAGCGACGAAGAAACAGCAGTCGATATCCAACTATAGGTTTATCGTCATCAGCTCTAGAGCTCCAATATCGCTGAATGATCGCAAAATGATCGCCGTCTGTGTCTAAGATGTGGTAGCCACACTCCTACACTCTTCGATAAACGTGGAAGAGTTGTGTTGAGCTCCTGCCATGCCATACCGCATGGCTGTTTGGTTGATTAGAGCGGGTGAGAAAACTTGTAATTCAAGATGTTCGAGGAATTAGGAAGGAAATAAATTACTTAAACCTGCCGTTCGGGCTATTAGAATGTTCGAATAATTAGAGCAAGTACGGTACATCCCTAAACTAGCTGGGCAGTAATGCAATATATAATCATAGCTGATCCCCCCCCAAAATAGAAGATAACATGACTTCCACCCACATGCAAAGAATATTTAAATTAAAGATAGCACCAATGCGTCAACATCAACAGGTCCATGATAATCAAGGAAAGTAAGTGCAGGGATGTATAATAGTGGACATGATTGTCCCTACAAGTCTTATTTGTGTACTTTTTGGCCCTACTTTATCCTTCAATGCCATTATTCCTCTGAGTAATTCATTAATGTGATCTGACATAATTACATAATTTTCCCATTAACTCATTAAAGTGGTGTAATCTTATACGTATCCAGGATGATGTGCCAAAGTTTGTGCGTGCACACAAAAGTGCGCACAAAAGTTGATGCCCCTAATTAACTCGTGTTCATTGTTCCGTAGCTCATTCCTAGCAGCACCTCGGCCAAATCCGTAGGTATGGTGCGGTCCCTCAGCTCTCGGCATATAAACGATCAGCTCAGTGACTAGCCTCATTCCCAGACAAAGAGAAGCTACTACCAACAATCAACTTACTGACTTCCGAGATTCACTCCCTAAACTGAACGGCATCATGTCAGCTAGTGTCACGCTGTTCACACACACTCAAGCGCATTAGTAACTTTTTTCACATGAATTAACCATGGCAACACATTATGAGCATGTGCATTATGCAATGAAATGGTGTCCCAGACATACTGACTTGTAAAATGCGCTGTACAGACCCACGATTATGTAACTGACGTGATAACACAAAACTAACGTGTACTGGAATGCGGAACCCTCACCGCGTGCTATATGTATGCATGACTCATACATGTGTGTATAGCATGGCTCACAGTGTATGCAGTGTATCAGTGCACTGAAAGCCTCTGCGACATACCTAAACTGAATTATGCACTTGAGAGCCACTGTCTGTTTACACTGTCCACTGCATTGATAACTGACCAGCGAAGCATAGAATGGCATTCAGTCATGTATCTGAGGTAGGTGTCATATAAACACAGACTGGCAACAGCTGCACACTACTTCTCCACTATGCTGAGTATACCTTGAATGCGTACTTTCTCTCTGACAACCCTTAACATATAAGGGTTCGGACGGACGGACAAAAATCACCAAACGATTGCAGTAACCCTCCGCCTATGCTTTGCGGTGAGGGTTAATTAAGGTGAGAGGCATAGGCAGTCTTGAGTTAGCCCTTGAGAAACAATTTGCTATTTTTAACATAACTGGTTCAGGCATGCCTGATTGTTTCCGTGGATATGTGGGGGCTTGATAGATAGGTATTCTGGCATAGATCATGAATAAAAATTTGAAATTTAAGTTATTTACACTTACGTAATGTATTACATTTATGGCATATCCGGGCCATCCCTACTTATTGAGTCTACCGACTCTATGATAGTCACTAGGGTGGCGAGACGTGAACTATGCTCTCTATTTACTTTTTATCCACCGTTTCGGATATACCTCATCTATGGGTATTCGCTTTATTGGTCCACCTACCATGTATTAGCGCTTTAAGTTTGTATTTCCTATTAAGTGCCTGTTATTGCTAGTTCCCACTAGCTACAAGCGCATGCACCCAACAACCAGGGTCTATAGCAATATGACATTGTATTACTATCAAATTATGTAGGGTAAACTTTCGTAAAGACTTTCGGTGGTATTTGTCGATGAAGAAAAAGGGTGAACTTAAAGACAGTATAAAGAATCCTGTTGAAAGGTATGTTGACTTTAAGTATGATCATATGCCATGTAAAAGCAGCCAATTAAAGGCTCAATGACATGCATCAGCACATTCCTTTCGCTCTTCTCACTGATTAGCTAGTACCCTCTGCCCTCTCCACCACCTATCCAAACATATCCATGTACATGTACAGATACTAGAAGCATATCAAGTAGGGATGGCCCAGACACTCCATATACATAATACATTACAAATACACAAATATCTCAAAACAGGTAACTTTATGAAATTTCTAAGTGTCAAAATCAGAATCTCCAGCAAAATATCTATCTATTGAGACCAAGATCATTCATCAAAACAATTGTACATGCCAGAACCAGACGTTCAAAAAATAGGCCATTTGTCAATCTTTCTTCTTTCTTTCTTTTCTTTCTTTTTCATTATCAGGACTAACTCAACACTGCCTTGATCGCTCATCTTGGTTTGAACATAAATCCACTCCATTTTGTAGCGCGCAGGTCCATGACACACTCGTTTTGCGTTATCTCTACAGTTATGTAATGGTGGGTGCGTACAGCGCTTAACGAAAAGGGTGTGTCTGATACGCCATTTTGTCATAGTAATGCGCATGCTCATAATGTGTTGCCATGGTGAAGTCATGTGACTGTAGTCAGCGGCGCGCTCCACTGCCGCTAGCGCTAGCGCTAGCGTTAGCTTACTAATCAGCTAGCCAGCTAGCGCCGCACCTCGAACAAAGCTAGCTTAGCCTAGCCATAGCTAAGCGCCAGGCTCTCCCACGTGAGCTAGGCCAGTGCGAGCGTGAGCGTGATAAAGCGAACCTAGCCAGCTCGTGCAGCGCTAGTAGTGCGCTGGGATATGGAGACTTGCCGCGACCACAACGGTACGGGTGCGGCACGGCCCTCGGCAGTCGGCATAACAGCCAGCTTAGTAGTGACAAAAATAGTCGATAATAGCTATACTATAACTAGTACTAGAGTCTCATCGCTACTTGGCCGCCTGGAACAGCTTTATCGCCTAGGCGAGTTAACGAGAGGCGTGGCTATGCGAACTTCGGCACCTCCCATCTATACTTACTGTATATAGTTGCACTCATGTAATATAAAAAAAGAACAGAAACAAGTATAAAACCAATTGAATAAAATTGAAGGATGAAGTAGGGATGGCAATGCCAAAAAGTACACATCCCTACGCTTGCTTTTCTACAGACCTATTGATGTCGACTTATTCAAGGCATGCTATACTTGAAGTATTCTTGACTTAGCCACATGTGGGAGAAATTTATATTCTCCCTAGGTCTGTCAGTCATTTTTATTATTATACTATATACAACGAAAAATATTTTTCAGACGATCATTTTTCTTATATAGTCCGTGTCATTACATGAGGGCATGGATACGCGTCTTGGATGCGCCCGGTTGCTATGAACGAGCCGCACTACAAGGCTCAGGATTGGTCAGAACTGTAGGGCCGTGTGCACAAAGAAGAGTGGCCTTAATGCCTCGGGCCATAGCTACAGCTAGAGACGCATTGTCGAACGATCGGCGCGAAAGCGCCGTGCGCTGGCGCTAGCCACCGAGCCTCGAGCGAAGCGAGAGGCGAGGTTTGTTCATACCTGTCAGTAGTCCGGTAGCTAGCAACGTTCGAGCAGAGCGAGAACGTTGCCATTGCACACTTAGTTGGAGCTGCTTGCTTTGCCAAGGGGTGTGGCCTCTGCGACCGCTTCCATCTGTGCATGCGCATGGTACTAATGGGCAATCTTGCCCAGGCAGGATACTGTTTGTGCATGAACTATGTCTCTATGTTTTGTGAGCATGTACTGTTAATAGATGATCGTGCATGCTAGCCACATTATCCCATGATTGTGACATTAAACATACTTGTTATTGATTATTTATGATCCCCATGCTACTCAAAAAAGCAAGCGTAGGGATGTATAGTGGTTGTGATTATGTCTTATCCCTAAAAATCTTGTTTGTGTACTTTTTGGCATTGCCATCCCTACTTCATCCTTCAATTTTATTCAATTGTTTTTATGCTAGTCATAGAGTCGGTAGACTCTATAAGTAGGGATGGCCCGGATATGCCATATATGTAATACATTACAAAAACATTAATAACTCAGAGAAACTTAAACTTTAAGATTTTTAACTTTCATATTCATAATCTACGCCAGAATATCTATCTAGAAAGCCCCAAAACATCTATGGAAACAATCAGGTATACCAGAACAAGCTGTGTAAAGAAATCACAAAAAGTGCTAAAATCTCAATCTTTGTTTTTCCAGGGCTAACTCAAGACTCCCTGGATCGTTCACCTTGATTCGAGCATAAATCCTCTCCGTTTTGGAGCGCGCACGTCTGTGTCATGCTCGTTTTGTGTTATCAGGAAAGCGATTTAATTGTGGGTGTGTTCAGCACATTTTGCGAGTGGGTGTGTCTGAATCGCCATTTTATCATAATAATGCGCATGCTCTTATTGTGTTGGTAACCATGGTGAAGTCATGTGACACAGGCATGGCGCCGCGCGCGACCGCATCGATTACTCGCACTGAAACCTGGGCCTGCACGACCTCATCAATCGTGTGCGCGCGAGTGGAGCTGACAGAAGGCACTCAGGCTCACACTAGGGCTAAGGCCATGAAAAACGTCTATTTAGGGAGCAAATCTTACAAGCCAATAAGTTTATTGCCTGGTAGTAACTTCTCTGGGCCTGGGATAGAGTCAGTGAGTTAGCCCATGGCCCATCGAACAGCTAAGCCAAGGTAGCACTACTAGTACTTTGATCACCAACAAAATGAGCAGAACTTGATCGCTAATATGCGCTATCATGCAGCAACATAGAGTCATAGAATCTATGGCAGCAAGTAGTGATGGCTTGGTGTGGTCTGAGATATTTTAGCCAATATTGGAAAACAGCTTTTCGACTATAATGAAACAAAAGTGGCAACTGTTGAGAGTGGTGCTGTGCAGCTTCTGTGTAAATGCACCCCACCAAAAATGAGATACTATGGCAGATGGCCCCGGACCCTGCATCGTGACAAGCGGTGAAAGATTATAATACTATTGATCATATAAATGCAATTATGTGCGAGGTGTCCGTTTTTAATAACAGCCTCTGTCAGGAAATACCCTACCCTACTCAGTCTCTACGTAGCTATATTATGAGTTAATGGAAAAATCATGTCAGATGATATTAATGCATTATCCTAAGGGGAATAAAAAAAGGAACAGAAACAAGTATAAAAAACAATGAAATTGAAGGATGAAGTAGGGATGGCAGGGTCAAAAAGTACACAAACAAGATTTGTAGTGATAATCACGTTCACTGTATACATCCCTACGCTTGCTTTTTGAGTAGGTGCAGGAATTAACTAACCATGCAGGCAGTACTGCGACGATCAAAGCTGATTAATCTCCCCCCCCCCCCCACCCCTCTATGACGTACGCGTGCATAGAATACAAACTAAGGATATAGCACCAATGGGTCACCATCAACAGGCATATGATAATCGAAAAAAAGCTAGCGTAGGGATGTATAGTGAACGTGATTATCACTACAAATCTTGTTTGTGTACTTTTTGACCCTGCCATCCCTACTTCATCCTTCAATTTCATTGTTTTTTATACTTGTAGTATTATTGATTGCAATGTGGACAAGTCAGGCTAAATTGAAAATCCAACAAGAGCTCTCTAGAGCACTTACCCCTATATCTGCAATCTGAAAGTGGTAGCAGATATTTCTTGATGGCCTACTACCTACTTGCACTAGACCAGTTATGCATGTGATCAGAAAGTAGTACATGGCCTGAGGTCATAGGTGGTCCCAACAAATGCATTATTTGGTGCGCTTGTGGATGGATCAATCCATACAGAGCCAGTGTTTGCTGGATTCATTGTGGTTCAATTACCTAGGATTGACAATGTTGGTGTTGACAACAGACATACAACTGATCACTTTTAGTTACCCCTTGCCTTGCATATGCACACATTATTGTATATGTGTGCGTGTGTTTAATTATAAATCTATTGATTATTGCAAATGTACATACTCATAATTAAAAATCATTCTATGGTTCTACAGTTAAGTATTGTATAATTCCAGCCCAAGGATTCACTGAAAGTACTAGCAAACATACTGGTGCTTACTGAAGATATTTGTGGGGTATCAGGGTACTTTTATTTTATGGGTACATGTAGGACTGCCACCTTAAAGCCAGTTGCTGCCATTCCTCAATATCTATTTATAGTGCTAACAATTACAGACATGCCAATTGGTGGGGGGGGGGGGGGGGGGGGGGGGCTGAGTTCAAAAAAGATTGTCACACGTATATGCTGTAAATTTTTGGGAATAGAATGCGCATGCGGATGGAATATTGAATATTGACCTCTAAAATTTGGCGAACCTCAAACAATATTATTTACATGCCGAATTTTTAAAAGAAATAATATAGTAATTTGTTGTATAAAGCCATATAACATCAAAGGTACTGCCCATACTTTATATCCGGTACATGTAGAGTGCGCTCAATAATTATGGCCAATATTGTACGGACAATATTGGCCATAAAGTACGCTAGCAGGCATTAATTAGAAATTTAAGTTTTGAAAGTCTAAAAGCACACAAAGAAGCAAGTATTCGCCTTGACACTGTTCAGACTAACTTCTTTCAATAAGCCAGTTAATGCATGCGCTTGATCATGCAGTACACTATTTATAGCACTCGAGGAGTGGTCTCGTGCTGTAAATTGCGTACTGCACTCCGCGCACACATTATAACTACAGCTACTAGACCTTGTAACTTGTACAGAGTGACTTGACTGCTAGCATTGACTTTATCAAATTCTTTGCAATACTTATAGAATTGACCTCAGTGAGCTGAAAATCACTGACAAGGAAGCTGAGCTTATTGGAGAGCAAATGAAGGATAGTCCAAACCTATCTGAACTTTGGTGAGCAAAATTAATTTTGTGTCTTATTAGGTGATATGCACTAGCAAAAACTTAGCATTTCATGTTTATGATCGTTTCAATATGTGTGTGCAAACATTCCATTTTCACACTGTATCATATATACACATATGGTACACACATGTGCGTGTCGAGTGCTTAATTAATAAAAGTGGCCATATTAGTATTACCACACAGAAGAAAAGAATTTTAGAGAAGTAGTGAGCTCATGGCTGGAGAAGTACAACAAATCCTAGTATAGTACAGACTAGCTAAAGTAGCAAACATTGAAAGAATCCATGCATTTCGTCATTTTATGTCTCGTCACTTGCCAGGTATATTCATGTTTGAGTGAGTGCCTTGAACAAAAAAAAGGTGACTGCCTTGGCTTCAAACGAACAGCAAAAAAATTGGCAGTCCGAGTGATCTATGACTAAAGCTATCCTAGTACATGTTAAGAATGATTATTAACCTCCTTATCTGTACATGTAACACTCAGCATCTATTTCATACCACACCTTGATACCTATGATCGATCTTATGATCATGAGGACGAAAATGCAGTCTTAATGTTTCATTAATCGCGACTCTAAATGTATTCTGCGCTTGGTTATTTCATTATCTTGGCAGACTTCTTTTGGTATAGGGTTGTATATCGCTTTATAGCTGGAGAGTTAATACTCAGGTGGCTGTGGGGGGCCATAGCTGGTCATGCATGCTGCTCTAGAGGGAGGCCATGGGTTCGATTCCCGGTGGCTTCTCTGGATTTTTTCGTCTTTCAGCTGGCTTACTAGTGTAGATGAGGTGAATGATCTATGGTGCTCTAGTGCAGTTTGACTGTTATGTGAATGAATGTGAAGGCCTTTATTTATGTACGTATTAGGCTAAGCCTGAACTATGACGTACTTCAACAAGTACCGATTGTCTGTATACAAACCACAGTGAAATCCTGGTCTTGAATGTAGCTACAATCCTTGCATAAAATTAAAGTAGGAATGGCAGTACTAAAAATATGAAAATAAGTAATCTTACATCAGTAGGAAATTTGGAGGGACTCAGTTTTCACTGCTCTTGTGTTTAATCAGCAAACCACACAAAAATCCACATTAATCTTACGGGTATAATGAAGCACTGAGTAGTATTGCATGTCCGATATTTTATCACGTGCTCTCGGGATCTCTGGCGATATATTGCACTCAGCCCTCGGGTGCAAAGCACCCTCGGGCTTCGGTGCGATATATCGCATAGATCCCTCGCACCCTATTACATACAAGCCAGAATCAAACGAGTAACCACAAGATTGCACATTGCACACAATTACAATATGCAGCAGTATAATATGTGCCATTCCAGCATACAGTGCCCTGTTAGCCATGTGGCATGCACCATAAGCCAAGAAGCTTATCTGCCAGTGTGGTATGATCAGTGATAAGCCAGTCGTCTTGTTGGTAAACAAACCATTCTAGTTGAAAAGAGGCCATTACTGTCTCTTTTGTCCATTGAAAAGTTATTAGCTTTACCACACCAACTTGCCTTCATTATTTAAACCCCAAGAGTCCACGTAATTATTAAAGTAGTAGATTTTTGTTAATTATGCTTGTTTAACAGCTAAATCAACCCCCCACCCCTCCCAGGGACAGCATAACCAATTTTATTGCATGCAAGTCAGAGTCTGTTGTATCACGAATTTGAGAAGCACTACCTCAGTTGTCACATAAATCAGTGTTGGTATGCGTAAACCATGTCATGTTTGCACTACAGCCTTTACAATAACCAAATTGGAGATGCTGGAGCTCACGCCATTGCTGAGGGTTGTAAACTGTGTCCTAATCTTCAAAAGATTGTATAAGTCTAATAATTAGTTTAGATGAAACTGTAATGTGAGGGTTCACACTAAACATACCGTATAGCAGGAAATCCTTAATGAGGGGTCCAATTTTGCAGATAGGCGTTTTTACAGATTAATTTTTGCTGATACAAGTGACTGTGCAGATTATACAATGTGCAATTGTGTACAACACTATAGTTATCGAATACAATGTATGATCCAATTTAATATAATAAAATAGTGTTTTACGAATTCTCATAGTGTGTATATGTGGAGCAATTGACAACCTTTACCAGAAAAGCACTCATTGATTTCGTATTATATTAAGTATGGTAATACCGTAGATCTGGAAATTTTCGTGTACAGAAACTTTCGTATGATAAATTTTCGTGTAAAAATATTTTCGTAGGAACGACCCCTTACCGCATTAGCGTTAATAGTGCGTACTAATTTTCATAAGATTAATTTTCGTAGCCGCCACCGACTACGAAAATATTTTTACAACGAAAATTTCCAGATTTACGGTAGCCTGTGCTATTTATTTGAATTTTAGTGGCTGATGGCAAAGGGATTGAGCGAGGTTCAGATTGAGATCATGTACATTATCCATTATCGTTAGCGCAGCATCACACCTTTAGACTGAGTTGTGATTATAAACTTTAGAACCACAAAAATCAACTCTGAGGGCTTTCCCCGATTTTCCATGAAAATAAACACAGTGATGTATCTAGAAAGATTTTGGGGGGCTTCTAAAATGGAGGGGGATTCGGATATCAAGCGGTGAAACTCTGTCCCTTCTACATAGGGTACCAGGAACAGCAGCATGTACAGCGTCGAGCTTGACTGTCTTAGTGGTTACATCGACTTACATTATTAGGCTCTCACTGGTTGTGACTGGTCGCTGTTAGCGGATTATCATGAAGAGGACACTCGATTATTACAAGTAATTATTTCCTTAGCCTGGCGCTCCCACTCCCAGAACAGATTGTAACTGAGAATCGGCGAGATAATGCTCATTTAGTTAACGCAGATGCTGCTGACAGCATCGATTAACTCACCAGTGATTTGATGGTCTATGTGCCTGAGCGTTATTTGTTTGCTCAGGTCATGTTCAGACTCGATAGAGTGGCACTAACCATGGATGATGCACATGTGTAATAAAAATACATCCATCAAATTATTAGGCCGGGGGGGGGGGGGCTTCCAGGTAACGGGGAAACTCCCCTGCATATGCGCCTGAAATACCCCTGAAATTATGCACCATTCAGTACAATTATCTCAGACCAATCTCCTTTATCATTAGAAAAAGCCATCTAAGTCAGGTATTGCTCATTTTATAAGTGCTTAAATTTTGAAAAAGGTTCCTTTAGCTGGGTGTAACAGAACCTTGTTTCTGCACTGATTCGGGGCGAGCCTGAGCGAGCCCCGAATACACAAGAGACAGGAAGCGATTTTGTATGTATATATATATATTTGTATGTTTGTGGGGTGATCATTTCAGTGGAGAGAGAGTGAAATTTTGAACGCGTAAGGTAATAGTCGTCATGCGCATACGCCTGCGCTGCACCATGTGCACGCGATCTGAGAGACAATTTGAGCCTCTACAGTGTAGCAAAGGCATAAAACTGGAAAGGTGAGTGCTGTACCACTCTGGCAAGGCTCAGGTTCACGATTAACATCACTGGCAGACTCCACTTCCCTGAGCATGAAGGTGACTGCATGGAGGCTAATCCCCTCAGGGCCTGGCTACTGGTATATACCTACTTGGACTCATGATGGTCATGGCAGAATGTAGACTACTAAAATTTAGTAGTCTACATTCTGCCATGACCATCAACATAGCAGTCTATGATACTTTCACTGTTGTTGTAGCTTCTCAGGCCTAGCTATTGGAGTACCAATCCCATGTGCATGCCTGTGTGCTTTCAATGAAATCTTATGACTTTGGCGAAGGCTCGCCCCGCACAGATGATTTTCATCACCACTAGTTTATACCAAATTACTATGTCATCCTTCAACTTGGCGACTGTTGCTTTCACCCCTTGAAATATTCTGAGTGGAATCCTGATTAGGATCAAGTGTATCCTAATCTATTCTTGTTTTGATACTGAACATAAAGTACAGATTTTATTACGTCATAAACAATTTTTGAAAAAGTATTCCAGTATCCATGAAAGTATAGTAAATCAGTGGTAGTATACCATATCTTGTTTACATTAATTCTACAGCCTTAGCAGCAATCAAATTGGAGATAGTGGCGCTCAGTCAATTGCTGAAGGCTGTAAATTGTGTCCTAATCTTCAAACGTGATGTCTAGTGTTTATGGTAGTGTATAATAATATTATGTATGTGTAATTGTGACAACTCCTCACCAAAGGATATTATGTTGTATGTGTACATGCCTTGTACTATGGTTGTAATTCTGACCAATCAGATTACTCCATATGAGGTTAATAAATCACTTATCAAACCTTGTATTTATGTACAAGGTCTGATAACTACCTCAAGGCACACTAGTAGGACTGTACTGCTACTACGCAATTGCGTTGTGATAGTACTGTGCGTATTTACTATGGTGAGGTTGAAGGTTAATTGCCATAAGTGGGTGGAGTAATTGGATGCTGAGTCGGTGAATCTTAGCAGTTGTGGAGGAAGATACTGGCTAGGAAGGCACATTCTGTCAAGTTTAGTACTGCGCTGGCCATCGCTGTGAAAATTTCAAAGCATCTTAGCCTTCTTGAAAGCTTGGCCATGAGCTGACAGTAGGTGTATTAAATACTAGACAGCTTTCACGATTCGAAATTTTTTTTATTTAGCTGTGTTGCTGAGTGCTGCTCGAGCCGACTTTTATAGCCATTGCTGTCGTTGCTACCATGAGGATGCGTCGTCAGGGCCACGTAGCCCATGGTACAAGTCGGTTACATAACTCGGTTCGGTCTCTACACGATTTATACAGCCTCAGGCCTTCGGCCCTCGGTTGTATAAATAGCGTAGAGTCCTGCACCTCGGTATATAACCTATACATATCAAATGTTCCAGAACCAAAAGTAGGGTGATATTAAAGTGGCCCATAAGGTAACTATTTTGAGGCATGTTGTAGTGGCACCCTGGGATTTCTTGCCCCCCTCCCCTCCCCCCCCCCCCCCCCCCACCCGAAAATTGCCAAGTATTATTTTTGTACATAGTGATAAAATTTATTACCGTATAGCGCCTTAATTTCGCGGATAGCTCTCTACAAAGTTTTCGTTGAATAAATTTCGCGGTTCCGGCCTGGTATGGGCGCGCGCTCGTGGGCATTGGAAATTTTCGTTGAATAATTTTCGCGGAAGCCGCTGTATCCGCGAAAACAGCAAAAATTAAGTCCCACAAAATTTAAGTGCTAATATATGGTATGTGATCTGACATGCCACCAGAAACAGTCAAATTTCTAAACATTGACTAGGTAGCCCAGTCTGTTTTCTGTTGTTTATTCACACTGTTTGTTTTTTCTTGTCTCATTTCATTGAGCCTTTTGTCTCATTTTTTTGAGCCCTTGTGTCTATTCCTCCTTTTATTTATTTAAACTTTGTGATTTCTCTGTATTTCTCATCCTGATGAGTCACATCACATGTGACGAAAAGCCTCGATCAATAATATACTGTTGAAGTCACCATCTTGTTGCTTAACCTAAGCCAGCACACAGTATTTCTACATTCATATCATTAGCACAGCATCGCAACTTTAGACCGAGTTGTCTTAAAACAACAAAAATCAACTCAGAGGGCTTTCCCCGATTTTCCATGAAAATAAACAGTGATGTATCTAGAAAGATTTTGGGGGGCTTCTAAAATGGTGGGGGAATCGGATATCAAGCGGTGAAACTCTGCCCCTTCTACCTAGGATACCAGGAACAGCAGCATGTACAGTGTTGAATTTGACTGTCTTAGTGGTTACATCGACTTACATTATTAGGCTCTTGCTGGTTGTGACTGGTCACTGCTAGTGGATTATCATGAAGAGGACACTCGATTATTACAAGTAATTATTTCCTTAGCCTGGCGCTCCCACTCCCAGAACAGATTGTAACTGAGAATCGGTGAGATAATGCTCATTTAGTTAACGCAGATGCTGCTGACAGCGATGATGAACTCACCAGTGATTTGATGGTCTATGTGCCTGAGCGTTATTTGTTTGCTCAGGTCATGTTCAGACTTGATAGAGTGGCACTAACCATGGATGATGCGCATGTGTAATAAAAAAATACATCCATCAAAATTATTAGGCCGGGGGGGGGGGGGGGCTTCCAGGTAACGGGGAAACTCCCCTGCATATGCGCCTGAAATACCCCTGAAATTATGCACCATTCAGTACAATTATCTCAGACTGATCTCCTTTATCATTAGAAAAAGCCATCTAAGTCAGGTATTTGCTCATTTTATGTACCCTATAGCGGGAAATTTTTGTATGGTGCTAATTTTCGTATATTTCATATGCTCCATCCTTTATACGAAAAAAAAACTGCGAAAATTTGAACGTGTGAAATTTTTTTCCTTTCGCATGTGACCTTTGACCTATACGCGCCACATGCTGTCGCTAGTAGCAGGTGCTAAATGCAAGCCTAGCTTACTGAACGGTGCCTTTTTATCGGTTCTTTGCCAAGGCGTCGAAATGGAGTGACCTTTCTAATCCCGCATGCGCACGGCGTTAATTGGGATGGGCGTGGTGTTAATCGGGCTGTACACAGGTAGATCCTAAAAGTAAGTCTAACCGCCCCGCTACGATCAAGATGCTAGCGTTACCGTATACCGCACATACTACCAGCTGTGCATGCGCGCAATCTCCTGCAGCAAGCATACGAAATTTAAAAATACGAAAATTTATTCTAAGGGTGTTCTGGTCAATCATACGAAAATTAGCACCAACGAAAATTTCCTGCTATATGGTATTAGTTATTATACGGGCTCGAGTGCCAAACGGCAGATATTGGCACAGTAGTGACGTAAAGCACGAGGGCCGCAGAGAAGCCCGTGTAATAACTACTTTGTTGCATGAACAACTAGCGAAGGACCTCTTTCCATGCTGTGTGCCCCAGAGAGAAACTAGACTCCTCAGAAAAGCCTATCGCGCGGCGAGTTTACTCGGCCACGCTCTAAAAAGTACGGGCTGCTCGATTTCAAAACTTACTTGGACCGAAGGCAGAGCTGGATTGTCGTCAAGACCAAGACCGAGTTACTACTGATCCATGAACAGATAGATGGCGAGGTATAGCTACGATAGGCCTCGCTAGGTAGCTTGATTTTACCATGAGTGTGCTTCGTGAACTTTGACCTGTGCCATATTCTGCGTAAATTGTGCCAATATCTGTGACCCGTGCCAGTATCGCATATATTGGCATAGCGGCACCTTTGATGTTATACGGCTTCATGCAACAAAAGTGCTTAAATTTTGAAAAAGGTTCCTTTAGCTGGGTGTCACAGAACCTTGTTTCTGCACTGATATATACCAAATTACTATGTCATCCTTCAACTTGGCGACTGTTGCTTTCACCCCCTTGAAATATTCCGAGTGAAATCCTGACTATGATCAAGTGTATATCCTAATCTATTCTTGTTATGATACTGAACATAAAGTACAGATTTTTCTTACGTCATAAACAATTTTTGAAAAAGTATTCCAGTGTCCATGAAAGTAAAGTAAATCAGTGGTAGTATACCATGATATCTTGTTTACATTAATTCTACAGCCTTAGCAGTAATCAAATTGGAGCTACTGGTGCTCAGTCAATTGCTGAAGGCTGTAAATTGTGTCCTAATCTTCAAGAGATCAAGTAAGTTGATGTCTAGTGTTTATAGTAGTATATTATAATAATATTATGTATGTGTAATTGTGACAACTCCTCACCAAAGGATATTATGTTGTACATGTACATGCCTTGTACTATGGTTGTAAATTCTGACCAATCAGATTTCTCCATAATATTATGACATTGATAAATCACTTATCAAACCTTGTATTTATGTACAAGGTCTGATAACTACCTCAAGGCACATTAGTAGGACTGTACTGCTACTACGCAATTGCGTTGTGATAGTACTGTGCATATTTACTGTGGTGAGGTTGAAGGTTAATTGCCATAAGTGGGCGGAGTAATTGGATGCTGAGTCGGCGAATCTTAGCAGTTGTGGAGGAAGATACTGGCTAGGAAGGCACATTCTGTCAAGTTTAGTACTGCACTGGCCATCGCTGTGAAAATTCAAAGCATCTTAGCCTTCTTGAAAGCCTGGCCATGAGCTGACGGTAGGTGTATTAAATACTAGACGGCTTTCACGATTCGAAATTTTTTATTTTGCTGTGTTGCTGGGTGCTGCTCGAGCCGACTTTATAGCCAGCGCTGTCGTTGCTACCATGAGGATGCGTCGTCAGGACCACGTAGCCCATGGTACAAGTCCGTTATATACCTCGGTTCAGTCTCTACGCGATTTACACAGCCTCAGGCCTTTGGCCCTCGGTTGTGTAAATAGCGTAGAGACCTGCACCTCGGTATATAACCTATACATATTAAATGTTCCAGAACCAAAAGTAGGGTGATATTAAAGTGGCCCATAAGGTAACTATCTTGAGGCATGTTGTAGTGGCACCCTGGGATTTCTTCCCCCTTCCACCCCCCCCCCCCCCCCCGAAAATTGCCAAGTATTATTTTTGTACATAGTGATAAAATTTGTTATGTGGTCTGATATGCCACCAGAAACAGTCTCAAATTTCTAAATTTCCCTGTGGGAGCATACCCCCAACCCCCTAGTTTGGTTATGCCACCACACACTGCAATTTCCCTCCTCCATATATTAATCCCGTTTAGTATAGCTAGTTAGCCATGGATGCTGCATTGTATATTCCCCTACCATCTACCTACCCCTACCAGGGACGTCTAAAGTCTTTGTCGTAACACACGCTACTCGGATGGACTCCAAACAGCTGACCTCTGTTGAAGTATACAAACTCCTTTGCAACAAATATGACCAGTGCTTATAACCTGAATTGTTACCTTTCGACATCAATAGCTACTTTACTCCCTACAAAAACAGCCGATTCAACAGAATGAGCTACATGTACATGAACCGTATTTATTCGAATAGAAGCTGCACCTCGATTAGTAGCCACCTTCGAATAGTAGCCGCACATGGAGCTCTGTCAAAGAAATACATGTAGTAGCCACCCTCAAATAGTAGCCACACGCATGCACGAACACAATTAAGTGGGTGTGGTCACGATCACAAGCCATGAACAACCTCTAGTTTGAGGCAAAAACATGGCAGGAAAGGTCCTTGGCTTGGTTCTGCTGCTTATTGATCGATCATCTATCTCGAATATTCGAAAATCAGTCCTGAAAATAGAGTCTAGTGTGTCATTGTCACCAAGAGGTGTCACTCCAAATTAACAAACACCGTCTTCGAATAAAAGCCGCCCTTGATTAGTAGCCGCACTCCAGCAAGGCTGAAATTAATAGTAGCCGCGGCTAGTATTCGAATAAATACGGTATGTAAGTTCCTAGTCTTCACACATGCACTTTGTGTGTGCTAATAATGTGATGTCATCAAAATCCACTTCCTCTTTCTTTATGTTTTAGCATTACACAACACATGTACTTGTACATGTAGTTTGGCTACTGTATTGCATATTCCCCTACCCTCCACCAATAGTCTCCCAAAGCGAGACCTACCATAGTTTCTGCATTGCTCTACATTGTTTATGAGAGTGAACATGAAAAACGAAATCAGAGCCTTATTCTGCTGCATGACAAATTTGAGAAGCACTACCTCAGTTCTCACATAAATCAGTGTTAGTGTGCTGTCATTACGTTTGCAGTACAGCCTTGACAACAACCAAGTTGGAGTTACTGGAGCTCACTCTATTGCTGAGGGTTGTAAACTATGTTTTTTATAACGTATTATCATAAGAAATTAATTTATTCCATTCAAGGAGCCCACCACTAAGCAGAAAAAAATTGTCTGGAAACCACCACATAGTCGAGCTGGATGATAGTAGAGCACAAGCAGGCAGCCTGTACTCCCATTTTTGACCAAATTGGGTGGTCGTCATTCTATGTGCTCGCGTAGCCCCGCCCCTCACGTAGCGCGTGGGCAGAAACATTACAAATGCATGGCTTCCCTATACAATCATATGGGGAAACTTCAAAGTGCCGTAACTTTAATTGTAAGGTGTGAATCCCTAATTTCAATCCATTCTGCATGCCCATATAAAAATTATGGCATAAAATGCTTTATAGACCCCTAAGACTTTTCTTCTTCCCTATTTCTTCTTTTTTCAAGACATCCAAAGTAGAAAAATATCAGCGATGCCACAGTAATTTGCATTGTGATAATGCAAAATAGTGCATAGCAATTCGGTAGTGGTCGTCAGTAGTAAAAACGTGGACACATACAATGTCATATGGTCATCAGTAGTAAAAACGCATGAATTTACTACACGCACTTATGCGCTTCTACTACTGACGACCATTTCCGCGTCCGTGTACCACATGCTTCTGAGTCAGCAGTTCTTCACAAGGTTAGTAAAAATAAATTAATTTCTAGCCAGCCGATCGGAGCAGGTGGCGTTTGCATGAGTATATAGCGATTGGTCTACACTCTACAAAATTAATGAGAGCTCCAGGGTGGTAACAGTTATACTGGTGTGATTATTGTCGGCCGATACTACCAAGGCTACAGCTGGAGTGATCGAGCTTCCCCCAGCGCAACTCTGCCATGGTTGAATTAGCTACAGCCACACTGGCTACAGCAAGCGAATGCTAGCTAGCCTTGAGTCCAGGCTCTAGAGAGCCCGAGTTTTAACTCTGGTTTTAATATAGCTACTACTACCAGGCGGCAGCCCATAATAGTGAAATAGTCTCATGTTGTGGTTGACACATAGCCTATCATTCATGCATGCATGCACGAGCCTTGCCATGACATGGCAGTGCATACATAATCACAGAGCTAGTGTGCAGCAGTACATGCATGAACAATCACATCATGTTATATGTATGTATGTGGTGAGTATAGTATTGCAGTGATGTCACATAGTGTTCTTGAATGGCTTTGTGACATCATCAGCATATAAATAGCTATAAAAGGCTAGCCAAATTATATATTGAAAGTGAAACCCAAGTACTAAATACAGTCTGAGTCTCCCAACATCTGTGTATGCTTTGATCGTTGAGGGCTGATTCTGTCTTTCAATAATATGAGCTCCTCAAAATGTACACGAATCAATGTAGCTCTTATGGGAGACAGCGTCAAAACGTGGAATATCTCGGCCTTGAGGTGAAAGTGAACATTTCCATATAAATGATTTATAGCCAATGTGGATAGTTACTAAATGAAAGAATGGTTGCTATTCAGTGGCGCTGGTAACCAAGCAAACATTAGATTTTTGGAATTTTTACTACATTCATGGTAGTTTGGATATAGCTACTTAGTGTTAGTGTTAGTGTGTTAATTACGAATTATCATAATGTGTGTACATGGAGCAATTGACGACCTTTACCAGAAAAGTGTGCATTTTTCAAAATTGAAAAAAATTTTGTATACGTTATATCAGATTGAGTATGGTAATAGCCTGTACTATTTGTTTGAATTTTTGTGGCTGATGGCAAAGTTTATGAGATTAAGATCATGTATTGATTACATTATCCATTATCATTAGCACAGCATCGCACCTTTAGACTGAGTTGTCTTCAAACAACAAAAATTAACTCTGAGGGCTTTCCCAGACTTTCCGCAAAAATGAACATCCCTGAAATTACACATTATACAGTACAATCACGGAAAGTTCAGACTGATCTCCTTTATCTCTAGAAGAAGCCATCTAAGTCAGGTGTCTGCTCATTTCAACCCATGAATTACCTTCAGCTTCGCACTCCTAGCAGAAGGTGGCACATTCCCTTCCCAAACACATCCCTTTATACTGAGCTTTCTAAGTGTTGTCAACCATCCTTCCAATAAAAAAAATATGATCACAGTGTACGTATATGTACATACAAGTACTGTAACAGTTCTACTCCATACAAGTAGTAATAATTTATATACCTAAAAGCTTGAATTCAATAGCCTCGTCCCCAGGCCACTCCCACGTTTTCAATGTTATACGCAGAAAAGGGAGAGGGCCTGGTACACGATCTCACATGAGCCACTTAGCCCATAGAGAGAGCAGAGCTTAATTGTGTGTGGGCGAGCCAAAGGTCAGCAGTTTCATGAGCGCTCCGGTTCGTCAGAGGTCAGAGGTGAGGCTCTAAACTGTGCAGCTGATTGTAGTATGATCATTTAACTAGCTTCCTTTTCTGCGTGTAACATTGAAAACGTGGGAGTGGCCTGGGGACAAGGCTAGAATTCGAAGGCTCCTTCAGCTGGGTGTCACGGAATCTTGTTTCTGCACTGATAACTACCAAACTACTGTCATCCTTTAGCTTGGCGATTTTTGCTTTCACCCCCCCCCACCCCACCCCCTTGAAAAATGATACTGGACTTATAAGTACGGATTTTTTACTACGTCAAAGTAATAATTTTGGAGAGTAATCCAGTATCCACGAAAGTAAAATAAATTAGTGGTAGTATATAATTCTACAGCCTTAACCACAATCAACTTGGAGCTGCTGGAGCTCATGCCATTGCTGAAGGCTGTAAATTGTGTCCTAATCTTCAAACAATCAATAAGTTGATGTCTAGTGTTTATGGTAGTGTATAATAATTGCGACAACTCCTAACCAAAGGATATTATGTTGTACGTGTACTTGCCATATGAAATATTCCAGAACCAAAAGTAGGGTGATATTGAAGTGGCCCATAAGGTAACTGTATCTTTGTAGTGTAGGAGAAATGTTTAAGGTACTGTTACGGAGACTTGGTATCTAGAGACGTGTATAATTAGTGCACCATCGTTCATGTAGGTAAACAGTGATGCATGCTTACATTGTAGTGGTACATTAGTCCTCATTTCTTTCATGTACCCTAATTTATGTCTACCCTAGCTCTTCCTCAGTCTTGTATAATATAGGCATCCTAAAAGAAGTGGGGACCTAAGATCATAATACACCAAAATAAGATTTGCTGCTATTCATATGCTTGGGTTTTTCAGCTATATACCATCAATGCTTCTGCCTGTCTTCCTATGGCATCTAATGTAGCAATTTCTCAACAGCATCATTTCTAGTGTCATCCTCCCCCTTCCTTGTGGAAGCCAAAAGTGCACTTTTAGGAACGTCTTCAAGTTCCACTCTGGTTTAATGACAATAGTCACAACATTAACTGATTATCACCAGCATTCACCGTTCAGCGCCTACAATTGCTGATTATTTCCGACATTGGGTTTGGAAAATGGTTACTGAAACTTGGAACTGTGCATGTTAGTAAAAGCAGAATAGGTGTGAGCAGTGTGAGTGTTTGACTGTACTCTCGCTGCACAGATTCTCAGTTCACAACCACCTAGGATCTTCCTCTTTTAGTAATCTAATTATCGTATCTTGGCAACTCGGTGAATGTCAGTGACATTGCCTGATCATTGAGTGGAAAAGGTCCCCAGCTTCCATACTCCCTCCTCCGCCATCTTTCTTTCTTCCTCTTGCCCTCTCTTCTCTGGCCCATTCTTTTCTATTAGAAACAGATTGATTGTATGTGCTTGTAAATTCGATATTATCAAACTTCACGTCCTCTTCCATAATATTTTAGTGTAGCATGTTAGCCATTGATGCTGTATCTCATATTCCCCCACCCCATCCCCACCAATATGGCAGATAGTCTCCTAAAGCAGCCCAGTGGTGAGGCCTACTATAATTCCCATGGCTATCATGCATCAATTGTTTTGTGTATCCCTTAGACAAACTTCCGTGATTGCTCTTGAATTAGAGACTGAACTTGAAATATGTAATCAGAGTCTTAATTTTGCTGCATGATGAATTTGAGAAGCACTACCTCAGTTCTCACATAAATCAGTGTTAGTGTGCATAAACCATGTCATATTTGCACTACAGCCTTGGCAGCAACCAAATTGGAGATGCTGGAGCTCACGCCATTGCTGAGGGTTGTAAACTGTGTCCTAATCTTCAAAGAATTGAGTAAGTTGATGTCTAATAACTGCTGTAGATAAACTGTAATGTGAGGGTTCACACTAAAAATACCGTATAGCAGTAAAACGTTGAGGGGTCCTATTTTATGGATACTAGGCGATGTAAACCATTTTATAGGTTTAATTTCGGTGATGCACGCACTCATGCTGATTACAATACACTGGGAAACTTTGGTGAGGGTTTTATTTGATGATTAAATTTGGAAAATTCTGTATAGATTGCCAAATTAAAAGCACACTGATTTAATTGAATGCACATGCACCTATGGCAGTAAATTTATACTTTGCCAATACTAATAGAGAGCCATTTCGCCAAATTTTAATGCTCATTAAAATTCTCCATACGCATGTGAGTATGTGTTTGTAGTGATATGTTCATTCACACATGCAGATAATGGCAGATAGTTTTGTGGGATCTTATTTTCACATTTTATTTAGCATTCACAAAACTTTTCACCCACGAAATATTACTCCCTCACAGTAATACATGAGCTAGTGCATATGGAAGCCATTAAGGCTAGGGGTGTGGCCAAAATCATCATGGAAGCATGGCCAACTATTCTTGAGTAACAATTGCTACTGTTATCCAGCTGATGGTGTATTCGACTCTAGTGGTTCATAGCCCATGCTATGTTTTTCAATTTTAGTGGCTGGTGACAAAGAAATTGAGCGAGGTTTTACTTTACGAGATTGAGATCATGTATTGATTACATCATCCATTTATCATTGGCGCAACGCCACACCTTTTATCACTAAAAAGAGCCGTATAAAATCCGATTTTGCTCATTTTCAACCCCCTTCAGCTTCTCACTCTGAGCAGGAGGTGGCACACCTCCTCCCACACCCATACTAACTCTAGTACTGAGCTGTACATACATACATGTATACTCCATACAAATTTCATAGTGAAACCATGCATACTATTTCCAAGTGTTTAAATCCAAAGAGTTCCTGGGTGTCACAGAAGCTTGTTTATGCACTAAGAAAATTTATGCCAAATTACTATTTTTTAGTTTGGCGATCATTGTTTTTGACAACTACCGTACTTGCTATAATTATCGAATAGCCAAAATTATTACTATTATATACAAGTATAAAAAATAAAATTTAAGGATGAAGTAGGGATGGCAATGCCAAAAAGTATGCAAACAAGATTTGTAAGGATAAGAAAAAATCACAACCACTATACATCCCTACGCTTGCTTTTCTCGATTATTATAGACCTATTGATGTTGACTTGTCCAAGACATGCTATCCTTGGAGTGTTCTTGACTTGCATGTGGAAGAAATTCATGTTCTCTCTGTCAGTCAGTTTTTATTATTTATGATCCCCATGCTACTCAAAAAGCAGAGGCTTAAAGCAGCTACCACATGAGTGAAGCACTATTGTGCAAACTCCTCAACACGTTGCACTACTTCACCCTTAGACTCTAGTTGTAACAAATTCTGTCATTTGATTGGTTGGAATCAAGTATCTAAGTCACTTAGTAAGCCTACAACTTAGAAAGCTTACAACTTAGAAACCCAGTTTTTGATACCTAGGGCAACAACTTGCATCATGTTACTTAGCAACCTCATGCTAGAGTCTAAATAAGTTAGACACTTCAGCCAATGGGATCTACAGTCTTTAGAATACTTCAGACACTTATAAAACCCTCAGGCTTCGCCTTCGGGATTTATATCAGTGTCTACAGTATTCTAAATCCTGTAGATCCCTTGGCTTCAGTGTCTAACTTATATTTAAATTTTATTTGTTTCTGCTCTTTTTTTATTGCAACTACAGTAATTATTATAATTGCATATCAGAAGGTTCAGGCTCCTTATCACAACGTGATAGGCCTCTATCACCGGAAATCTGCGGTATTTGACGTCATACGACCACACCTACTAATTAAATCTTCACTCCCCTTCACCAGTGCGCATGCCCCAGCCCTTTCAGGCCTTTTTCACCGTTCGAGTTGATTTGATTTTTTGGTGCTCGTTGTTTTCTCGCACCAGATAGACGTCAGAACTACTCTATTGTGGACTATTTGAATGGCAGTTGGCATGCTTTATAATTATAAAAGATAGGAGATGAGTTCGCGCGTGCGCAAAAGTAGTAGCCACGCCCCTCATTAACTCGATAAAGCATAGATGCCAAAGTAGGCTGTTTCAGGCAGCCAAGTAGCTATGAGACTCTAGTAGCTATCATTTATTTTATCGACTATCTTTGTCACTGCTGAGCTGGCTGTTATGCCGACTGCTGAGGGCCGTGCCGCGCCCGTACGTTGAGGCCTTGAGTCTCCATATCCCAGCGCAGCACTAGCCTCTAATAACTCTAGTACTGAGATCTCTCTACTAAACGTGACGGTAACAGTGTACATGTACATACATACACGTATACTCCGTACAAATTTCATAGTGAAAATAATGCATACTGTTTTCTAAGTATTTAAATTTCCAAAGGATTCCTGGGTGTCACAGAAGTTTATTTATGGTTGTACCAAATTATTAGTTTGGCGATCATCGCTTTTGACAACTACCGTACTCGCTCTAATTATTCAAATGGCCAAAATAATTATCATCATTCGGGATTAAATAGAATTCCGCTGATGGCTTAATTGTTCAAGTATAAATAGGACGGATCCAAAGGCTATACTGCGTGGCCGTTCATTTGATTTGAACAGATAATAAAATTCGAAATTCAAGGTATTCAATGAATTAGGAAGGAAATAAGATGCTTAAACTTGCCATTAGGGCTATTAGAATGCTTGAATAATTAGAGCAAGTACGGTATTCTGAATGAAATCCTGGTTATGATACTGATCATAAAAATCAGGTACTGATTTTGTTATGTCATAAATAATAATATTCCAGTGCCCACGCAAAAGTGAAGTCAATCAGTGACAGTATACCATATCCTGTTTGCATTTACAGCCTTGACTACAACCAAATTGGAGATACTGGTGCTCAGTCCATTGCTGAAGGCTGTAAATTGTGTCCTAATCTTCAAGTGATCCAGTAAGTTGATGTCTAATTAACATCGTGTTTGTGGTAGTGTGTTGTATAGCAGGGGATTTCGAGGGGTTCAATTTTTGCTGATGCATAAAATCATGCCCACTATTACTTCAGGAGTACATTACCATGGCACTGTACAATTAGATTTATTTTGCAGATTGAATTTTCACAATTAGTCAATTTTCCATGTAATTGTGAAAATAGTACCCCTTAAAAGTTTCCTGTATAATTGGGGCGAGCCTGAGCGAGCCCCACATAAACGGTACAGCTGTGCGCGAATTTTATATTATCATATATTATTATTATGGTACGTCCGTCACGCGAAATTATATACCCAGCGATGCTCTATGGACGTAAACGCAGAATATTCTATTGCGCATTCTCATGCCTGGGCTACGTGCCGTATATACGCCGTTCTAATTTAACGAATGGCAAATTTACACTCGTGCCTGCATATCGCGCATGTACATGTATCGGTCAAGTGAGCTAGCTACCGCGCCGGCCGGGCTCCAAAGGACAGAAAGGAGGAGAGAGCGGGACAGAGCTCGTCGTCAGCTCAATAGCGCAAGGACCAGCTAAGAACGCGATAAAGATAGACGTGCTGCTAACTGACTCAAAAATTATATTTCACTGTTGGCAGCCTCGGACACTGCAGCTTTATAGGCCTACACAGCACTATGAGACTGTCTGTCATTGTATGCTTGGATATGTGTCAGTGGTCTTCATGATCTATTGTGCTATGGCTTTGTTAAAGTTTTCGAGTATCAGCTACTGACAGAGACTTTCAGAGGCTCAGCTCAGGCTCGCCCCAAACAGGCCCTGCATGACACTAGTATAGTATTGTATAATTAATCATACACTTCCAAGTACAATTAGGGCAGTAATCAGTATTCGTACTCGTACAGCCAAATAGCACTCGCTATCTATCGTGCTAATACTGATTTTACTCATACACATAAGAGTACTGTTGCTGCCCTAATTGTATGAGGATTTAAGTTTGTGATTAGTATAGAATTTGCCCTGGGCTATAGCAGGAGTACCGATTACAGAGTGAGAGTACAATAATACAGCTGTAATCCGTACTCTTGCCTATGGGAGTAATGCATTGTGACTGTAATCACTTATACTATTATGCTAGTAATGTTTGTTAGAGGTAAAAAGGGAGTACAGTGAAATCCAGAGGAGGTTCGACAGGGTCAAAAGGTCATCAATAACTCCCCATTAACGAGCATTCTTATACTTTGACTCCGAACTTAGACAGTCTTGATTTATCATAGTGACAGGCGCTGCTTTCTCCAAGGCGGATGACAGAGGTTTTAGAAGTAATCGGCAGCATTTCTATGCCATCATATTCGCTACAGCAGCTTGCCTTACTGTCCAAGGTTACAAAGGTCAACCAGATGGTAGGCTAAAAAGTCATTCACGAAGGCCACGGGTCTCGAACTAGTATTAGAAATGACGAAGAACACGATAGAGACACTTTTGTAGCAAGATAACTGGGGTACAGCGGTGAAATCAGTACTCCAATACAAACATATGGGAGTACGTACGTGATTAGCTAATTGTGACCTCTGGACTCTATCGAACCTCCTCTGAGTGAAATGTACCTGTACAAAGATCTCCCCATTGTGGATAACGCTATTTTATTAAACCGAAGAAACATTAAACCTCCCTATTGAGTACTAAAATTTAATTTGCAGGTCCAGAGATGTCCTAGGGTTTGATTCACTAATAAGTAGAGCTTTCTTGAGCACAAAACTCTCAGCAGGTTGCATGGCATTAGCTACTGTTTCAGTATTGCACCCAGAAGCTGAAGGGGCTGGCAACTACATGTAGCTACAATGTATACCAGTCCATATAGAAGCCTGAATCAGTGATGCTGTTGTGCGCTAGTCATGAACAACATAGAGTACAGATTTCATATATGTAAATGCAGCGTGATCATGCACGTGTGCATATATGCTTGATCAAGTTTTATTACACACAGAGAAAGTATAAGCCAAGAAGCGCTATTGATAGTCTACTGTGATCAGTGATGAGTCAGTCAAGCTATAAGAACTATTATTTCTAGTCCTATACACTTAGTCTAGTCTTCTTGAAAAGAAGCCATTGGTGTCTCTTTTGAGCTGATCAAGAAGCGAAGAAGGCTGTAGTGGTCAGCAAATATCACCAGAACTACTGGACAAAACGTTTTCAACGAAATTCACACAATGCATACGTTCAAATCAGCATAGAAAGCCTAATGACACCTGATTTCAACATTATTATAAATGAGATATATAGCAGCTATATAGCTTGATAACAGACAGACACACAAAACGACTACTATAATTATTCCTCTGGCGCATGAATGAAGGCATCACTTGGGAGTGTGGTCGAATATGATCCCACCATCCAGTATAATGTGTCTGCTACGATACTATCCTGTAATCGTTATGTGCATACCACACCAATGATTGACATACAAATACATGGAGAAGGTAGCTATTTTACAACATGTAAATTTTGAGTGAGATTGTTGACTTTCTCTTGAAATCTAAGGCCTCTGCTGGTCTGTTATCTTTGTTGAGTTACGGCCGTGACTACGCAAAAACAGGGGATTCCCGTACCCCTATGCATCGCCCATGTACGGTCAACACGCTGAGCAGGCCTTTCGAGTCTTGAATTCGGACTCACTGATTAGAAAGACAACCAAATAGCGAACAATGGTGGGGATGAGGGAAGTAGACAAATTTTCATTACATCCCGAATGCCGGCCAGGTCTTCCACAGAGGCTTACAGCAGCTACCACATGAGTGAAGCACTACTGTGCTAACTCCTCAATACGTTGCACTAACTTTACCCTGCACGTTGCAAGTTCAAGCTAAGCCAGCAACACTGTTCATGTTAGCAGGGTTGTGCACAAGAATAGTAACTACAGGAATGCATTATTATACACAGTTACATAATATTCAGTAGTGAGCTATTATGACCTAATTACGTTGCTGATTGGGGTTTGGGAAGTAATTACCACAAAAATGATTGTTATTATGTTGCATTCATGTGCAATTGTAATGATCCTTTACCATGGACACTTCAAATAATAATGCATCGCAAATTACATATTAAACTATTTTGTGTATGCATAAACATCCAGATTGATTTCTATGATTGTTTTTGTGTTCCCATAATTAGCAACCTGACACTTTGCTATTCCAATAGCAGTGTTTCTGCTACTATACTTAAAAAGGGGCGCCCCGCCCTGTTTGTGAGTGGCTGGTTTGCAATAATGCTGACAGCTGCAACAGTGGTTTGCAGTATGGTAGTAGCTCCCAAGTGTTGTGGGTATCTTTGGTATCCCACAATCAGCTCAGAGACTCACTACTAGTGGTTGAAATGTGGCTATACTAGTGTACACAGCACATGCACACATAGTAGATTGTGCATACACAGTGACTATCCAAGTGCACATTGCATAAGCCTGTAAAGCAAATCATTCCCCCTTCATGGCCAATCCATAATAATAATATTCAGTGATAGTAATATTAACACTCAACCACCCTGTTTGAATTCAGTCCTAGAGGAAACACTGCAATAGAAAAGTGGACATAAATTGATACTCAAAGAAACTTTATCATGCCTATTGAACAACAATATGCATTGTACTGACACTTGCATGCATGCTGACTTATTAGAGAGAAGCTTAGCTCAGCTAAAGTGTGTGTTTTGAGTTTGGAAAGAAAGGGGGCGCCAGTTGTGAGCATCCTTCTACAGGAAGTTTGCACTGTATTAATTGTGAATAGTTATTGTCCATGTTACGTAACAGATGATCCTTAAGAAACATCGGTCATTAAATTTTATGAGACTATAATAATGCCGTGTTTATGCTAATAGAGTGCAAGCTAAAAAAATAATTAAGATTTTAAATTGCGTGCGATTTTCTGATAAAGGTCGTCATGTGCTCATTAAGATACACTATGAAAAATCCTAGAACGCGAATTTTCTTGCACTAATTAGATGATGCATTTTATTAGCATAAACACAATACCACATTCATTCATACAATCATTAAAATTAAGCTCGATCCTCACCTTCAACAGTCCTGCTAATGGTATGCCTGTGCATGTGTGCAGTTTATTCTATTTGTAGTGTGATGACCTTTATTGGCTACTTTCAGCAAAGGATATCAAATAATTATTAGTCCTTCCCATCCCAAACAAATATTGAATATTATTGTTTAATGATGCTAATGATACATTAATGTAATTGAGACAATGATAGATGTATTCATACATTGTGCAGCTTATACAGCAATTCCATCACTGATGCCAGTGTTCCTCACCTTGTTGGGCTAATGGAAACAGCCAGAAAACTCTGCTATTTGTCGTAAGTTGTTAGCCTCACAGTGTTATTTATAACAGCAAGTTAGTGTAGCTCATCAACATGATCACAATTATCTTTCAGTAATTATCATATTATTGCCTTGGCAGCAGTTTGATCCCAAAATAATGATAACTGTTTTGTAGAATATTAGTGAGTTGGCTCAGTATCACCACATTATACCCAGAACCTTTCACCGGGAGAAGATTTTGCCAATTTCACCACCACTTGTCATTAGTAAATTTTTATCCCTTAAGTTTCTGTCCCGTATTAGGAGATATGGCAGATAACCTTTACCACATCAGCAAGAATTTCTGTAATGTATATAAAAGTTGCTGGGCTAGGCAAAATTTTTTGTTCAGTGAACATTCTTGGCTATAATATTATGGTGTATCAATTATGCCACAGAATAATTAATTAGTATCATAGAGTCGGTAGACTCTATAAGTAGGGATGGCCTGAATATGCCATATATGTAACACATTACAAAAACACTAATAACTCAGAGCAACTTAATTTTTAAGATTTTTAACATTCATATTCGTGATCTATGTCAGAATATCTATCTAACAAGACCCCACACATCCATGGAAATGATCAGGTATGCCTGAACCAGCTACGCAGCCAATTTTCAATCTTTCTTTCTATCCAGGGCTAACTCTAGACTGCTTCGACCGTTCACCTTGGTTCGAGTATAAATACACTCCATTTTGGAGCGCACACGTCTGTGGCACGCTCGTTTTGTGTTATCAGGACAGTGATTTAATTGTGGGTGTGTGCAGTGCATTTTGCGAGTGGGAGTGTTCAATTCGCCACTTTGTCATATAATGCACATGCTCATATGGTGTTGCCATGGTGAAATCATGTGACCGATGGTGCCTGCTTGAGCGCTCAGCTGATCAGTGAACTGTTGATAACGGTGGCAAATGCCAACAGTAACTACTGGCCTCTAAAATACGTTCCCGAAACAGAACTTTTTTGTAGCTACTTGGTTCTAAACGGCGTTCTTTCAAGTTTGCCAGTCAGCCAGCTTCGGGATCAAGATAATGAGGGGCGTGGCATCATTTGCAGGTCAGTCTATGGTACTACAATCGCACACTTAACTTGGAAAAATAAATTGGCGCTGGTTTAACACCTGCAGCTATATCTCGAGAATCCCACTAATGCATGCTTAAATAGTGTGTGATGCAAAGACATCCTACTTACAATAAGACTGCCTGGGATTTATTAAAGGAGTAGCTATTCAAGCCTGGTACTGTGCGTTCAGGGTACTAGGTTTATGGTGCTCTAGCCACTGAGTCAATGTTTGGAGACAGCTGCAGTAGCTATAGTGTATTCCCCTCACGAGTCATGAATTTCTCCCCACATGCCAGTATAGTGCTTAATTAGAGTCAAGACTGCCCGACTCAAAGGATAGCACTAACATACTGAGTCAGCAGCACGTACTTCCCCATATTATATTATGGGAGTTGATATCAACAAGTGGATAGGTAGCTGGTCGAGAAAAAAATTTTGAAGTTGTAGTTCCATTTGATGAAAAGGAAAACCATATCAGGTCACCATGGTATACGTAGTCTCATGCCCAGCCTCTTCTGGCTCCACGAGACTAGTCAGCTAGGTGGCATTGATGAAAATTAATGACAATCATATGGATTACCCTGAGGGCAATAAAAAAGAACAGTAACATGTACAAAAAACAATTGACTAAAATTGAAAGATGAAGTAGGGATAGTAGGGTCAAAAAGTACGCGAACAAGTTTTGTAGCTGGGATAACTTACCATATCCATTATACATCCCTACGCTGGCTTTTCTCGATAATTATTATCATGTACCTCTGATTCAGTATGTATAAGTGTCGCAATACTTTGATCTTGACTCTATGTATGTAGGAGAATTCCAAGGGTAGTCAGTGTTGATTGTCCATTCCTGCATGTGCCCCATATAGCTAGCTACTCAAAAAGCAAGCATAGGGATGTATAGTGGATGTGATAAGTTATCCCGGCTACAAAACTTGTTTGTGTACTTTTTGACCCTGCCATCCGTACTTCATCTTTCAATTTATTCAATTGTTTTTTATACTTGTTAAATTCTTGGTTTTATAATTAAGACAGATCACGAAGCCAAACTTTCCAATTACAATTTTAAGCTCGAATCTTAAGGTAGGCCATTGCTAGTATTATCACTCTGCACATAATATGCACAAATTTGTAAAGCAGTTGGTTCTGTCATCATCGTTGCTGTCATATTATATGCATTGTCCACATAAAAATTGCCAAATCTTGATTTCTGGGCAACCTATCGTGTGACTAGTGCCATCACAATGTCACACATGGCACAAAGGTTGAGTTATTGCTCCAAAGTGCTTGATAAAGACCATGAATGCTACATTTTGTCACCTGTTGACCACACCTGTGATTCGATTGCACATGCTGTTCGTCTTGTGCATGCTCAAAAGGCCGAATAGGTAAGGGTCATCAGATTATTTCTACACAAGTCCCAGCTATATGATTTAGAGGTTTATGTTATGGTTCTCACATTCAGACCCAGCAGTTTAGGGGTAGCCAGCTATTCACGGCGAGGGCTAGAGTAGCTATAAAACAGTGACAATGGGCAACTGTAGCCGGGAAACTGTACACAAGCATTGAGGCTCATGAAGTGGTATTTTTCAGGACTCCGACTGGCTACTATGTGTAGAAATCAACAGTGACCGCTAGTTGGTCCATGGAATCCTTAATTGCTGCAGTCAGTCCCTAACAGTTCATCCAGTGTTAGAAACCTTGTTATCACTGTTGGTGTTTAGGTTCATTGCTAATTTGAGGACATGCAGCTGGTATGGAGCTGTTTATCCAGAGAGCCTGGATACTAGGCTAGGGAGTCCATTATTGGAATAGGTGGAAGGGAACAGGAAACCAACCAATGGCAGCTCATCTTAAAATTCGTGGTGCTACCATAGACATACCACATTCTGTTTATAGACAGTGATAAGCAAATGGGAGGTCTTAGTACACACACACGCATCAGACTATACCAACTCACATCATGATACATGAACATGCCTCCATAATATTATGACTATTAAAAATTTGCACCCACTGTTTCAACAAAACTTAACTACATGACTGTGTAGCTTATTAATTAAGCACCTGAAATCTCGTTAGTATTATTTTTTTTTTCATCTTTCACAGCCTTTATAACAACCAGTTCACTGAGGCTGGGAAGAGCCAACTGAGACAAGCAGCAGAGAAGAGGAATAATGATCCAACAAACTATGTTCACCTAGATCTATCATGTTGGTGAAATGTATACGTACGTACATAATAAGGTATTTAATTGTCACAACTATTGGCAGTTTATTTTTATTAGTTAGACCAACATAATGTTTATTTTATACATGTAGCAGATCAGATAAGAATGAAATCTAATTACCCCATACATGCTACCCTAATTGAATTTGCCTTCTAATCTCATTGCTTGGACGACACAGAATTCAAACATTAAATTTTATTTGTTAGTTGCTAGAAGGAATGAAAGGGTGTCTACATTTGCACAATTTTCAGCACTTTGAAGTTTCTGACCTATACCACTCTGGCTATTGTACATTAATAATATTATTACATGCAAGAATGTTACAGCTTCTACCTATAGTTTATAGCCCCTAATTGTTTCAAGATATCCTCCACGATCTCCATGGTGATGTGGGTGTGGCTTAGTGGCATGACCTCGCTCTCCTTTCTGCTGGACTCCGGACATGCCCTCACTTCCATGGCTTCATACCTCAGCCCGACACTGTTGGTGAAGTTGGTGGGTTGGTAGGGAGAGGGCAGGGGAAACTCAACCTCACCCTGTGGGATGAATAATGTCTCAGTAAATCAGATATTAAGTCTTGTTCCCAGACTGCATGGTCCCATTGTAATGAAACTATTTCTTGGTTATGCACACCACATATGTACGGTGCCAAATACTGTATAGTGGGAAACTTGGGCAAGGCTTTATTTTGGCGATTTGGCAAATTCGGTATAGACCACAAAATTATTAATGCACGTGCTCCTATGGCGGTAAGGTTTCAGATCGCCAAATTTAAACTTAATGGAACCTATGCACACAATTGTTGAGCTCGCAGGCAGAATCGAGCCTTGAACTGTAATAATATTATACATGTATTGCCAGACCTCATGGTGAGGTGAGGTCTATGAAACACTACCAACAAAATTTAATACGCAGCAAGCTGGACCTACCAACACAATATACCAATGGTATACTGTCTTGATACTTACTGAGGGAGTCTCCAGTTTAATTGGACACCAGAATGGAACTGGTAGCTTCAGTGTTCCCTTTGTGCCAACCACAATGGCCTCCTTGGGAAGCTCCACGTTTATGGAGCAAGTCAACTGAGCCACCCTCTCACCAGAGTACCTATAATATTGTATTAGTCAGTCTTGACGAAATGTACCAGTATAATAATTATTCTTATGGTGCTAGTATCAGTACATGCATTGTTTGGTGACTATTCCACTGAAATAACTTTGCTACGAGTTTCTTAGTTCTACATCTACCCTTGCTTCATGTAGATTTCATAATGCCTGACTCTCCAACCCAAAATGAGTCTCATGAATGACACCACTTTAAGGGTATAAGCTGTATGACCAAACTTACTTGAGAGTGATGGCAGCAAACTCGTCGATGCCAGTTGAAGCTAGCCATCCTTGAGCATGGACACTCTCTGGCTTCTCTCCAAAGATCATGGTGGCAAAGTCGATGGGGTAGATACCAATGTCGAGTGTGGCCCCTCCCCCCAGCTCAGGCTCCGTGAGACGAGGGGGAATGGTGTCCAATCGGAAAACCAATGTTGGCGTGGACGTACTTCACCTCTCCAATGGCAGCCTCCGCTATTTGTCTCCTCAGCTCCACCACAGCAGGGAAAGAACCGCATCCATACTGCCGTAATTTAATGGTCATGTGATAGTACAGGTATACAGACTCGTGTAACTATAAGGCCACAGCAATTTAATATTCTGTTTCTCATCCACCACCCGCATAGATTTCCAGGATATTGACTTACTTGAACGCACGACGTTACTCTAATTAAAGCGCACTACTAAATACCGCCAATTCAATGTCCCTGTGGATCACGTGCTGTGTTTTTCCGGCTGCACGGTAAATAATGCCACCCGCCCGCATTGATTTTTTTATATTGCATTGGATGAGAAACAGAGTATTAAATTGCTGTGGCCTAATAGTATAATCTAGCCTCGTCCCCAGTCTCCCTCATGTTCTCTATGTTGCACGCAGAGAAAGGAGGGAGCCTGGTAAAATTTATCACGTGCGTGACGTAGGGGTAGAAGCAACTTGGAGTGCGGCGCGCGCAAATCATGACTCAGCACTTTCTGAACGATGATTGTTCTCGAGTTTCCAGAGCGGTTCGTCGCTCAAAGGTGAGTCATACGTTTAGCGAATGATGGTTCCAGGTGATCTAGTCATAAAAGCGATCGCTGGTACGCTCAGATTGTCGATCGTTAACGCGTTCATGGCTCCATCAAAAGTGCTGAGTCATGATTTGCGCGCGCCGCACTCCAAGTTGCTTCTACCCCTACGTCACGCACGTGATAAATTTTACCAGGCTCCCTCCTTTCTCTGCGTGCAACATTGAGAATATGAGGGAGACTGGGGACGAGGCTAAGTATAATCCATGTAAGCTTACATCTTCCAGGAGGGCCTTATTTTGGGAAGGGAGTGATGGGAATCCTCTCCACTAGTATGCGGCTCTTGAGTCTTCCTTCTCAAAACAATGTAGGTGGTTCATTGCCATTTCCCCCATTCCACACACTCAATGAGTCATCATCCAGCCTTGAACTAGATTCTCCCCAGAAACCTTGCGCCATCATCATGCTCTTGATCATGTGTTTTCTCCAAAAAGACGAAATTATGCTGAAATTTTTAGAATGAGGGGCGTGGCCACCAGTTTCGTCGATGTCGGAATTTGCATATTGAAGCCTCTGTCCTGTAATAGTGTCTTGATAAATTAAATTCAAGATGGCTGAATCTAGTCTTGTTCGTCGGCTACACCATTCAAGGCGAGATGAGGTGAGCTCTATTTAGATCAAAATACTGTAGTGTGGATCTATAGAATACTGACCATACTTGTATTTGACTGCAGGAATGTCGCGAGGATATCGATGAGATAAAAGTGTGGTCCTCATACTTGGATAAAATAGTATTATCCATCCAAGATCCTGATCACTTAGCAGAGGATGCAGCCAGCTGTGGGCTCATTTCAGTACAAATAAAAACTGTGATACTAACTGCTGGGCTTTCTGCTGACGACAGAGCCTGGGTTGTTCTTTTAACGATTGATAGCCGGATAAGAGAGAGTCCTCAGCTCCTTCAAACTCATGTGATCCCAGTGTTGAGGAGACAGCCAGGACTGGACAGGATCGTGTCCACTCTACACGCCAGCTGTGGTAAGTAAACCGGTATTAGAATGAAAAACTTGACCACATCCCCACTAGCTGCATAGTTCTAATGGTACATATGGTACAAGGTCCCGTATTTATTCGATTAGTAGCCGCGGCTACTATTAATTTCAGCCTTGCTGGAGTGCGGCTACTAATCGAGGGCGGCTCTTATTCGAGGAAGGCTTTTATTTATTTTGGAGAGATACCTTTGCGCCGATCCGGTGGTATCTTGTTGTGATAGACTAGTTTTTCAGGACTACTTTCGAATAGTCGAGATATTATGATCGAAAAACAGCAGCAGAACCAAGCCAGGGACATCTTCTGTCATGCTTTTGCCTCGAGCTGACGATTGTTCATGGCGTGTGGACGTGGCCACACCCACTTAATTGTGTTCACGCATGCATGCGGCTACTATTCGAGGGCGGCTACTATTTCTCTGGCGAAGCTCCAGGTACGGCTACTATTCGAGGGCGGCTACCATTCGGGGTGCGGCTTCTATTCGGTAGTATGTGCGTATATGTCCACACTATATTAATGACTCTGAGGCACCGGCATCCATGCGGCTTGTAGACTATATACAGAGTCAATCACAGAGATGGAGTCTGAGACTGACTCTCGACCTCGACGTAACAAGTTTTGATACTTCAATCATAGGAGATGAATTTGACAGCAGCGCAGTACAGTTTCCGAGCTTCAGATCGCTCGTGGTATGGCACGCCACCTGCATGATGCTATATATAGCACAAGGCTAGCTTTGTTTATTCAGGAGATTACATCAGCCAAGAGAATACGTGAAGTTCGGCCTGTGGTACTTGTCAGAGAAAGTAGCACTCAGCTTTTAATGTATTCGCTGGATACGTGTGTCAGATACTCTACATACTTACCGATTTTCAAGTGTCAGAAAGCCTCCAGCGAGGCCCTGAATTTTCGAGTAATTACCTCATAGATTACACTATAGATTATACCATAATTACCTCATAACTGCAGAAAAGTAGCTTGCTACTGGGGATGTATTAAAAAACTTACTACATCCCTCGAAAGTATTATACTGCGCTACTGTACGCCGCCAATATCAATTTCGGACACATCAACAAACTGTGCATGCTCCATATTGCATAATAGTGGGGTGCGCGGCTTGAGCCGGTTGACCCTCTGTCTGCCATGTGTTAGATTGAATAGGGAAATCCCCCAAGAGTACAAGCTGGCCAAAGAAAGCAAACTGAGAGAATCACCATATTATATCATTGATAGTCCATATATAAGCTCTTGTACACTAGGTTCAAATTCTGTGCCCCAACAACCTTTCATGCGAGCTAAACATTTTGAAGCAGTCTTCACGGCAATTACATCAAAAATTTCATCATAGGTTTCGTCATAATTACCTCATAGGTTGGCCAAATTTTTTTATTGATTGGGACTCGGGATGTAATTTAGGTTTGTAGGATACTTTCTGTGTACATGTAGAGCTGCATTTCTTTGAATTACTCCCTGTGAGTACTATTGCATGTGCATTTCAGAGGTGTCATGATTAAGGTACAAAACTAGAGCTTTGTGGAACACATACCCACATCTGCATCAGGCATCTAGCTATCAGTGCATAGAATAAGAAATGCAGCTGCATACATGTGCCTGTTGATATCCTGTACCTACATTGATATTTTGCTACATTATGCACATGTATCGGAAAATCGTTCTTTTCTTGAGTTTTCCCAGCCAGTTTACTACACGCGGAAAGAGTCTAGTAAAATGCTTATTCAATTTTAGTTTCGTGTGGCAAGATCTCACCACGTCCAACCAGATTGCAGAATGGTGCCATGTCATCCAGGTGTCCTTGAAAAAGATTGCAATGCTCCACTGTTTACTCAGACCCTCTTTACTAGTGGGAGAATTAGGTACCAAGATGAGCATAGCACTCGGACTCCATTGTCAAGATGGGTTTGAGGTACATGGTACAACTGGTTGTATACAGAGATTTACAAATACCAATTGCCTTACACTTGGGCAGGCTTAAGGATGAAGTCTCCAGTAAAGATGGAGAGAGTGCATGGGTTTGCTTGAATGCATTTCTTTAGCTGAGGAGTGATCAGATGAAACACTGTTACAATTCCAGCATTGGAGAGGGTAAATCACTTTGGAAAGATGATCTTGCATGTTATTGGCCTCAGCGGAGAAAAGGACTTTCACATAAATTGTAGAGATCTTGGGGGGACGATATATTGTAGCCAATAAAACTGATTATCGGATTTAGTTTGGTCCCTATGCTAAGCCAAAGGTTATCCACCACAATAGAGTGGCTGCCACTCCAGACCTTCAAGACAGATTTCGGTTTCAATTCCAAGCCCAAATAAGATCACAAAGATATTGACGCCCACCTCGTAGGTTTGCTTACTTCTGTACCCATAGCAAGCAAGTGGGGGAATAGTGTGAAGGAACAATGGGCATTGGCTACTGAGCCAAAATGATTTGTGAACAATACCTAGTTTGAGAAACTGAACTATTTTACTCTAACATTAATTATTGTTTTACTACGCATTTGTCATGTGTGTGTGCTCATGTGCATCAAGTTAAAATTTAAATCCTTAAGTTTCCCACTATATGGTAGTTTTGTCTCACGTATAGGAGGATTCCACGCAAATGTGTGAAGGAATTTTAATGAGATGTAAATGATATTCAATGCCATTTCAGGAAGTTCCAGCCAGGGTTCTGTCACACCCGTTGGTGGGAATTGAATGTATTGTACTCTATGGGAATAGCGTGCATTATCATACTAGCCAAGCGAATAGTTGCTCTCTCGAAAAAGCGCCTCAGCTACATGTACATAGTGTACGGCACCCTAGAGTGCCATAGCTAGCGCCGTTTTTCGGTACCTACCCTGAAGCTCTGTTCAGCCTCCAATCCTCCTATAACCCCCCTTCTCTGATTATAAAATGTAGAGTTATAAGCCAATAAAAACAGTAGTTACAGCTAGCAAACTAGCTATTGGAGTCGCAATATGCCTTACTTTGTCGTTTTCCCCATCAAATAGCGAAAGAAAGTGCAGCCCATAAAATTATGGTATTAGTCAGTCGGTAATGGTCGTCACACGGAAATGTCGCAATCTTGCGAATAAGCCCCCTCCCCAGTTTACCAAAATTAATGCTAGCACACAGAAAAGGGGAATGTAATCTCTGGAATCTACGGTATTATTACGATGAATGGTACAACAATATAAACTGCAATGATGTAGTGGGAGTGCACACTATGTTGATGACCCTTTACCATGTGCACCATTACAACTGCAGCTACTGGATCAAGCATTTCATTGTAGTGCTATACCAGTGTTTATGCTATTGTCTGGACCTCATCTGGGGCCAATAACACTTGGTGTGTAATTTTAACTTTCATAGCTAATATCTTAAGGACACTTGTTTGCGGGTACTAAATTTAGCGAAATTAGCGATTTGGCATATTTCGCTAAAAATTATACCATGTTAATATTGAATTGTTAAGCATTTTCGGATAAATAGAATAAGCAATTTTAAAAGAAACAACCACACCCTTCTACATCCTCCCACTAAGCTAGCTAATAATAGTACCGTAGAATCCTGCGATTACGCCCCCCCCCCTCACGCATAAGCCCCCCCTGCATTTTTAGCTCAAGTTCCTGTATACTATAATTAATCTAATACAACGTATGATCCAATCTAACGTAAGAAATTAGCATTAATTTTTACCAATTCTCATAACGTATATATACGGAGCGATTGACGACCTTTACCAGAAAACCACGCTTTTTTCAAAATTGAAATTATTTTTTTCCATATGTAGTATTAGATTAAGTACGGTAGGTACTTTTGTCTTGCGTATAAGCCCCCCCCTACCTGACTGTAAAATGGAGTCCATAAGTCAATAAAAACAGTAGCTACAGCTATATAGAAAACTAGCTATTTGTGTCATATTATGCCTTACTTTGTCGTTTTTCTTGAGTTTTGCCAACCAAACAGCCAGAGAAAGTACAGAGATTGCGCGCCCACGTGGCATTCGACGGTCGGTAATGGTCGTCACATGGAAATGTAAGGATCCCGTGTATAAGCCCCCTCCCCACTTTTGCCCAATCCTAGCATGCACAAAGGGGGGGGGGTATAATCGCAGGATTCTACGGTACTCAAGCTAGAGCTCGGCCTCGGGTCCTGATTCACTGTCAGATTCATCATCCTCCTCATCGCCTGACATCACTGATGCTGTTCCATCGTCAAACGTTCCGTTTTCTGATTTTTTATAATGCTCCACCACTAACTTGTCGTACTTCTTCAATACCTGAGTGTTGCTGTCTCCTATATCCATGTCAGTGGTTGCACGAACGGGAATTTCTAAACCACCCTGAACCAACGGGGATGGATGATAACAAACACTGATGACTTGGCATGACGCTCTCCCTCCGTAGATAATTTTGGTGATGTACTTGATGGAACTATTGTATTGCCCAGTGAAGACCCTTTTGAGGAATTCTGTTGAGAATAATTGCCACAGTATCATTTCAATAATCACCAGTACTGCACCCTCGCGAAAGAGGGCCCATGGGAAGTGCACCTTACATTGGGCCAAGATTGGGGGATGGGCCGATATTCAAGGTATCAGTATCGCGTTTATACGCGAAAGAGCGTCCAGGTAAGTTACCCACGCTAGCTTCATAATTTGTATAGTAGCAGCGGCTACTATTGATTTCAGCCTTATTCAAGCACGGTTACCAATCCAGAGCAAGGGCGGCCGCGATACTTCACCGTGTGTCGTTGAGTGCAGCCTTCTTAAGTGGGCATGGCTACGATCGCTAGCCGTGTACACTCGTTTTTTTTTGCTGAAACGTGGCATAAAGCTAGCTAGGCTTAGTTTTACAGCTGTTTAGCACGTTACCTATCGATCTTACATAGACTATTAGAAATTCAAATAAGTACCCGCTAAATGCACTATTTCCCAAATCCGCTAAATTTTATATACTGTAAACTCTGGTTATTAAGCGCATGCTCTCTTCTCGTCACAAGCTATTGTTTATTAAGTGCATGCACTTAATAGGCGTGGCGTTCTATAAACCTGACCTTGACCAGCTGGAAAGTATGTGGAGTCCAGATATCTTTGGAGAAAATATTTAGTGATGGCCACGAATAACACTGTCATGCAAGAAGATTGAGTTTCAGACAAATCACCAGCCCTCATCATCTTAAGCAGCAGCTGTAAACGCTAAAGTGCTCGATCGATCGAACCAGCTAGCGCTAACGCTAGCGGCTAGCGCGGGCCTCGCATCCATCACGTGCCCAAACGTTTGTGGGCGTGATTATGTGCCATATAAGCGCATATCCTTTATTAAGCGCATACTGTCGTTCCGTTTACCACTATAAGCGCATGCGCTTATTAACCAGAGTATACGGTACCCATAAATAATTGTAGCCCTAAGGTAATTTTCTGTGTTTGAAACGCCATAAGGTTGCTTATGGCGCTTCAATTGTATGTGTTGTGTGGATTTCTCTGAAGACACTTCGTTATTCAGCTTTAGCATCATTTGCTTATAACCATAGCACTGCCATGGCAAGTTCTTGATGAAAGAATAACATCAGTGGGTTCTTTTCACTAGATAAAGTGTGTAAATTTAGTTTCATCAACAGCTGCCATAAAACTACTGCTGACAGATGATCATAATAAGCTTCTTGATGTGATGTACTAGCTATTACGTAAGCTGAGGTCACATGCACATTCCATATACCATAGAATCCCGCAATTACGCCCCCCCCCTCATGCATAAGCCCCCTGCATTTTTAGCTCAAGTTCCTGCATAGATAGTTTTGTCTCGCATATAAGCATAGATTATATATTCCCCTATATAATCTATGATATACCCTACTGCACTGAATGCATGTGGTAAAGATGGTTAGGCAGGGCTATCTAGGCTACCAGGAAGCAGGAAACCACTAGTATTACCCGGTAGCTACATAGCGTAATTTAAGAAAGCATAAGTAGCAAATGGGGCTCATGATAATAGAGAGACTCTGAATGCTCCTCTCCTCTATCACCCCTTCTGACTATAAAATGCAGACATTACAGACCATAAGCCAAGTAAAAACAGTAGCTACAACTAACAAAGTAGCTATTTGTGTCATTATGCCTTACTTTATCGGGGTTTTTTTTCGAGTTTTGCCCACCAAACAGCCAGAGAAAGTACAGAGATCGTGTGTCCACATTGCATTCGACGGTAGGTAATGGTCATCACACAGCAATGTTAGGATCCCATATATAAGCCCCCTCCCAGCTTTTACCCAATGCTAGCATGCACAAAGTGGGGGGCGTAATCACGAGATTCTACGGTATAATTACCAGGTGTTCATGTTCTACGCGTATAGTACGTAGACAACGCATGATTGAAATTATAGTGGAGTATGAAAAATTGTCCTGTGCAGCCAGCCACACAATCCAATTCCAGGCAGCTGTCTTATACCTAAGACTTGTATATATTAACATAATTATAGTGTTTGATTTTTGTAGAATTATACCAGTGGAATAAAAACAGATACCAAATATTTTGTCCGCTGTAGAGAGGGTTTTTTTCTCATAATGATTGACCGTACCCCTTCTATATATAGTCGTGGCCAATTATGATGAAGTATGACTGCATGTATATATATTATTATATATAGACTTCAACTTGAAAAATATAGATGAGAGGTTGAATGATTTACGGTTCTTCTATTTGTAAACAAATCTAGACTTTATTAATTGCCACTGGCACTGCTGGTCACCGGTACTTACATGTACCAGGTTTGATGATGGTTGAGGCAAACTGCATGGCTGTTGTGTGAGGTCATTCATTATTGCACATGCAGGCTCAAACAGAACCAAAATAAGTGTCCATCAGATGGAATGTTAGAATGCATTATCACTGATTCTATTGTAGATGAAAGCGTCGAGGAAATCGATGTTGAAAGAAATGATTCAGACTCAGAGACTTCCAGCTGCTCTCCAGAGCAGCCTAGTGTTGTTCGTGAGCCAGAGCAACCACAGTATATCTATATATCAAGCGGAGAGGAGTCCATCGCAGAGGAAGGGAACATCCATCAGCAAGGTATGGCGTAACTGTTGTGATTAATTTGCCTATAAATGATTCCTGGATGGCACAGTATTATAGAGTATATATTGAATATATCATTCATATGCCTATAGGTGGCATATTTCTTAAAGCAAACGTTCCAGGAGGGTGCCCACAGAATGATTTGTCTGAGGACTCTAATAAATGATTTGCTATCTGTAGTTTCGTCGGGTTCCCCTTGTCTCGTTATATATGCTTGATGCATAATACCTTACCCTCGCAAAAGAGGGCCAACTACGGAATATCGGCCCACCCCCCACTTTGGGCTCAATTTCCTGCTAAGGTCTAGTGTTTACTCGAATATGCGCCTGTGTGTAGCTACCCTTGAAATCGCAGCTCAAATTGCTGGTTTATGAGGACTAAACTTCGAATGATCTATGTAAGATCGATAAATAACCTAATAAACAGCCATAAAACTAGCTTTATGATGCCACGTTTCAGCACAAATCAGTAAACGTGCACGGCTAGCGATCGTAACTATGCCCACTTAATACGGCTGCAGTCAACGACACAGAGTGAAGTATCGCGGCCGCCCTTGCTCTCAGGATTGGTAACCGTGTTTCAATTAGGTACTAGCCGCTGCTACTATTCAAATTATGGAGATAGCGTGGGTAACTTACCTGGGTGCTCTTTTGCGTCTAAACGCGATACTGATAGCTCGAATATTGGCCCATCCCCCAATCTTGGCCCAATGTAAGGTGCACCGCCCATGGGCCCTCTTTCGCGAGGATACTATAATTATAATCAGCTTAGCAGGGTTGTGTGGACGACCTGAATTCATAATCATCTATGGTGTGTATATCTATAGCATGCCCATAGAAGTATAATCGTTGTGAGCCTCAGCGAACCCAAAAACGGTATAGCTATACGTAAGGTATATATAGCAGCATAATAATATTACAACAATTACGTACATGTAGAAGGCTTCCTTGTGGATATCCTTTTATAGTAGATACCTTAATGGGAAGTGTTGACACATTATGGGTCAACACCACTCTGGGGTAAGCGGTGTATTTAAGCTCAACTGAGTTATCATTTCGAGCTCCTGCCGCCGTGGTGTTTGGTTGATTAGAACGGGTAAGAGAATTTGAAATTTTTGGATCAATGATCAACAAATTATTAGGAAGTAAATAAATTTGCTATTTGGGCTACGGGTAACTAGAGCAAGTATAGTATGTACATGTATTAAAAGCTTTACATAACTCATTATTTTTGTCCTTGCACAGACTATGATGGATTTAATCTTGAAGGTGTTGATGATTCAATACTTGGTAAGAAATTCTACATTACAATTATGATGTGGGATAAAGCAAATCTTGCAAATCAGACCCTCTTACAATAATAAATCAAGAAAGGGGTCTAGTCAAATGCATACTGTATAGCCGGAAAATTTGGCAGATTGGCCTCAACCAGCGACAACAAAAATACTGATGGATTTTAATTTGTGGATAACTGAGTTCTATCTAGCCATGCCCTAACTTTGGTACCTGTGCGTGTACGCTTGAGAGACTATTGATAATACACAACACTATATCTAACTCACCGCACTGTACATGTATATACATTGTATACATGGCTGTGTAGTTAAAATCACTGGTGATAACTGATTATGTCAAGCGTTAATTATCGCTCGGTATAATATTATGCGCACGAGGGGTATGTTACCACTTTAGGTTATTGCCTGCATAAGACATGTGTGCAACAAAGTGAACGTACCAACCTATTTTACACACTAAGAATGTACAGGAAATTTGGGGAATCTCGCAAACAAACGCCGTGTTTTGGATTTGCGCATGTGCAAAAAATTGAAATTCACCTCAGCAGTGCTGAGTGAATGTATAGTGAAGACATGCCTGCTAGCAGTAGAAGGGTCCACTTTAAGATTACTATAGCGACCGCCTTGACGTTGTAACCTAGAGCAACCCGTTGCCACATCATGCGACATCGTAGGCCTTAACTATATTAAGGAGATTTTCTATCAATTGATCGATATCGCCCGACATACTTGCATTTTACAGACAGTATAACCTTCGCTACCTTGGCACCACTGCGGCGAGTTTCAAATTTTTCCGCATGCACAAACCCAAAGCACCGCAAGATTCCCCGAATTTCCTGTACATGTATACCTATGTAGGTGAGGAAAATGCTTTTAATATCAAGGAGGCGACTGCAACACTAGCAGCTGGATTCTACTCTGTTGGAGCGGCATTGGGACTACCACCGTCAGAGTTGAATAAAATTCGTAAAAATTGTCCACATGACTGTGATGAAGCACTCTTTCAAGTCATAATTGCATGGCTTAAACAATCGTATGACACAAGTAAGCATGGGCACCCATCATGGAAAAAGCTAGTTAGAGCAATTGCTTCTGAAGCTGGAGGACAGCATCCTGCTCTAGCTCGGAAGATTGCAGCTGCTTATGGAGGTAAAGTGAAATCAGTTGTTCATTTCTCGGTAATCTTGACAAGTGGATTGTGTTTGCAGCCAGTAGGAAACGGCAACAAAGTAATGATGGAGGTGTTCCACGACTAAAGCAACCCCATATTGAGGATGGTAAGGAAATTGTGCAATATACTTGGGGAGTGCATGGGGAGGAATGGGCCGTTGCTGGTAACCTGTCCCATTTGTGTGCGAATTCTGTTTATGCGGCGGTTGCATAAGTTTGTATCGCATAAATTTTTATCACGCCATAGTAACTGTAACATTGCAAGCATGAAATATTTGAAACTAAAAATTGCATGAATTTTTCGACAGGTCCGTTTCCCAATTCGTTCACGTGCATACTAGTGTCACTTCGCGGCATCACCTTTACAAGCAGCTATAATTTCTGGATTGGCCTGTGATTTGTTATCCCACATGTGTGCAAGGGATAAAATAATCCACCGGCAGTGGTACAAATATCATTATATGTTGAGATCTTGGCATCTAAGCAACTTATAGGCCCGTCAAAATGGCAAAAGACTGGCTTCAGTATACTTAGAATCATTTGGCACAGCCCCCAAGAGTCATAAATAGTGCATTTTTTGTTGGCCATCTGGTTATGCGCATAACTGGCCTAGTATAAGTAGGTAAGGATCATCAATAACATGCATGATATAAAGTACAGACAAATGCATGGTGTGTGTATATACACATGGATTGTATCAAGCATATACTGTTGAATCCTGCAAGTACACGCCCCCTCCCTTTGTGCATGCCAGCATTGGGCAAGGGGGCTTGTACACTGATCCTTGCATTTCTGTGTGACGACCATACCGACTGTTGAAGGCACTTTCTTCAGCTGGTTGGTTGGCAAAACTTGAAAAAAATAAGGCATCATATTATGACACGCATGACTAGCTTGCTAGCTGTATTCGTATACTGTACTCATTCGAATAGTCTAATAGCCTGAAATTTAGATTTAATGCCATACGACAATATTCCGTTCGGATAATTAGAGCGAGTATGGTAGCTACTGTGTTTATTGGCTAGATAATCTACCTTTATAGTCGTGGGGGGGGGGGACTTATTTGTGGGACAAAACTACCTATGTAGGAGCTTCAGCTAAAAGTGCAGGGGACTTAATATGTGCGAAGCGGATATGTAATTACGGGATTCTCTATTATGTCATACCTACCATTATCTGCCCTACCAGGTACTCTTATCAAGTTTAGGCCTAAATTGGCTGATTTCTACTCAAAGAAGCCAGAGGTTCCAAAGGGCACCTGGCCACCCGTCAAGAAGACACATTTTGTCAATCTTGCACTAATAAAGCAGACAGCAATAAACTTTGCCAAGGATTATGTACGCCAGACTGTCCATGGTTCCATCGATGACATCATCAAAGACAAGGAGCAGATTGACTATAAAGATGCATTTGCTGAGCTTGAAGATGGTGCGCTGGTGCTTATGGAGGGAAGACCTGGCTGCGGTAAAACGACTCTCATGCATAAGCTTAGTCAAGACTGGGAGAAACGAGAAATTTTAGCGTCACACTTATTTTTCCTTGTCCACTTTCGAAGATTTAGTAATAGATCCGATATAGAACTATCAGATATTTTGCGAGCATCTACAATGGAGTATACCGATGAAGAAATTAAGGAATTATGCACATGCATTGAGAAGGACAGTGGTAGAGGAATTGTATTCGCTTTGGATGGTCTGGACGAGTACTGTCCCAAGTCAAAGCAAAATCTTTTGTATAATCTCATCAAAAGAGAACGCTTTTCTAATGCTGTTGTGATTGTTGCATCTCGACCAGCTGCCTCTCAGAAATTTCGTAAATATGCAACAAAGCATGTTGAAGTTCTTGGATTTTTGAAGCCACAGATACAGGAGTACATCGAAGGCTATTTCTGTGGATATCCCGACAAAGCTCAAAGTCTTCTGAGATATTTAGATCATCGTCTAAATGTGATGCACATGTGTTACCTCCCACTGCATTCAGCAATGGTGACATATCTGTACGATATTGAAGGAGCCAATCTTCCCCAGACTGAAACAGAGATATACAGACACTTCACTCTATGGACACTCATTCGCTCTATACAGAAAAGGAGTGATGATCCAGATGAGCCATTCATTCTTAACGATTTCAGCGAGCTTTCACCTGACGACAGACTAGTATTTAATCTCATCCTAAAATTAGCCTTCAATGCAACCATTGAGTCTAAACAAGTTTTCACTCTTAAGGAAGTCAAAGAACAAATATCTGAACAATTACCCAGCTCTGGTTCAGGAAACGATGGAAATTCACTAGGACTTATAGTCATTGATCGATATTTTGTGAAGTATGGACTTGATGAGATCTATACCTTCCTCCATCTCACATTTCAAGAATTCCTCTGTGCATTTTATATAGCAAGTCAGACCGAGGAGAAGCAGAAGGAAATATTGGAGACTCATGCTTCCAAGGAGAACTTAGCTGAGGTGTGGAAGTTCTTTTGTGGAATTGGGAAGTGTTCGTCTGAAAATTTCTCCATACTGTTGCGCGAAGCTCAGTGTAAAGTCAAAGCTGAGAAGAACTACAGCAGAAAGATAACAATTCCTAACACTTCACTTCATCTTCACTGCGCCTATGAATCTCAAAAGGAGTGGATGTGCTCTCAAGTTGTACAAACACGTGAATCATGTATCACGCTTCATGACCAATCATTAACTCCATCAGATATGACTGCTTTAGGATACGTTATAAGACACTCTGAGATACCTTTAAAGGAACTAAATATTACCATGTGTCATCTTGGTGTGGAAGGTCTCGCAGCTCTGCTTACAGAGATTGGAGATCAGAATCTATCTTTAGAGAAATTAAGGTAATGTTATGATGTCACTACTCAGCCTCCAAGCCATGCCCATCCATGATCTCATTACACTGAGCATGTCCATTGTTTTGCCAGACTGGTATTCTGGGATGGCACTGCGCCGGTGCACTGACACCCTAGTACTAGGTGGATGTGGAAGAACACCTCAACCATAGTCGATGGCAATGCAATGGGGGTGGCTTGTACACTAATGGTCTTAGTGGATTTTAGATCTGATTTCTGATTGTTGTGACCACACTGTAGTTTACGAGTACTGTGTACCATAGCATCCTGGGCGAGCACCCACCCCCAAGTAGGTACCCATGTACCACTTTTCAAAAATATGACGGCCTCCATACAAATGTATATGCAATATGCACGGGTGAAGCCAAAGTCAAGAATTATGCTTACCCTGGACACCATGGTATTCACTGAATCTAGCCTGTAGGTTCACTACAGTGGGGCGTCTGTGTGGCATAGCACTTGTCTCAAGCCATTTACTCTCTACACAAGTTGGGCGCTTGCAGCACTGTCCAATCCCCATTTGATTTTGATCACACGTATAATATATTGCAGACTGCAAAACCACAAGTATATGCTGCACAGTTTGGCACATGGTAAGCACCCAAGCAGTGAAAATTGGGACTTACAGTAGAGTGAGCACCCATGGGCGTAACACTATGGTGTGTGCACATACAATAGTTTAAGAGTGCAGTTTGGCTATGATGCCATGCACTGTTTGCTATGTTCTGGCCAGGTAGTCTTGTGTGTACTGGGTACTGAAAACCAGCCATCCCTTGTAGCCCATACTGAGGACTTGCATATACTTTCTAATATGCATGCATGGTGTAGCTAACAATCAGCAAGAGAACATTTAACTTGCTGGACTAATGTATAATCAAGCGCTTATCAACTGGCTAAAGAAGGGTATTTCGAAATATTATTTCTACTTTGCCGGGTTTGAGGCAGCATACAAGATTTCACTTACTTTTTACATTCTCACACAGTTTCAGTAGTACAAAAATCAAGCAAGAGATGGTGGAGAGGTTTGCAGCTTTCCTTACCGTTTGTTCTTCAGTGGAGGATTTAGAGTACGTTATACTTATGGGATCTGGGGACGAGACTAGATATTATGTGTAGATTACTCTTTAGTTCAGTGAATACATTAGGAATCGCCATGCACCTCTTTCTCTGACGAGATAAAGACGTGAGGCTATAGCCATGAGTGTAGCATGTATACAGTAACTTTACGAATCTCATTCATGGCTGGCTATTCTCATGATAAATCAGTATGATGACAAAAGAGTTCATCTTTGGTACTTTTTGAAGTATACATGAAACTTTTTACTGGATAAAAATTTTATCAAGCTCAGCTACGTACCTTTGTATTGCAGATATAATTTAATTTTCGCCAATGTGGTGGAGCAATCTCTAATACAGGACAAAAATTTGTGTGATAAAATTTTTACCAATGTGAGCAGGTGAAGAAAATTGGCAAATTTTTTCTCCTGGCGAAAATTTCTGCGTACCGTATACTTTCTAATATACTGTATAGCCGGAAATATTGGCGGGCATTAAATTTGGCGGTTGAGCCCCAAATCTCTATTGCAAGAATATTGGCAGATTTAAATTTGGCGGTTCGGTACGGGATCGCCATACGTATATATGCGAGTAGGAAATTTTGGCGGATTTTAATTTGGCGGTTGCAATATAGACCGCCAAACCGCCAAATTTAATTCCCCACCAAATTTTCCAGCTAGACGGTAGGCGCCCCCAAAAAATAATTACAGATCGCGCAGGCGCCTCCAAATGGAACCGAAAAATTCACGAGCAGGTCAAAGGGCGCCTAAATTAGGGAGGCGCCTAAGAGTTGCAATTAGAACGGCTCTGGAAGCTTTGCCAGAGCACAAGCGCTATCACTAATCGGTCCTATTTAGTGGCAATGAATATGACAGTGGCGAGAACAACAAAAATGTGGTTCTAGTTTCAGTTCTTTTTGGAAATTTCACTCTGATTGCTCGAGTTGTCGGTACCGTAGCCATCAGAATGGTTGTCTCTAACTCCAGAAAGACATCAAAGCAGTGGGTAAGTGCCCATATAAATGTAGGAGACAGCTTAGTTTGACATCTAAACTGCTAGCTCGATAGATCAATCGATGGTATGATAGCGGTATTGCCATATTGCACGTGCATGGAAATCCGTTCCAATTAAATAGGTGCCGCCTAAAAATAATTGATGTCTGGAGAGGCGCCTTAAATTAGAACCGAAAAAATTGCGCAGGTCTCAAAGGGCGCCTAAATTAGGGTGGCGCCTATATTAGAACATATACGGTATATAATACTGTACATGTAAATTATTATACTATATAGAACGAAAAATATTCTTTAGATGATCATTTTTCTTATATAGTCTGTATCTTTACCTGGAGGGCATGAAAGACACGCTCTGCTACAAATTCAGGAGGCCCACAATTGGTCAGAATTGTAGTGCCGTGTGCACAAACAAGGGTAGCCAAAGAGATACATCTTCGACTCAAACAAACAGCACAAAGTACCATACATTTCGTGAGGCCTGCTTAGAAGGCCACCGAGCCTCGAGCGAAGTGAGAGGCAAGGTCTGTTCTTTGTCGTGCCTGTCGATAGTTTGGTGGTAGATTTGACATTCGAACAGAGCGAGAATGTCGCCATTGCAGTGGTTAGTTCGAGATTGAGGGGTGCTGTCTACGCAATAGTAAGTTCAAAGTTTATGCCGCTTTTATCTTTGCATGTGCACTATACAAATGGTTGATACTGTTTTGATTTTCTCTGAGCATTTGAGCTTACTGAAACGTGTTAATAGCTAATGCGTTATTAGCCACATTATCCTACGACATCGATTGTGACATCAAACATACTTATTTTGTGTGTACAATGTAGAGTATCATATCATGTATTCTTTTAGCTTATCCAGCTGTGTATCAAAGAGTACTCTGACGGGCATTAGTAAGAAGATTCAAGAATTGTCTTCACTAACAACACTAAAGTAAGCTAACAATTTGATGTTAGTCAAGGGTATGCATGAGAGTTAATATTTGTAAATGGTGTAAACCTCTTATTTTGATTAATTGACTGGATGCATTCTGATATTTATTCTGTCTATATATTTTATCAATAGCATTTCATCAAATCGATTGGGAAACACTGGTGATGCTGTCAAGGCATTTATTGACAAGCTGCCCAAACTTCAAACACTGAAGTAAGCATGGGTTTCAAACATGATTATTATAATATTGTAGCATACATGATCTGATAAGTCACCTGTTGATCCTGAGACTGGAGGCTGATATAATTTTATATACAAGTAATAGATGAGGTAGAGATGGCAGGCCAAAAACTACACAAACAAGATTTGTATGTTTTATCTTGTCCACTATACTGTACTTGCTCTAATTATCCGAACGGCCAAAAAATATCGTCGTTCAGCGTTAAATAGAATTCGGCCAATGGCTTGTTCGGGTGTAAATAGAACGGATCTGGTGAAAAAAAAATGGAGAAAGCACTAGCAGGGTTTATTTCAAGGGGGGGCTTTCACCCCCCCTGGAAACTTGGTTGCCCCCCCCCCTAGAAAACATACCATGGTACCACAATATTATTATTACTAGAGAGAAAGAGAGAGAGAGAGATGTAGCTGCATAATATAATGAAATGGTAGCTAAAAGGTTGTTGTCATCGTCATTATATTATAAGCTCTCAGAAGCTACAAGGAGCAATCTCAGGGGTCGTAAAATTAAAAAAATTTCCTGGGGAAGCATGCCCCCAGACCCCCCTAGATGGGTGTGCTTACGCACGCACTATGCTGATTCTTTCCACTTTCCCCCCCCCCCCCCCCAAAATATTTGGGCACTAAGCATTTGCCCCCCCTGGAGCAAAATCCTGAAATAAACCCTGACTAGCGACGAAGAAACAGCAGTCGATGTCCAACTACAGGTTTATCGTCATCAGCTCTAGAGCTCCAGTATCGCTGAATGATCGCAAAATGATCGCCGTCTGTGTCTAAGATGTGGTAGCCACACTCCTACACTCCTTGATAAACGTGGAAGAGTTGTGTCGAGCTCCTGCCATGCCATACCGCATGGCTGTTTGGTTGATCAGAGCGGGTGAGAAAACTTGAAATTCAAGATGTTTGAGGAATTAGGAAGGAAATAGAATGTTCGAATCTCATGCATGTGTGTATAGCATGGCTCACAGTGTATGCAGTGTGTCGGTGCACTGTATAAGCTGAAAGCCTCTGTGACATACCTAAACTGAATTATGCACTTGAGAGCCACTGCCTGTTTACACTGTCCACTGCATTGATAACTGACCAGCGAAGCACAGAATGGCAGTCAGTCATGTATCTGAGGTAGGTGCCATATGTACACAGACTGGCAACAGCTGCATACTACTTCACCACTATGCCGAGTATATGTACCTTGAATGCGTACTTTCTCTCTGACAACCCTTACCATTTAAGGGTTCGGACGGACAGACAAAAATCACCAAACGATTGCAGTAACTCTCCGCCTATGCTTTGCAGCGAGGATTAATTAAGGTGAGAGGTATAGGCCGTCTTGAGTTAGCCCTTGCTATTTTTAACACAAACTGGTTCAGGGATGCCTGATTGTTTCCATGGATATGTGGGGGCTTGTATTCTGGCATAGATCGTGAATAAAAAATATTGAAATTTAAGATGCTTTGAGTTATTTACACTTGTGTAACGTATTACATTTATGGCATATCTGGGCCATCCCTACTTATAGAGTCTATGGATGGAGAGACGTGAACTATGCTCTCTATTTACTTTTTATCCACCGTTTCGGATACCTCGTCTATGGGTATTCGCTTTATTGGTCCACCTACCATGTATTAGCCCTTTAAGTTTGTACTTCCTATTAAGTGCTTGTTTTTGCTAGTTGCCACTAGCTACAAGCGCATGCACCCAACAACCAGGGTCTACAGCAATATGTATTACTATCAAATTATGTAGGGTAAACTTTCATAAAGACTTTCGGTGGTATATGTCGATGAAGAAAAAGGGTGAACTTAAAGATAGTATAAAGAATCCTGTTGAAAGGTACATGTATATTGACTTTAAGTATGATCATATGCCATGTAAAAGCAGCCAATTAAAGGCTCAATGACATGCATCAGCACATTCCTCTCACTCTTCTCGCGTATTAGCTAGTACCCTCTGCCCTCTCCTCCACCTGTCCAAACATATCCATGTACATGTACAGATACTATAAGCATTTAAAATAATATAGTATTAATGATTGCAATGTGGATAAGTCAGGCCAAATTGAAAATCCAACAAGAGCTCTCTAGAGCACTTACCCCTATATCTGCAATCTGAAAGTGGTAGTAACGTCAACAAACATACAGAGCTAGTGTTTGCTGGATTCAATTACCTAGGATTGACTATGTTCATGCTGATAACAGACATACGACTGATCACTTTTAAGTTACCCCTTGCCTTGCATATGTACACATTAATGTGTATGTGTGTGTATGTTTATAAATCTATTGATTATTGCAAATGTACATACTCATAATTAAAAATTATTCTACGGTTAAGTATTGTATAATTCCAGCCCAAGGATTCACTGAAAGTACTAGCAAAACATAACTGGTGTTTATTGAAGAAATTTGTGGGATATCAGAGTACTTTTATTTTTATGCGTACACGTAGGACTGCCACACTACAGCCATTTGCTGCCATTCCTCAATATCCATTTACAGTGCTATCAATTATAGATATCCCAATTGGGGGGGGGGGGGGGGGGGGGGGGGCTTGAGTTCAATAAAAAGATCGTCACACGTAGATGCTGTGAATGGGAATAGAATGCGCACACGGATGGAATGTTGAACATTGACATCTAAAATTCGGCGAAGCTCAACCAGTATTATTTACATGCCGAATTAAAAAAAAATTTATTATATAAAGCCATATAACATCAAAGGCACTGCCCATACTTTATATCCGGTACACATAGAGTGCGCTCAATATGGCCAATATTGTACGGACAATATTGGCCATAAAGCACGCTAGCAGGCATTAATTAGAAATTTAAGTTTTGAAAGTCTAAAAGCACACAAAGAAGCAAGTATTCGCCTTGACACTATTCAGACTAACTTCTTACAATAAGCCAGTTAATGTGTGCACTTGATCGTGCAGTACACTATTTATAGCACTCGAGAAGGTCTTGAGCTGTAAATCGCATACTACACTCTGTGCACGCATTAACTACATGTACAACGTAGAGAACTACTAGACCTTGCAACTTGTACAGAGTGACTTGACTGCTAACATTGACTTTATCAAATTCTTTACAATAATATTTATAGAATTGACTTTCGTGAGCTGAAAATCACTGACAAGGAAGCTGACCTCATTGCTGAGGGAATGAAGGATAGTCCAAACCTATTGGAACTCAAGTGAGCAAATTAATTTTGTGCCTTATTAGGTGATATGCACTAGCAAAAAGTTAACATTTCATTTCTATGATCATTTCAATATGTGTATGCAAACATTCCATTTTCACACTCAGTCTGTATCACACATGTGCGTGTCGAGTATACTTAATAGTGGCCATATATTAGTACTGCCACACAGAAAAGGATTTTAGAGAGGTAGTGAGCTCATGGCTGGAGAAGTACAACAAATCCTAGTCCAGACTAGCTAAAGTAGCAAACATGGAAAAAATCCTTGCATTTCGTCATTTTGTGTCTTGTCACTTGCCAGGTATATTCACGTGAGCTGTTTGAGTGAGTGCCTTAAACAAAAAAGGTGACTGCTTTGGCTTCGAACAAGCAGCAAAAAAACTGGCAGTCTGAGTAGTATGACTAAAGCTCTCCTAGGAATGATCATTATCTCCTTGTCCGTAACATTCAGCATCCGTTTCACACCACATTTTGACACCATCCTATGATCCTGTGATCATGAGGATGAAAATGCAGTCTTCATGTTTCATTGATTGCGACTGTACATGTATTCTGCACTTAGTGATTTCATTATCCCGGTAGACTCCTTTGGATCTAGGATTGTCTATCACTTTATAGCTGGAGAGTTAATGTTCAGGTGGCTGTGGGGGTCATAGCTGGTCATGCATGCCACTCTAGAGGGTTCGATTCTCAGCGGCTTCTCCGGATTTTTCCTCTTTCAGCTGGCTTACTAGTGTAGATGAGATGAATGATCTATGGTGCTCTAGTGCAGTTTGGCTGTTATGTGAATGAATGTGAAGGCCTCCATTTGCATGCATATTAGGCTAAGCTTGAACTATATCATACTCCAGCAAGCACCAATTGTCTGTATACAAACCACAGTGAAATCCTGGTCTTGAATGTAGCTACTATCCCTGCAAAGGCTGATGTAGGAATGGTAGTACAAAAATATGAAAATAAGGATAGTAATCTTACATCACTAATTCGGGGCGAGCCTGAGCGAGCCCCGAATACACGAGGTACAGGAAGCGATTTTATATGTATAATTGTATGTTTGTGGGGTGATCATTTCAGTGAGGAGAGAGTTAAATTTTGAACGCGTAAGGTAATGGTCGTCATGCGCATGCGCATACGAGTGCTATACTACTCTGGTAAGGCTCAGGTCCACGATTAACATCACTGGTAGACTCCACTTTCTTGAGCATGAAGATGACTGCATGGAGGCTTATCCCCTCAGGGCCTGGCTACAGGTAGCTACTTGGACTCATGGTCATGGCATGTAGACTATCAACGTTATTGGACTAGCTATAGCTATTATACTAGCAATCTGTGATACTTTCACTGTCGTGGTAGCTTCTTAGTCCTAGCTATTGGGGTACCAACCCCATGTGCGCACGCATACCTGTGTGCTTTCAAAGAAATCTTGTGACTTTGGCGAAGGCTCGCCCTGCACAGATGATTTTCATCACCACTAGTCTTAGTAGGAAGTTTTGGAGGGACCCAGTTTTCACTGCTTTTGTGGTTGATCGGCAAACCACAAAAATCTACATTAATCTTGTGGGTATAATGAAGCACTGAGTAGTACCGTAGATCTGGAAATTTTCGTGTACAGAAACTTTCGTATGATGTAAAAATATTTTCGTAGGAACGACCCCTTACCGCATTAGCGTTAATAGTGCATACTAATTTTCGTAAGATTAATTTTTGTAGCCGCCACCGACTACGAAAATATTTTTACAACGAAAATTTCCAGATTTACGGTATTGCATGTCCGATATTATATCACATGTGCTCGGGATCTATGGCGACATATTACACTCAGCCCTCGGGTGCAAAGCACCCTCAGGCTTCGGTGCGATATATCGCATAGATCCCTTGCATCCTATTACATACAAGCCAGAGTCAAAGGAGTACCACAAGAATGCACATTACACACGATCACAATATGCAGCAGTATAATAACATTATGTGCCATTCCAGCATACAGTGCCCTATTAGCCATAATATGTCATGCACTAAAAGTGAAGAAGCTTATCTGCCAGTGTGGTGTGATCAGTAATAAGCCAGTCGTCTTGTTGGTAAACAAACCATTCAAGTTGAAAAGAGGCCATTACTGTCCATTGAAAGGTTATTAGCTTTACCACACCAACTTGAAGTGAAAATAAACACAGTGATGTATCTAGAAAGATTTTGGGGGGTTTCTAAAATGGAGGGGGATTCGGATATCAAGCGGTGAAACTCTGTCCCTTCTACCTAGGGTACCAGGAACAGCAGTATGTACAGCGTTGAATTTGACTGACTTAGTGGTTACATCGACTTAGCTGCTAGCGGATTATCATGAAATGGACACTCGATTATTACAAGTAATTATTTCCTTAGCCTGGCGCTCCCACTCCCAGAACAGATTGTAACTGAGAATCGACGAGATAATGTTCATTTAGTTAACGCAGATGCTGCTGACAGCGATGATGAAGTCACCAGTGATTTGATGGTCGATGTGCCTGCATGAACGTTATTTGTTTGCTCAGGTCATGTTCAGACTCGATAGAGTGGCACTAACCACGGATGATGCGCATGTGTAATAAAAAAAAATACATTCATCAAATTATTAGGCCAGGGGGGCTTCCAGGTAGCCCCCCTGCTTACGCGCCTGAAAACACCCCTGAAATTACGCACCATTCAGTACAATTATCTCAGACTGATCTCCTTTATCATTAGAAAAAGCCATCTAAGTCAGGTATTTGCTCATTTTATAAGTGCTTAAATTTTGAAAAAGGTTCCTTTAGCTGGGTGTCACAGAACCTTGCACTGATATATACCAAATTACTATGTCATCCTTCAACTTGGCGACTGTTGCTTTCACCCCCTTGAAATATTCTGAGTGAAATCCTGATTAGGATCAAGTGTATCCTGATCTATTCTTGTTGTGATACTGAACATAAAGTACAGATTTTATTACGTCATGAACAATGTTTGAAAAAGTATTCCAGTATCCACGAAAGTATAGTAAATCAGTGGTAGTATACCATATCTTGTTTACATTAATTCTACAACCTTGAGGACAATCAAATTGGAGCTACTGGTGCTCAGTCAATTGCTGAAGGCTGTAAATTGTGTTCTAATCTTCAAGAGATCGAGTAAGTTGATGTCTAGTGTTTATGGTAGTGTATAATAATATTATGTACAAGGAGTGAGCTCGCTTCGCTTTATCTCTGTGCTGCATATTATTGTGCATGTGACGTCGACGATCTTTACCTACATAATTGTGCGCATGCGCATGAGCAAGCTAGCGCACGTGTACATCCTGGTTGATCATGTGACTTTGCAATCAGCTAGCTCAAGAAATTCGTTAGTTGCCTTGCAGCTTCACTCGCAAGGGCTCAGCAGAGAAGATGCTTAGAATAGAATCGCCTGCTTCTGGAAAGCACCTATGGGTAACGTCGGCTCCATAGTGTCATCCCTTTGCATTCTCCAGGCCGCCATTGTAAGTGGTACAGTTCAGTCTAATTTTGCCCTGGCGGTTTTTTGGAGCAGCTCACTTTACTCGCTGCTGGGGCCATACCCAGCCGTGTCAGTGGGCTATCTGTTGTATCGCCCCAAGTCCAGCGATGCCTAGAAATAATGGCATTTTAGCTCGGGTCAAATAGCTTCCGGTCACCTCCCGCTCGTACAGACGCACGCACGCACGCACGCACGCACGGACAACTATAATCTTAGTATAATGATGTGTAATTGTGACAACTCCTCACCAAAGGATATTATGTTGTACGTGTACATGCCTTGTACTATGGTTACCAATCAGATTTCTCCATGTGAGGTTGATAAATCACTTATCAAACCTTGTATTTATGTACAAGGTCTGATGACTACCTCAGGGCACACTAGTAGGACTGTACTGCTACTACGCAATTGCGTTGTGATAGTACTGTGCATATTTACCGTGGTGAGATTGAAGGTTAATTGCCATAAGTGGGCGGAGTAATTGGATGCTGAATCGGCGAATCTTAGCAGCTGTGGAGGAAGATACTGGCTAGGTAGGCACATTTTATCAAGTTTAGTACTGCACTGGCCAACAAGAAAGCCATTGCTGTGAAAATTCGAAGCATCTTAGCCTTCTTGAAGGCCTGGCCATAAGCTGACGGTAGGTGTATTAAATACTAGACGGCTTTCACGATTCGAAATTTTATTTTGCTGTGTTGTCGAGTGCTGCTCGAGCCGACTTTTATAGCCAGCGTTGTCGTTGCTACCATGAGGATGCGTCGTCAGGGCCACGTAGCCCATGGTACAAGTCCGTTATATACCTCGGTTCGGTCTCTACGCGATTTACACGGCCTCGGGCCTTCGGCCCTCGGTTGTGTAAATAGCATAGAGTCCTGCACCTCGGTATATAACCTATACATATCAAATGTTCCAGAACCAAAAGTAGGGTGATATTAAAGTGGCCAATAAGGTAACTATCTTGAGGCATGTTGTAGTGGCACCCTGGGACTTCTTGCCCCCCCCCCATCCCCCCCCTGAAAATTGCCTAGTATTATTTTTGTACATAGTGATAAAATTTGTTATGTGGTCTGACATGCCACCAGAAACAGTGTCAAATTTCTAAATTTCCCTGTGGGAGCATACCCCCAACCCCCTAGTTTAGTTATGCCACCACACACTACAATTTCCCTCCTCCATATATTAATCCCGTTTAGTATAGCTAGTTAGCCGTGGATGCTGCATTGTATATTCCCCTACCACCTACCCCTACCAGGGACGTCTAAAGTCTTTGTCGTAACACACGCTACTCGGATGGACTCCAGATAATTGACCTCCGTTGAGGTATACAAAACTCCTCTGCAACAAATATGACCAGTGCTTATAACCTGAATTATTACCTTTCGACATCAATAGCTACTTTACTCCGTACAAAAACAGCTGATTCAACAGAATGAGCTACATGTACATGAACCGTATTTATTCGAATAGAAGCTGCACCTCGATTAGTAGCCACCTTCGAATAGTAGCCGCACATGGAGCTCTGTGAAAGAAATAGTAGCCACCCTCAAATAGTAGCCGCACGCATGCACGAACACAATTAAGTGGGCGTGGTCACGATCACAAGCCATGAACAACCTCTAGTTTGAGGCAAAAACATGGCAGGAAAGGTCCTTGGCTTGGTTCTGCTGCTTATTGATCAATCATCTATCTCGAATATTCGAAAATCAGTCCTGAAAATAGAGTCTAGTGTGTCATTGTCACCAAGAGGTGTCGCTCCAAATTAACAAAACCGTCGTCGAATGAAAGCCGCCCTCGATTAGTAGCCGCACTCCAGCAAGGCTGAAATTAATAGTAGCCGCGGCTAGTATTCGAATAAATACGGTATGTAAGTTCCTAGTCTTCACACATGCACTTTGTGTGTGCTAATAATGTGATGTCATAAAAATCCACTTCCTCTTTCTTTATGTTTTAGCATTACACAACACATGTACTTGTACATGTAGCTTATCAGCCACAGCTACTGTATTGCATATTCCCCTACCCCGTAGCAACCTCCACCAATAGTCTCCCAAAGCAGCCCAAGGGTGAGACCTATATAATAGTTAGACACTGTTTAGGAGGTTTCTACGTGATTTAGAAGACCGAAGGGCTCTGTGTAGAATCCCGAGCGAAGCGAGGGTTCTACTGAGCCCTGAGGTCTTCTAAATCACGTAGAAACCGACTAAACAGTGTCTAACTACTTTAGATCCTAGCAACAATGCCCAAAAGCTTTGTATATAAACAATTGCCTAGCAACAAACTAGCCATAGGCTAACAAATTTACCAGGTTTTTTATGGAGCTTACAAGGTTTTTTATGGGGCTTACAAGGTATTTTATGAAGGATAGATACTATAGTTTAACCAATCAGATCACTGTATTTGTTACAAGTAGGATCTAACCTACCATAGTTTTTGCGTTGCTCTTGCTCTACATGCATTGCTTATGAGAGTGAACATGAAAAACGAAATCAGAGTTTTATTCTGCTGCATAACAAATTTGAGAAACACTACCGCAGTTCTCACATGAATCAGTGTTAGTTTGCTATCATTACATTTGCAATACAGCCTTGACAACAACCAAGTTGGAGTTACTGTAGCTCACTTTATTGCTGAGGGTTGTAAACTACCGTAGGTCGGGTTTTAATTGCGAGTATCTATTAAATGCGAATTGCGAGTTTTTCTACGTTTCGCAATTAATAGATTCGCAAACATAAACATTCACGTATACTACGGTACGGTACGGGGTCGTCCATCGCAATTATTGGATTCACAATTTGGCCTAACTTGACTAGAACGCAATTATTAAACTACGCAATTAAAACCCGTCCTACGGTATGTTTTTTATAACGTATGATCCAATTTAACGTAAGAAATTAATTTTTTCAATTCAAGGAGCCCACCACTAAGCAGAAAGAAATTGTCTGGAAACCACCACATATATAGTCAAGCTGGATGATAGTAGAACGCAACGCAAGCAGGCAGCCTGTACTCCCATTTTTGACCAAATTGGGTGAAGGTCATCAATCTATGTGCTCGCGTAGCCCCGCCCCTCACGTAGCGCGTGGGCAGAAACATTACAAATACATGGCTTCCCTATACAATCATATGGGGAAACTTCAAAGTGCCGTAACTTTAATTGTAAGGTGTGAATCCCTAATTTTAACCCATTCTGCATGCCCATATAAAAATTATGGCATAAAATGCTTTATAGACCCCTAAGAGTTTTCTTCTTCCCTATTTCTTTTTTTCTTTTTTCAAGAACACCTACATCAGCGATACCACAGTGGTTTGCATTGCAATTCGGTAGTGGTCGTCAGTAAAACATGAACACACTCATATGGTCGTCAGTAGTAAAAACGCATGAATTTACTACACGCACTTACGCGCTTCTACTACTGACGACCATTTCCACGTCCGTGTACCACATGCTTCTGAGTCAGCAGTTTTTTAAGTAAGGCCATGTAAAATAACTCACTTGATTCTCATCCCCGCCCGTCCCAATTTTTGCAGGCCGCCTCTATGAATTTTAATGCTATCGCGCGTGCGCAGTAGCGACCCTTTACCAAATATTTCGAAACTATGCTCCAGATACTGCTCTTTCTAGTGTCCTGATGAGTAAAAAATAAAAATAAAATGCCTCCTCCTGCCCCTATTTTTTGGAAAAAGGTGGATGAGAATCAAGTAAGTTATTTTATATGGCCTAAAAATAAATTAATTTCTAGCCAGCCGATCGGAGCAGGTGGCGTTTGAGTATATAGCAATTGGTCTACACTCTACAAAATTAATGAGAGTTTCAGGGTGGTAACAGTTATGCTGGTATGATTATTGTCCGCCGATACTACCAACGCTACAGCTGGAGCGATCGGGCTTCCCACAGCGCAACTCTGCCATGGTTGAGTTAGCTACAGCCACACTACAGCAAGCGAATGCTAGCTAGCCTTGAGTCCAGGCTCTAGAGAGCCTGAGTTGTTAACTCTGGTTTTAATATAGCTACTACTACCAGGCGGCAGCCCATAATAGTGAAATAGTCTCATGTTGTGGTTGACACATAGCCTATCATGCATGCATGCATGCACGAGCCTTGCCATGACATGGCAGTGCATACATAATCACAGAGCTAGTGTGCAGCAGTACATACATGAACAATCACATCATATTATGTGTATGTATATGGTGAGTATAGTATTGCAGTGATGTCACAGAGTGTTCATGAATGGCTTTGTGACATCATCAGCATATAAATAGCTATAAAAGCTAGGCTAGCCAAATTATATATTGAAAGTGAAACCCAAGTACTAAATACAGTCTGAGTCTCCCAACATCTGTGTATGCTTTATTCGTTGAGGGCTGATTCTGTCATTCAATATGAGCTCCTCAAAATAGACACGAATTAATGTAGCTCTTATGGGAAACAGCGTCAAAACGTGGAATATCTCGGCCTTGAGGTGAAAGTGAAAGTTTCCGTATAAATGATTTATAGCCAATGTGGGTAGTTACTAAATGAAAGAATGGTTGCTATTCAGTGGTGCTGGTAACCAAGCAAACATTAGATTTTTGGAATTTTGTGTGAATTACATTATATTACATTCATGGTAGTATTTTCTACTTTGGTTGTAACTACTTAGTGTTAGTGTTAGTATGTTAATTACGAATTATCGTAATGTATGTACATGGAGCAATTGACGACCTTTACCACAGTAGGGTGCAGTATTGGCTATTATACAGGATTATACTTAATTTGACAATATTTGACTGTCAAATTGTATAATATACATTTTATACGAAATAGCAACATATTTTACAATAACTGTCTATTGGCCTGTATGAAGTCAAATTTGTCTAATTTGATTTATTTGATACGACTTTATACAGTAGTTAGATAACAATTTTACTTTAGACTGTCAAACATGTCTCATCAAATATTGATGGTAGCATAAGTTTAAACACCGCAATCCCCCTGCCAAATGTAATCATAGAGTCGGTAGACTCTATAAGTAGGGATGGCCCGGATATGCCATATATGTAATACATTACAAATATCCAAATATCTCAAAATAGGTAATTTTGTGAAGTTTCTAAGTATAAAAATCAGAATCTCCAGCAAATTATCTATCTAACAAGACCAAGATCATTCATCAAATCAATTGTATATGCCAGAACCAGATGTTCAAAAAAATGGCCATTTGTCATTCTTTCTTTCTTTCTTTCTTTCTTTCTTTCTTTTTCATTATCAGGGCTAGCTCAAGACTGCCTTAATCGCTCATCTTAGTTTGAGTATAAATCCACTCCATTTTGTAGCGCGCAGTGCAGTGGCACGCAAGTTTGGCATTATCTCGACAGTTACGTAATAGTGGGTGTGTACGGCGCATTGATAATTGGGTGTGTCTGATACGCCATTTTTATGATATAATGCGCATGCTCGGAATATGAATGTGTTGCCATGGTGAAGTCATGTGACAGCGCCGCGCCCCAGGCGAGCTATATAGCTACTCTCTAGCGCGTGCAGCAGCTCGCTGGATTGATCATGGATAAGAAGGCGCAAGGCTCGGGGAGCGGTAAGACGCTAGGCATAGGCGAGCTACTCGCTAGCGCGTGCAGCACTAATGCTCCGCTGGAAAGATCATCTGAGATATTATAGGCATACGAAGGCGCAAGGCTCACGGAGCGGTAACGTACAGATCATAGAATTATGCCGAGTAGCTGCTGCTAACAATAAAATTTAGAACTTGATTTTCTCCCTAAACGGAAGAGTCTCATCACTACTTGGGCCGCCTAAAACTGCCTTCTTTATCAGCCTGCTTCATCACATAGGCATATGAACGCAAGTTAACGAGAGGCGTGGCTACCGCGAAACTTTGGCACCTCCCATCGTCCATGCACTTAATTACACTGGATAGAAGTTGTGAGCAAGCCATGTAAGATGGCATTGATAAAATGCACTATGTGCAATAAAAAAAGAACAGGAACAAGTATAAAAACAATTGAATAAAATTGAAGGCTGAAGTAGGGATGGCAGGATCAAAAAGTACACAAACAAGATTTGTAAGGGATAATTGCATCTACTATACATCCCTACGCTTGCTTTCAAGTTGAGGGATGCAAAAAATAACCAACAATAATGCATGTGATTGAATCAAACTGACCATCCCACCATCGTGACAACTAGGAATAACCTGAATATCTTCCACATACTTCACTCGACAAGTATATTGACATTAATAGGTGCGTAATAATAAAGAAAAGCAAGCGTAGGGATGTATAGTAGATGCAATTATCCCTTACAAATCTTGTTTGTGTACTTTTTGATCCTGCCATCCCTACTTCAGCCTTCAATTTTATTCAATTGTTTTTATACTTGTTAATGTTTAAATGCCTCAGCCCCCCTGCCAATCATAATAAATGTTTAAATACCTCAACCCCCCTGCCAAACGTAGCTAATGTTTAAATGTCTCGACCCCCCTGCCAAACGTAATTAATGTTTAAATGTCTCGACCCCCTGCCAATCGTAATAAATGTTTAAATATCTCGACCCCTCTGCCAAACGTAGTTAATGTTTAAATGCCTCAACCCCCCTGCCAAACGTAATTAATGTTTAAATGTCTCGACCCCCTGCCAATCGTAAATATTTAAATATCTCGACCCCCTGCCAAACGTAATTAATGTTTAAATATCTCGACTCCCCTGGCGACATAGATCATGTATAAACTCCTCAACCCCCCTGCCAAACACAATTATTTTATTAATTAACAATCCAAATTAGATAGTATAAAGTATTATAGTCTAATTACCGTATAAAGTGAAATCAAATATGTCTAATTAGACAAAATATACAAATTAGACAAATTTGACTGGGATATCAGATTATTATTTCTGGTCACGTGACTTTCAACCAATCAGATGCATTGAAAAGTGTGCATTAAATCACGTATTGCACACTTAAGTGTGCATTAAATAGATATTGCACAGTTTGAATGTAGCTAGCTTTGAAACAAGTCTAAACGAGTCAGAACAAGTCACCCAACAAAAGCGCTTGAGTGTAGAAGCGCATGAACCAACAATCATGTAAGTTTCAACGCATCAGCTTGGTTGAAAGTCACTTAGACCAGAAATAAAACCTTTAGAACACACCTGGCACTGCGTGATTTAATGTGGTGCACTCGGATGATGCAATAACGCTCTCGGTGGAGTAATGCACTCGCCTTCGGCTCGTGCATTACACCACCTCGAGCGTTATTGCATCATCCTCGTGCACACATTAAATCACTTAATGCCAGGTAAGTGTGTTATAAATATTACTAAATTTCAATATTAAATTTGACAGTCAAAATTAGATAGTATAAAGTAAAATTGTAATCTAATTACTGTATAAAGTGAAATCAAATATGTCTAATTAGACAAAATATACAAATTAGACGAATTTGACTGGGATATCAGATTATAAATTTCAATATTTGACAATCAAAATTAGATAGTATAAAGTAAAGTTGTAATCTAATTACCGTATAAAGTGAAGTCAAATACGTCTAATTAGACAAAATATACGAATTAGACAAATTTGACTGGGATGTCAGATTATAAATGATTTCAATATTTGACAGTCAAAATTAGACGGTATAAAGTAAAATTTTAATCTAATTACTGTATAAAGCGAAGTCAAATATGTCTAATTAGACAAAATATACAAATTAGACATATTTGACTGGGATATCATACTTACCAATATTTGATAATTAGACAGCATGAAGTAAAGCTGTAGTCTACTTAATGTATAAAGTAAAACATCAAGTTTGACAGAATATACTGGCAAAATGTACTTTTGATTAAATTATATATATCAAATATTGTATAATTTACATATTTAAGTATTATATTAGACACTTGTCTAATCAAATATGAAGTATAATTTGTAAAATAGCCAATACTGCACCCCTCTCCTTTACCAGAAAAGTGCACATTTTTCAAAATTGAAAAACTTTTTCCATACATTATATCAGATTGAGTATGGTAATAGCCTGTACTATTTGTTTGAATTTTTGTGGCTGATGGCAAAGTGAGGTTCTTTATGAGATTAAGATCATATATTGATTACATTATCCATTATCATTAGCACAGCATCGCACCTTTAGACTGAGTTGTCTTCAAACAACAAAAATTAACTCTGAGGGCTTTCCCAGACTTTCCATGAAAGTGAACATCCCTGAAATTACACATTATACAGTACAATCACGGAAAGTTCAGACTGATCTCCTTTATCTCTAGAAGAAGCCATCTAAGTCAGGTGTCTGCTCATTTCAACCCATGAATTACCTTCAGCTTCGCACTCCTAGCAGAAGGTGGCACATTCCCTTCCCAAACACATCCCTTTATACTGAGCTTTCTAAGTGTTGTCAACCATCCTTCCAATAAAAAAAATATGATGATCACAGTGTACGTATACGTACATACAAGTACCGTAACAGTTCTACTCCATACAAGTAGTAATATTTTATCTCTCTTCCTCTTGCCCTCTCTTCTCTGGCCCATTCTTTTCTGTTCAGTGTGATAGTTCCTAGGAAAAGGATTGATTGTATGTGCATGTATATACGATACCATCAAACTTCACGTCCTCTTCCATAATATTTTAGTGTAGCGTGTTAGTCATGGATGCTGTATCTCATATTCCTCCACCCCCATCCCCAATAATATTTTAGTGTAGCGTGTTAGTCATGGATGCTGTATCTCATATTCCTCCACCCCCATCCCCACCAATATGGTAGATAGTCTCCTAAAGCAGCCCAGTGGTGAGGCCTACTACAATTCCCATGGCTATCATGCATCAATTGTTTTATGTATCCCTTAAGACAAATTCCATGATTGCTTCTTGAATTGTGAGACCGAACATGAATAATGTAATCAGAGTCATGCCTTGTACTATGGTTGTAATTCTGACCAATCAGATTTCTCCATAATATTATGAGGTTGATAAATCACTTATCAAACCTTGTATTTATGTACAAGGTCTGATAACTACCTCAAGGCACACTAGTAGGACTGTACTGCTACTATGCAATTGCGTTGTGATAGTACTATGCGTATTTACTATGGTGAGGTTGAAGGTTAATTGCCATAAGTGGGCGGAGTAATTGGATGCTGAGTCAGCAATCTTAGCATTTGTGGAGGAAGATACTGACTAGGAAGGCACATTCTGTCAAGTTTAGTACTGCACTGGCCAACAAGAAAGCCATTGCTGTGAAAATTCGAAGCATCTTAGCCTTCTTGAAGGCCTGGCCATGAGCTAATGGTAGATGTATTAAATACTAGACAGGTTTCACAATTCGAAATTTTTTATTTTGCTGTGTTGCTGGGTGCTGCTCAAGCCGACTTTTATAGCCAGCACTGTCGTTGCTACCATGAGGATGCATCATCAGGGCCACGTAGCCCATGGTACAAGTCCGTTATATACCTCGGTTTCGGTCTCTACGTGATTTAAACAGCCTCGGGCCTTCGGTCCTCGGTTGTGTAAATAGCGTAGAGACCTGCACCTTGGTATATAACCTATACATATCAAATGTTCCAGAACCAAAAGTAGGGTGATATTAAGGTTACGGGATAGTATTCAACGCGCTATTTATAAATGATTGCGCACGGACACAATTCACGTATGTTTTAATGTGGTTTTGTCAGAAACGCGAACGAGTGTCGACCATTTCCAGAAGTAAACAAAAGTCCGAATTTCTGCGTCAACTTTTGAAGACCAGAGACTCGAACGAACTGACTTCGTTGTCGTTCACGCTAGTCCATCGATCGGAGCAGTGCCAAGTATAGCGCTTTTTCGAAAACTCTAAGATGGTGAGTCGTCAGACAAGGTTTTGTCCTGGAGGGCCGCCATTAAGCGAGTCACATGGCAGCTGAGCAGTAAGTTTTTATGTTCGCTTTCTGTTCGTGTAACTCGACAGAGTTCAAACGCTATACTTGGCCCTGTAGAGACTTGTAAGCTATCGTTTCGTTTGTATGTCACTACATAGAAGCTGTTTACCTCGGCAAAAATTGACGCAGAAAATTGCAAAACTTACCCGCGCTTGTAGACAGACAGTGGCAGGTTTGCTTTTCGTTTTTGTGGACCATGGGGCAGGCATCAGGAGAGCTACTTACCTGTGCCTTGACTGTGCAAAGAACGTGGACAAAAACTGGAATATAACTGTCTCATTTATTATTCATGTGAACTTTGACCATGCGTGGGCGGAACACTATCCCGTAACCTTAAAGTGGCCCATAAGGTAACTATTTTGAGGCATGTTGTAGTGGCACCCTTGGATTTCTTGCCCCCCCTCCCCCCCTGAAAATTGCCAAGTATTATTTTTGTACATAGTGATAAAATTTGTTATGTGGTCTGACATGCCACCAGAAACAGTCTCAAATTTCTAAGTTTCCCTGTGGGAGCATACCCCCAACCCCCTAGTTTGGTTATGCCACCACACACTGCAATTTCCCTCCTCCATATATTTATCCCGTTTGGTATAGCTAGTTAGCCGTGGATGCTGCATTGTATATTCCCCTACCACCTACCCCTACCAGGGACGTCTAAAGTCTTTGTCGTAAAACACTCTACTTGGATGGATTCCAGACAACTGACCTCCGTTGAGGTATACAAAACCCCTTTGCAACAAATATCGACCAGCGCTTATAACCTGAATCGTTACCTTTAGACGTCAATAGCTGCTTTACTCCCTACAAAAACAGCTGATTCGACAGAATGAGCTACATGTACATGTATGTAAGTTCCTAGTCTTCACATATGCACCTCATGATGTCATCAAAATCCACTTCCTCTTTCTTTATGTTTTAGCATTACATAACATATATACTTGTAGATGTAGCTTATCAGCCATGGCTACTGTATTGCATATTCCCCTACCCCGTAGCTACTTCCACCAATAAACTCCCAAAGCAGCCCAAGAGTGAGCCCTACCATAGTTTTTGTGTTGCTCCACATTGCTTATGAGAGTGAACGCGCAAAACGAAATCAGAGTTTATTCTGCTGCATGACGAATTTGAGAAATACTACCTCGGTTCTCACATAACTCAGTGTTAGTGTGCTGTCGTTACAATACAACCTTGACAATAACCAAGTTGGAGATGCTGGAGCTCACTCTATTGCTGAGGGTTATAAACTATGTCCTAACCTTCAAACAATTTAATCAGTATGATGAAACTGTAGTGTGAGGGTTCACACTAAATATACCGTGTAGCAGGAAATCTTATTTTTGCAGATAGGGGATTTATGCATTTTGTAGATTAATTTTTGCTGACAATTGTGCAATGTACAATTGTATACCATACTGTAGTTAATGGAATACAATGTATGATCCAATTTTACATGAGAAATTAATTTTTTCAAGGAGCCCACACACTAAGCAGAAAGAAATTGTCTGGAAACCACCACATAGTCGAGCTAGATGATAGTAGAGCGCAGGCAGACAGCCTGTACTCCCATTTCAACCAAATTGGGTAAAGGTCGTCACGTCTATGTGCGCGTGGGCGGAAATGATATTATAATCACTTCAAAAAGTACCATAACTTTAATTGTAAGGTGTGAATCGAAACTCCACAAGTCAAATTCCTTATTTCAACCCATTCTACATGCCCATATAAAAATTGTGGCATAAAATTTAATGCTTTATAGACCCCTAAGATTTTTCTTCTTCCCTATATTCCTTTTTTCCTTTTTCTACTTAGTGTTTTAGTAGTGTTAGTGTGTTAATTACGAATTCTCGTAATGTGTGTACATGGAGCAATTGACGACCTTTACCAGTTCTTTTTTTCTACTTAGTGTTTTAGTGTTAGTGTGTTAATTACAAATTCTCGTAATATGTGTACGTGGGGCAATTGACGACCTTTACCAGAAAAGTGCACATTTTTCAAAATTGAAAAACTTTTTCCATACGTTGTATTAGATCGAGTATGGTATTAGCCTGTACTATTTGTTTGAATTTTTGTGGCTGATGGCAAAATGAGGTTCTACTTGATCTCCTTTATCTCTAGAAAAGCCATCTAAGTCAGGTATCCGCTCATTTCAACCCATGAATTACCTTCAGCTTCGCACTCCTAGCAGAAGGTGGCACATTCCCTTACCAAACACATCCCTTTATACTGAGCTTTCTAAGTGTTAATACCCATCCTTCCAATAAGTATGATGATCACAGTGTACGTATACGTACATACAAGTACTGTAACAGTTCTACTCCATACAAGTAGTAATATTTTATATACCTAAAAGCTTGAATTCAATAGCCTCGTCCCCAGGCCACTCCCACGTTTTCAATGTTATACGCAGAAAAGGGAGAGGGCCTGGTACACGATCTCACATGAGCCACTTAGCCCGTAGAGAGAGAGTAGAGCTTAATTGTGTGTGGGTGAGCCAAAGGTCAGCAATTTCATGAGCGTTCTGGTTCGTCAGAGGTCAGAGGTGAGGCTCCACGAAAGTAAAATAAATCAGTGGTAGTATATAATTCTACAGCCTTAACCACAATCAAATTGGAGCTACTGGAGCTCACGCCATTGCTGAAGGCTGTAAATTGTGTCCTAATCTTCAAACAATCAATAAGTTGATGTCTAGTGTTTATGGTAGTGTATAATAATTGCAACAACTCCTAACCAAAGGATATTATGTTGTACGTGTACTTGCCATATAAAATATTCCAGAACCAAAAGTAGGGTGCTATTGAAGTGGCCCATAAGGTAACTGTATCTTTGTAGTGTAGGAGAAATGTTTAGGTACTGTAACGGAGACTTGGTATCTAGAGACACATAATATAGGTAAACAGTGATGCGTGCTTACATTGTAGTGGTAAATTAGTCCTCATTTCTTTCATGTACCCTAATTTATGTCTGCCCTAGCTCTTCCACAGTCTTGTATAATATTATAGACCTCCTATAAAGAAGTGGGGGCTTAAGATCAGAATACACCAAAATAAGATTTGCTGCTATTCATTTGCTTGGGTGTTTCAGCTACCATCGATGCTTCTACCTGCCTTCCTATGGCATCTAATGTAGTAATTTCTCAACAGTACCATTTCTAGTGCCTCTCCCTCTCATCCTCTCTCTCCCTTATGGAAGCCAAAAGGTGCACTTTTGGGGACATCTTCAAGCTCCACTCTGGTTTAATGACAATAGTCACAACATTAACTGATTATCACCAGCATTCACCGTTCAGCGCCTACAATTGCTGATTGTTTCCGACATGGGGTTTGAAAATTTAAGAAAATGGTTATTGAAACTTGGAACTGTGCATGTTAGTACAAGCAGAATAGGTGTGAGCAGTGTGAGTGTTTGACTGTACTCTCGCTGCACAGTCTCAGCTCACAACCACCTGGGATCTTCCTCTTTTAGTAATCTAATTATCGTATCTTGGCAACTCAGTGAAATTGGTTGATCATTGAGTGGAAAAGGTCCCCAGCTTCCATACTCCCTCCTCCGCCATCTTTCTCTCTTCCTCTTGCCCTCTCTTCTCTGGCCCATTCTTTTCTGTTTAGTGTGATAGTTCCTAGGAAAAGGATTACCGTACTTAATCTAATACAACGCATGGAAAAAAATAATTTCAATTTTGAAAAACGCATGTTTTCTGGTAAAGGTCGTCAGTCGCTCCATATACAAACGTTATGAGAATTCATAAAATGCTAATTTATTGCATTAAATTGGATCATGCATTGTATTCGATTAACTACGGTATACGTCATCTAAACACGATGCCATCAAACTTTACGTCCTCTTCCATAATGTTTTAGTGTAGCATGTTAGCCATTGATGCTGTATCTCATATTCCCCCACCCCCATCCCCACCAATATGGTAGATAGTCTCCTAAAGCAGCCCATTAAGGCAAGGGGCGTGGCCAAAATCATCATGGAAGCATGGCCAACTATTCTTGAGTAACAATTGCTACTGTTATCCAGCTGATGGTGTATTCAACTCTAGTGGTTCACACAGCCCATGCTATGTTTTTCAATTTTAGTAGCTGGTGACAAAGAAATTGAGCGAGGTTTTACTTTACGAGATTGAGATCATGTATTGATTACATCATCCATTTATCATTGGCGCAACGCCATACCTTTTATTAAAAAGAGCCGTATAAAATCCGATTTTGCTCATTTTCAACCCCCTTCAGCTTCTCACTCTGAGCAGGAGGTGGCACACCTCCTCCCACACCCATACTAACTCTAGTACTGAGCTGTACATACATACATGTATACTCCATACAATTTCATAGTGAAACCATGCATACTATTTCCAAGTGTTTAAATCCAAAGAGTTCCTGGGTGTCACACAAGCTTGTTTATGCACTAAGAAAATTTATGCCAAATTACTATTTTTTAGTTTGGCGATCATTGTTTTTGACAACTACCGTACTTGCTATAATTATCGAATAGCCAAAATTATTACTATTACAAGTATAAAAAATAATTTAAGGATGAAGTAGTGCCAAAAAGTATACAAACAAGATTTGTAGGGATAAGAAAAAGCACAACCACTATACATCCCTACGCTTGCTTTTCTCGATTATTACAGACCTATTGATGTTGACTTGTCCAAGACATGCTATCCTTGGAGTGTTCTTGACTTGCATGTGGAAGAAATTCATGTTCTCCCTGTCAGTCAGTTTTTATTATTTATGATCCCCATGCTACTCAAAAAGTAGAGGCTTAAAGCAGCTACCACATGAGTGAAGCACTATTGTGCAAACTCCTCAACATGCACGTTGCACTACTTCACCCTTAAATTTTATTCGTTTCTGCTCTTTTTTTATTGCAACTACAGTAATTATTATCAGAAGGTTCAGGCTCCTTATCACAACGTGATAGGCCTCTATCACCGGAAATCTGCGGTATTTGACGTCATACGACCACACCTACTAATTAAATCTTCACTCCCCTTCATCAGTGCGCATGCCCCAGCCCTTTCAGGCCTTTTTCACCGTTCGAGTTGATTTGATTTTTTGGTGCTCGTTGTTTTCTCGCACCAGATAGACGTCAGAACTACTCTATTGTGGACTATTTGAACGGCAGTTGGCGTGCTTTATAATTATAAAAGATAGGAGATGAGTTCGCGCGTGCGCAAAAGTAGTAGCCACGCCCCTCGTTAACTCGACAAAGCATAGATGCCAAAGAAGGCTGTTTCAGGCAGCCAAGTAACTATGAGACTCTAGTAGCTATCATTTATTTTATCGACTATCTTTGTCACTGCTGAGCTGGCTGTTATGCCGACTGCTGAGGGCCGTGCCACGCCCGTACGTTGAGGCCTTGAATCTCCATATCCCAGCGCAGCACTAGCCTCTAATAACTCTAGTACTGAGCATTCTAAGATCTCTCTACTAAACGTGACAGTGACAGTGTACATGTACATACATACACGTATACTCCATACAAATTTCATAGTGAAAATAATGCATACTGTTTTCTAAGTATTTAAATTTCCAAAGGGTTCCTGGGTGTCACAGAAGTTTATTTATGGTTGTACCAAATTATTAGTTTGGCGATCATCGCTTTTGACAACTACCGTACTCGCTCTAATTATTCAAATGGCCAAAAGTAATTATCATCATTTGGAATTAAATAGAATTCCGCTGATGGCTTAATTGTTCAAGTGTAAATAGGATGGATCCAAAGGCTATACTGCGTGGCCGTTTGTTTGATTTGAACGGATAAGAAAATTCGAAATTCAAGGTATTCAATGAATTAGGAAGGAAATAAAATGCTTAAACTTGCCATTAGGGCTATTAGAATGCTTGAATAATTAGAGCAAGTACGGTATTCTGAATGAAATCCTGGTTATGATACTGATCATAAAAATCAGGTACTGATTTTGTTATGTCATAAATAATAATATTCCAGTGCCCACGCAAAAGTGAAGTCAATCAGTGACAGTATACCATATCCTGTTTGCATTTACAGCCTTGACAACAACCAAATTGGAGATACTGGTGCTCAGTCCATTGCTGAAGGCTGTAAATTGTGTCCTAATCTTCAAACGATCTAGTAAGTTGATGTCTAATTAACATCGTGTTTGTGGTAGTGTGTTGTATAGCAGGAGATTTCGAGGGATTCAATTTTTGCTGATGCATAAAATCATACCCACTATGTACTGTCAGGAGTACATTACCATGGTACTGTACAATTAGATTTATTTTGCAGATTGAATTTCACAATTAGTCAATTTTCCATGTAATTGTGAAAATAGTACCCCTTAAAAGTTTCCTATATAATTGGGGCGAGCCTGAGCGAGCCCCACATAAACGGTACAGCTGTGCGCGAATTTTATATTATCATATATTATTATTATGGTACGTCCGTCACGCGAAATTATATACCCAGCGATGCTCTATGGACATAAACGCAGAATATTCTATTGCGCATTCTCATGCCTGGGCTACGCGCCGTATATACGCCGTTCTAATTTAACGAATTGCAAATTTACACTCGTGCCTGCATATCGCGCATGTACATGTATTGGTCAAGTAAGCTAGCTACCGCGCCGGCCGGGCTCCAAAGGACAGAAAGGAGGAGAGAGCGGGACAGAGCTCGTCGTCATTATATTTCACTGTTGGCAGCCTCGGACACTGCAGCTTTATAGGCCTACACAGCACTATGAGACTGTCTGTCATTGTATGCTTGGATACGTGTCAGTGGTCTTCATGATCTATTGTGCTGTGGCTTTGTTAAAGTTTTCGAGTCTCAGCTACTGACAGAGACTTTCAGAGGCTCAGCTCAGGCTCGCCCCAAACAGGCCCTGCATGACACTAGTATAGTATTGTATAATTAATCACACACTTCCAAGTACAATTAGGGCAGTAATCAGTACTCGTACTCGTACAGCCAAATAGTACTCGCTATCTGTCGTGCTAATACTGATTTTACTCATACACGTAAGAGTACTGTTGCTGCCCTAATTGTATGAGGATTTAAATTTGTGATTAGTATAGAATTTGCCCTGGGCTATAAGCAGGAGTACCGATTACAGAGTGAGAGTACAATAATACAGCTGTAATCCGTACTCTTGCCTATGGGAGTAATGCATTGTGACTGTAATCACTTATACTGTTATGCTAGTAATGTTTGTTAGAGGTAAAAAGGGAGTACAGTGAAATCCAGAGGAGGTTCGACAGGGTCAAAAGGTCATCAATAATTCCCCATTAACGAGCATTCTTATACTTTGACTCCGAACTTAGACAGTCTTGATTTATCATAGTGACAGGCGCTGCTTTCTCCAAGGCGGATGACAGAGGTTGTAGAAGTAATCGGCAGCATTTCTATGCCATCATATTCGCTACAGTAGCTTGCCTTGCTATCCAAGGTTACAAAGGTCAACCAGATGGTAGGCTAAAAAGTCATTCACGAAGGCCACGGGTCTCGAACTAGTATTAGAAATGACGAAGAACACGATAGAGACACTTCCGTAGAAAGATAACTGGGGTACAGCGGTGAAATCAGTACTCAAATACAAACATATGGGAGTACGTGATTAGCTAATTGTGACCTCTGGACTCTGTCGAACCTCCTCTGAGTGAAATGTACCTGTACAAAGATCTCCCCATTGTGGATAACATTTCTTGCTATTTTATTAAACTGAAGAAACGTTAAACCTCCCTATTAAGTACTAAAATTTAATTTGCAGGTCCAGAGATGTCCTAGGGTTTGATTCACTAGTAAGTAGAGCTTTCTTGAGCACAAAACTCTCAGCAGGTTGCATGGCATTAGCTACTGTTTCAGTGTTGCATCCAGAAGCTGAAGGGGCTGACAACTACATGTAGCTACAATGTATACCAGTCCATATAGCAGCCTGAATCAGTGATGCTGTTGTGCACTAGTCATGAACAACATAGAGTACATTCATACAGTTATGTAATATGCAGCGTGATCATGCACGTGTGCATATAATGCTTGATCAAGTTTTATTACACACAGAGAAAGTATAAGCCAAGAAGCGCTATTGATAGTCTACTGTGATCAGTGATGAGTCAGTCAAGTTATAAGAACTATTATTTCTGGTCCTATACACTTAGTCTAGTCTTCTTGAAAAGAAGCCATTGGTGTCTCTTTTGTCCATTTTGAGCTGATCAAGAAGTGAAGAAGGCTGTAGTGGTCAGCAAATATCACCAGAACTACTGGACAGAGCGTTTTCAACGAAATCCACACAATACATATGTTCAAATCAGCATAGAAAGCCTAATGACACCTGATTTCAACATTATTATAAATGAGATATATAGCAGCTATATAGCATGATAACAGACAGACAGACAGACACACAGAACGACTACTATATATAATTATTCCTCTGGCACATGAATGAAGGCATCACTTGGGAGTGTGGTCGAATATGATCCCACCATCCAGTATAATGTGTCTGCTACAGTACTATCCTGTAATCGTTATGTGCATACCACACCAATGATTGACATACAAATACATGGAGGGGGTAGCTATTTAAATTTTGAGTGAGATTGTTGACTTTCTCTTGAAATCTAAGGCCTCTGCTGGTCTGTTATCTTTGTTGAGTTACGGCCGTGACTACGCAAAAATAGGGGATTTCCGTACCCCTATGCATCGCACATGTGCGGTCAACACGCTGAGCAGGCCTTTCGAGTCTTGAATTCGGACTCACTGATTAGAAAGACAACCAAATAGCGAACAATGGTGGGGATGAGGGAAGTAGACAAATTTTCATTACATCCCGAATGCCGGCCAGGTCTTCCACAGAGGCTTAAAGCAGCTACCACATGAGTGAAGCACTATTGTGCAAACTCCTCAACACGTTGCACTAACTTTACCCTGCATATTGCAAGTCCTCAACACGTTGCAAGTTCAAGCAAAGCCAGCAACACTGTTCATGTTAGCAGGGTTGTGCACAAGAATAGTAACTACAGGAATGCATTATTATACACAGTTACATAATATTCAGTAGTGAGCTATTATGACCTAATTACTTCCCAAACCCCAATCAGCAACGTAATTACCACAAAAATGATTGTTATAATGTTGCATTCATGTGCAATTGTAATGATCTTTTACCATGGACACTTCAAATAATAATGCATCGCAAATTACATATTAAATTATTTTGTGTATGCATAAACATCCAGATTGATTTCTATGATTGTTTTTGTGTTCCCATAATTAGCAACCTGACACTTTGCTATTCCAATAGCAGTGTTTCTGCTACTATACTTAAATAGGGGCGCCCCGCCCTGTTTGTGAGTGGCTGGTTTGCAATAATGCTGACAGCTGCAACAGTGGTTTGCAGTATGGTAGTAGCTCCCAAATGTTGTGGGTATCTTTGGCTTCCCACAATCAGCTCAGAGACACACTACTAGTGGTTGAAATGTGGCTGTACTAGTGTGCACAGCACATGCACACACAGTAGATTATGCATACACAGTGACTATCCAAGTGCACATTGCATAAGCCTGTAAAGCGAATCATTCCCTCTTCATGGCCAATCCATAATAATAATATTCAGTGATAGTAATGTTAACACTCAACCACCCTGTTTGAATTCAGTCCTAGAGGAAACACTGCAATAGAGAAGTGGACATAAATTGATACTCAAAGAAACTTTATCATGCCTATTGAACAACAATATGCATTGTACTGACACTTGCATGCATGCTGACTTATTAGAGAGAAGCTTGGGTCAGCTAAAGTGTGTTTTGAGTTGGAAAGAAAGGGGGCGCCAGTTGTGAGCATCCTTCTACAGGAAGTTTGCACTGTATTAATTATGAATGGTTATTGTCCATCTTACATAACAGATGATCCTTAAGAAACATCAGTCATTAAATTTTATGAGACTATAATAATAATAATACCGTGTTTATGCTAATAGAATGCAAGCTAAATTGCGCGCGATTTTCTCATAAAGGTCGTCATGTGCTCATTATGATACACTATGAAAATCCTAGAACGCGAATTTTCTTGCACTAATGAGATCATGCAATTTATTAGCATAAACAGAGTACCACATTCATTCACACAATCATTAAAATTAAGCTTGACCCTCACCCACTTCAATATTCAACACTCCTGCTAATGGTTAGCCTCGTCCCCAGGCCTTCTGACGGGGGAGGGGGAAGGAAGGCCTGGTATCCACTGCATGCGCATGCGCTGTTATTATTCAGATTCTGAATAATCCGATTACATACGGATACTGCCTAGTATACTTGTCCTTTGACCTTAATGTATCGTGCTCAACGTACCTAGTAATGGTAGGCTTAGACAGTTGGAAGTTCGAGCGAGATTTCGAGGTGGCCCGAACGATATTGTCCATCGATCGACAAAGGCCTCTGAACAGCGTGGGCACACGTTTAGCGTGATCGCTAGTACAAAGGTCGGGAGGTCATTCCGTATTCTTTAGACACATGGACCGTTTCACTTGTCAGCACGTGGTAGAAATTAGTGTACGGACACTTCACGGTAAATTATACGGAAAATGTAGCGCATGCGCATGCAGTGGATACCAGGCCTTCCTTCCCCCTCCCCCCTCTGAAGGCCTGGGGACGAGGCTAACTAATGGTATGCCTGTGCATGTATGCAGTCTATTCTATTTGTAGTATAATGACCTTTGTTGACTACTTTCAGTAAAGGATATCAAATAATTAGAGGTGCTAATTAATCCTCTCCTTCCCATCCCAAACAAATATTGAATAATCTTGTTTAATGATGCTAATAATACATTAATGTAATTGAGAGAGTGATAGATGTCTTCATACATTGTGCAGCTTATACAACAATTCCATCACTGATGCCAGTGTTCCTCACCTTGTTGGGCTAATGGAAACTGCCAGAAACCTCGAGACATTGAAGTAAGTTGTTAGCCTAACACAGTACTATTTACAACAGCAAGCTAGTGTAGCTCATCAACATGGTCATAATTATCATTCAGTAATTATCATATTATTGCCTTGGCAGCAGTTTGGTCCCAAAATGATGATAAATGTATTGTATATTAGTGAGTTAGCTCAGTATCACCACATTATATCCAGAACCTTTCGCCGGGAGAAGATTTTGCCAATTTCATCATCACTTGTCATTGGTAAATTTTTTTTATCCCTTAAGTTTCTGTCCCGTATTAGGAGATATGGCAGATAACCTTTACCACATCGGCAAGAATTTCTGTAATGTATATAAAAGTTGCTGGGCTTGGCAAAATTTTTGTTCAGTGAACATTCTTGGCTATAATAATATTATGGTGTATCAATTATGCCACAGAATAATTAATTAGAGTTGGTAGAATATGCCATATATGTAATACATTACAAAAACACTAATAACTCAGAGCAACTTAATTTTTAAGATTTTTAACATTCATATTCATGATCTATGTCAAAATATCTATCTAACAAGGCCCCACACATCCATGGAAACATTCAGGTATGCCTGAACCAGCTACGCAGCCAATTCTCAATCTTTCTTTCTTTCTTTTTTCCAGGGCTAACTCTAGACTGCTTCGACCGCTCATCTTGGTTCGAGTATAAATCCACTCCATTTTGGAGCGCACACGTCTGTGGCACGCTCGTTTTGTGTTATCAGGATAGCGATTTAATTGTGGGTGTATGCAGTGCATTTTGCTAGTGGGAGTGTTCAATTCGCCATTTTATCATATAATGCACGTGCTCATATGGTGTTGCCATGGTGAAGTCATGTGACCGATGGCAGTAGCGTGCATGTGCCGGTGCCTGCTTGAGCGCTCAGCTGATCAGTGAACTGTTGATAATGGTGGCAAATGCCAACAGTAAACTACTGGCCTCTAAAATACGTTCCCGAAACAAAACCTTTTTGTAGCTACTTGGTTCTAAACGGCTTTCTTTCAAGTTCGCCGGTCAGCCAGCTTCAGGATCAAGATAACGAGGGGCGTGGCGTCATTTGCAGGTCAGTCTATGGTACTGCAATCGCACACTTAACTTGGAAAAAAAAATTGGCGCTGGTTTAACACCTGCAGCTATATCTCGAGAATCCCACTGATGCATGCTTAAAATTAGTGTGTGATGCAAAAATGAGACATCCTACTTATAATAAGACTGCCTGGGATTTATTAACGCTCGGCGCGCATGCGCACGAGGGTTACGGTAGTCTGTTTGTTTGTCTGTTTGTTTGTTTGTTACCAGTCTACTGCCTGCTTAAGACATTTATACAACAAAATGAACATACCAGCCAGTTTTTCGCCGAACTCCAAAGGTTTTCAACTAAGGGATTTCGCTAAAAAGCTTTCTGTCACGAGTTATAGCTTATTCTTCATTTTTAGCATAGCAAAGTCAGCCATTTTTCATTCCCAGTACCGTAAACTAGGGTTAAATCCCCTCCGTATACTACTTGTGGTAATGTCTATAACCATATATGGCTACAGGATACAGTTCATAGGCCAGGCTCTATAGGGCAACCTCAATTGCGCAATCCATACCTGCCACGTGGCAGTGCTCCTGCAGTCAAGTACAGTGTCTCTGAGCAGTGTCTAATAAATGCTCACCGTTCATCCTGATAATGCACCTATCAAAGTCATGCCCCACCTACCCCCTACCGGGGATAGGTGGGGATTAGACTAGTCACATGATCTAATTCCCCTACTACAGGGCATAGTCAGTTTATCTAATGCCCGTATATTGCCCCTTGTCTCTAGTCTATGATGTAGGTCTAATCCCCACCCATGTGACCTTGAATTTCTATTCTCACAGCTTCCAATCGAGATTGAAGATACATTCTTCAGTAACTAAGAATACACACCGTTTATAACATACTATACACAATGCTACAAGAAAATGATTCTGGTTCCACCATAAGCTCCACAAAGATCCATTACTTCACACATAGTATCAGCGCTAGCGCTGGACGATATCGGTTCAAAGGTCAATGCGATGACGTTTAATCCAGCGCTGTGGGAGGGGCTAAAGCCCGCTATGCGGGGCGCCTTGCGCAGGCAGGTCCCCACCCAATCCCCTTCATATGCCCGGTAGGGGGTAGGTGGGGCACAACTTTGATAGGTGCATAACATGTACACCATAGTTTATGGTCTCATCTTAGAATTGAGTGAGTTGCATACCGCATATAGTCACCATCCTGTCATAGCTTATACGGGGCATGAGGCCAATCTTGGTTGTACGTGTATTATGACAGTAGCTATCCAGTGCAGTCTACATGAATCTAGCAGCCTGGCCAGTATTGCTGTTTTAAATTTAAATTATTGTGTTAGCTGGTTAGTATTTCAGAGCCACATACTGCATCAGCACAATTATTGTAGCACTACAACAATAGCCAAAATATCGTATTCATCACAAAACTACTAGTATATTTACCACCAAATTATCCTGACTTGTAATCTTAGCGCCATACCTACCATCAACATTTACTGTTAAACGCTGCATTTGCGCCGAGCGTTCTGCACTTTAGTGCTCTAGTTAAAGGAGTAGCTATTCAAGCCTGGTACTGTGCGTTCGGGGTACTAGGTTTATGGTGCTCTAGCCACTGAGCCAATATTTGGAGACAGCTGCAGTAGCTACGTATAATGTATTCCCCTCACGAGTCATAAATTTCTCCCCACATGCCAGTATAGTGCTTAATTAGAGTCAAGACTACCTGACTCAAAGGATAGCACTAACATACTGAATCAGTGGCACGTGCTTCTCTGTATTATATTATGGGAGTTGATATCAACAGGTGGATAGGTAGCTGGTCGAGAAAAAAAATTTGAAGTTGTAGTTCCATTTGATGAAAAGGAAAACCATATTAGGTCACCATGGTATACGTAGTCTCATGCCCACCCTCTTCTGGCTCCACGAGACTAGTCAGCTATATAGGTGGCATTGATGAAAATTAATGACAATCATATGGATTACCCTGAGGGCAATAAAAAAGAACAGTAACATGTATAAAAAACAATTGACTAAAATTGAAAGATGAAGTAGGGATGGCACGGTCAAAAAGTACACAAACAAGTTTTGTAGCTGGGATAACTTACCATATCCATTATACATCCCTACGCTGGCTTTTCTCGATAATTATTATCGTGTACCTCTGATTCAGTATGTATAAGTGTCACAATACTTTGATCTTGACTCTATGTATGTAGGAGAATTCCAAGGGTAGTCAGTGTTGATTGTCCATTCCTGCATGTACCCCATATAGCTAGCTACTCAAAAAGCAAGCATAGGGATGTATAGTGGATGTGATAAGTTATCCCGGCTACAAAACTTGTTTGTGTACTTTTTGACCCTGCCATCCGTACTTCATCTTTCAATTTATTCAATTGTTTTTTTTTAAATTTTTGGTTTTATAATTAAGATAGACCACGAAGCCAAATTTCCCAATTACAATTTTAAGCTCGAGTCTTAAGGTAGGCCATTGCTAGTATCATCACTCTGCACACATGCACAAATTTGTAAAGCCGTTGGTTCTGTCATTGTTGTCATATTATGCATTGTCCACATAAAAATTACCAAATCTCGATTTCTGGGCAACCTATAGTGTGACTAGTGCCATCACAATGTCACACATGGCACAAAGATTGAGAGTCATTGCTCCAAAGTGCTTGACAAGGACCACAAATGCTACATTTTGTCACCTGTTGACCACACCTGTGGTTGGTTATGTCACATGCTGTTCGACTGTGCATGCTCCAGAGTCAGAATAGGTAAGGGTCATCGGATCATTTCTACACAAGTCCCTTCAGTGTTCTAAATAATCACACAGAAACCTAGTAACCATGGTCTAACTACATTTCTAGCTATATGATTTAGAGGTTTTATATTGGGGTTCTCACATTCAGACACAGCAGTTGAGGGGTGGCCAGCTATTCACGGTGAGGGCTAGAGTAGCTATAAAACAGTGACAATGGGCAACTGTAGCCAGGAAACTGTACACAAGCATTGAGGCTCATGAAGTGGTATTTTTCAGCACTCCAACTGGCTACTATATGTAGAAATCAACAGTGACTGCTACGTAGTTGGTCCACGGAATCCTTAATTGCTGTAGTCAGTCCCTAACAATTCATCCAGTGTTAGAAACGTTGTTATCACTGTTGGTGTTTAGGTTCATTGCTAATTTGAGGACATGCAGCTGGTATGGAGCTGTTTATCCAGAGAGCCTGGATACTAGGCTAGGGAGTCCATTATTGGAATAGGTGGAAGGGAACAGGAAACCAACCAATGGCAGCTCATCTTAAATTTCATGGTGCTACCATAGACATACCACATTATGTTCATAGACAGTGGTAACCGAATGGGAGGTCTTAGTACACACATACACGCATCAGTATACCAACTCACATCATACATGAACATGCTTCCATAATAATATTATGACTATTAAAAATTTGCACCGACTGTTTTAACAACACTTAACTACATGACTGTGTAGCTTATTAATTAAGCCCCTGAAATCTCGTCAGTACCGTATAGCACTTAAATTTCATGGGACCTGTTTTCGCGGATACAACGGCTTCCGCGAAAATTATTCAACGAAAATTTCCAATGCCCACGAGCGCGCGCCCAAACAAGGCCGGAACCGTGAAATTTATTCAACGAAAACTTCGTAGAGAGCTATCCGCAAAATTTAAGTTCCGCGAAATTAAGGCGCTGTACGGTATTATTATTTTTCATCTTTCACAGCCTTACTGGTAACCAGTTCACTGAGGCTGGGAGGAGCCAACTGAGACAAGTATATAGCAGAGAAGAGGAATAATGATCCAACAAACTATGCTCAGCTATATCTATATATGTGAAATATATACGTACGTACATAATAAGGTATTTAATTGTCACAATTATTGGCAGTGTATTGTGTTAGTTAGACCAACATAATGTTTATATTATACATGTAGCAGATCAGATAAGAATGAAATCTAATTACCCCATACGTGCTACCCTAATTGAATTTGCCTTCTAATCTCATTGCTTGGACGACACAGAATTCAAACATTAAATTTTATTTGTTGCAACTCGGTTGAGTTGCTAGAAGGAATGAAAGGGTGTCTACATTTGCACAATTTTCAGCACTTTGAAGTTTCTGACCTATGCCACTCTGGCTATTGTACATTAATAATATTATTACATGCAAGAATGTTACAGCTTCTACCTATAGTTTATAGCCCCTAATTGTTTCAAGATATCCTCCATGATCTCCATGGTGATGTGGGTGTGGCTTAGTGGCATGACCTCGCTCTCCTTTCTGCTGGACTCCAGACATGCCCTCACTTCCATGGCTTCATACCTCAGCCCGACACTGTTGGTGAAGTTGGTGGGTTGGTAGGGAGAGGGCAGGGGAAACTCAACCTCACCCTGTGGGATGAATAATGTCTCAGTAAATCAGATATTAAGTCTTGTTCCCAGACTGCATGGTCCCATTGTAATGAAACTATTTCTTGGTTATGCACACCACATATGTACGGTGCCAAATACTGTATAGTGGGAAACTTGGGCAAGGCTTTATTTTGGCGATTTGGCAAATTCAGTATAGACCACAAAATTATTAATGCACGTGCTCCTATGGCGGTAAGGTTTCAGATCGCCAAATTTAAACTTAATGGAACCTATGCACACAATTGCTGAGCTCGCAGGCAGAATCGAGCCTTGAACTGTAATAATATTATACATGTATTGCCAGACCTCATGGTGAGGTGAGGTCTATGAAACACTACCAATAAAATTTAATACGCAGCAAGCTGGACCTACCAACACAATATACCAATGGTATACTGTCTTGATACTTACTGAGGGAGTCTCCAGTTTAATTGGACACCAGAATGGAGCTGGTAGCTTCAGTGTTCCCTTTGTGCCAACCACAATGGCCTCCTTGGGAAGCTCCAAGTTTATGGAGCAGGTCAACTGAGCCACCCTCTCACCAGAGTACCTATAATATTGTATTAGTCAGTCTTGACGAAATGTACCAGTATAATAATTATTCTTATAGTGCTAGTATCAGTATATGCATTGTTTGGTGACTATTCCACTGAAATAACTTTGCTACGAATTTCTTAGTTCTACATCTACCCTTACTTCATGTAGATTTCATAATGCCTGACTCTCCAACCCAAAATGAGTCTCATGAATGACACCACTTTAAAGGTATAAGCTGTATGACCAAACTTACTTGAGAGTGATGGCAGCAAACTCGTCGATGCCAGTTGAAGCTAGCCATCCTTGAGCATGGACACTCTCTGGCTTCTCTCCAAAGATCATGGTGGCAAAGTCGATGGGGTAGATACCAATGTCGAGCGTGGCCCCTCCCCCCAGCTCAGGCTCCGTGAGACGAGGGGGAATGGTGTCCAATCGGAAAACCAATGTTGGCGTGGACGTACTTCACCTCTCCAATGGCAGCCTCCGCTATTTGTCTCCTCAGCTCCACCACAGCAGGGAAAGAACCGCATCCATACTGCCGTAATTTAATGGTCACGATGTGATAGTACGGGTATACAGACTCGTGTACACTATAAGGCCACAGCAATTTAATATTCTGTTTCTCATCCAATGCAATATAAAAAATCAATGCGGGCGGCATTATTTACAAACACAGCACGTGATCCACAGGGACATTGAATTGACGGTGTTTAGTAGTGCGCTTTAATTAGAGTAACGTCGTGCGTTCAAGTTTGTGAGCTATTTATGTGACAGTTTGTCTTTTCCATGGTGCGAGAGCTCTAGTTCTATCGACTATGCATCTTTGCATGGAGGAACTCGTTGTGTTTTTCAAGTGGCAGTTCTAACACTTACAATGCGGTGCTTTGTACAAGGCTATGTATGAGTGTTTTAACAAGTCAATATCCTGGAAATCTATGCGGGCGGTGGATGAGAAACAGGATATTAAATTGCTGTGGCCTAATAGTATAATCCATGTAAGCTTACATCTTCCAGGAGGGCCTTATTTTGGGAAGGGAGTGAGGGGAATCCTCTCCACTAGTATGCGGCTCTTGAGTCTTCCTTCTCAAAACAATGTAGGTGGTTCATTGCCATTTTCCCCATTCCACACACTCAATGAGTCATCATCCAGCCTTGAACTAGGTTCTCCCCAGAAACCTTGCGCCATCATCATGCTCTTGACCATGTTTTCTCCAAAAAGACGAAATTCTGCTGAAATTTTTAGAATGAGGGGCGTGGCCACCAGTTTCGCTCTTGCTCGATATCGGAATTGAAGTCCAGCGAATTCGTATTCGAGTTGCAGATCATACATGATGATATCCATAGGAAGCCTCTGTCCTGTATTAGATCATAGCTGTAACAAATACTGCAATTTGATTGGCTACTGACAGGTATCTATATCTCATAGTCACCTACAAGCTTCTCATAGTCACCTACAAGATTTTCATAGTCACCTACAAGTTTTGCCCTCTGGCTCTTAGCAATACAAAACTATATGATCTAAACTTGTTAGACACTGTTTAGTCGGTTTCTATGTGATTTAGAAGACCTCAGGGCTCTCATAGAACCCTCGCTTCGCTCGGGATTCTATATAGAGTCCTTCGGTCTTCTAAATCACATAGAAACCTCCTAAACAGTGTCTAACTAATATATAGTGTCTTGATAAACTAAATTCAAGATGGCTGAATCTAGTCTTGTTCGTCGGCTACACCATTCAAGGCGAGATGAGGTGAGCTCTATTTAGATCAAAATACATATTAGATCATAGCTGTAATGAATACTGCAATTTGATTGGTTACTGACAGGTATCTATATCTCATAGTCACCTACAAGCTTCTCATAGTCACCTACAAGATTTTCATAGTCACCTACAAGTTTTGCCCTCTGGCTCTTAGCAATACAAAACTATATGATCTAAACTTGTTAGACACTGTTTAGTCGGTTTCTATGTGATTTAGAAGACCTCAGGGCTCTCATAGAACCCTCGCTTCGCTCGGGATTCTATATAGAGTCCTTCGGTCTTCTAAATCACATAGAAACCTCCTAAACAGTGTCTAACTAATATTTAGTTAGACACTGTTTAGGAGGTTTCTACGTGATTTAGAAGACCGAAGGGCCGTACGTAGAATCCCGAGCGAAGCGAGGGTTCTACGGGCCCTGAGGGCTTCTAAATCACGTAGAAACCGACTAAACAGTGTCTAACACATAGGCGTAGGAAGATGGTAATGGTTGAGGGGGCATTGTAATATTTACGCGCAAAGCGCGTGCGAAATTTTTGCGACCACACCCACTTTGGGTATAAACTACGCCCTTTTGGTGTTAATGACAGTATCAGGCCAGGTTGTAACAATGAAGAAACGAATAGTAATTCGATCAGAATAGACGTTGTAGCTACTTATTCTCAAAATCAATATGATATTGCATATAGTCAGGCCTATTACAGCATGTACAGGTATTGCTGTAGCTGTTGGGGCACTGGCCCCCTTCCTTGCTGGTTGGGGGGGCACGTGCCCCCGGTGCCCCCCTGGTTCCTACGCCTATGCTAACAAATTTAGATCATAGCAACCGAGCGCGCTGCAACGGCGCTTCTCGATCTAGAAGTGTTGCCATGGTCTCGTACGGCCCAGAAACGATGTGAATCTACGATGGCTGCTAGAAGAACTGTTGTTCAAACATCGTATAGCTCTCCTGTGACTCGAAAACTCCTAGCAAGTCGCCATTAGCTTCGCTTCGCGCTTGCTAACTCAGTAAGCTCCAGTGGACTCCACCTACTATTGCATCGCGATCGCGCACGCGCGATGTCTGAACGGGTTGCATACTTGTGGTTGCGTGTACTCAACCACAGGTACTTGAATGTTAGTGGGCTGCTGGACTGAAGTTTCTGTCTCCATTTTTTGTATCCATGGATACAACCAAGTTGGCCTCATGCTTCAAGCTATGAAATTTACAGGTGTCTATGAGATTTTTACAAGTGTCTATGAGAAATAGACACCTCCTCTTGACCAATCAGATCACAGTATTTGTTACAACTATGATCTAATGTAGTGTAGATCTATAGAATAGAATACCGACCATACTTGTATTTGACTGCAGGAATGTCGCGAGGATATCGATGAGATAAAAGTGTGGTCCTCATACTTGGATAAAATAGTATCATCCATCCAAGATCCTGATCACTTAGCAGAGGATGCAGCCAGCTGTGGACTCATTTCAGTACAAATAAAAACCATGATACTAACTGCTGGGCTTTCTGCTGATGACAGAGCCTGGGTTGTTCTTTTAACGATTGATAGCCGGATAAGAGAGAGTCCTCAGCTCCTTCAAACTCATGTGATTCCAGTATTGAGGAGACAGCCAGGACTGGACAGGATCGTGTCCACTCTACACGCCAGCTGCGGTAAGTAAACCGGTATTAGAATGAAAAACTTGACCACATCCCCACTAGCTGCATAGTTCTAATGGTACATATGGTACAAGGTCATCAATATAGTATGTGCATATATGTCCACACTATATTAATGACTCTGAGGCACCAGCATCCATGCGGCTTGTAGACTATATACAGAGTCAATCACAGAGATGGAGTCTGAGACTGACTCTCGACCTCGACGTAACATGTTTTGATACTTCAATCATAGGAGATGAATTTGACAGCAGCGCAGTACAGTTTCCGAGCTTCAGATCACTCGTGGTATGGCACACCACCTGCATGATGCTATATATAGCACAAGGCTAGCTTTGTTTATTCAGGAGATTACATCAGCTAAGAGAATGCGTGAAGTTCGGCCTGTGGTACTTGTCAGAGAAAGTAGCACATAGATTACACTGTAGATATAGATTATACCATAATTACCTCATAACTGCAGAAAAGTAGCTTGCTACTGGGGATGTATTAAAAACTTACTACATCCCTCGAAAGTATTATACTGCGCTACTGTACGCCGCCATTATCTATCTCGAACACATCAACAAACTGTGCATGCTCCATGTTGCATAATAGTGGGGTGCGCAGCTTGAGCCGGTTGACCCTCTGTCTGCCATGTGTTAGATTGAATAGGGAAATCCCCCAAGAGTACAAGCTGGCCAAAGAAAGCAAACTGAGAGAATCACCATATTATATCATTGATAGTCCATAAGCTCTTGTACACTAGGTTCAAATTCTGTGCCCCAACAACCTAAACATTTTGAAGCAGTCTTCACAGCAATTACATCATAAATTTCATCATAGGTTTCGTCATAATTACCTCATAGGTTGGCCGAATTTTTTTGTTGATTGGGACTCGGGATGTAATTTAGGTTTGTAGGATACTTTCTGTGTACATGTAGAGCTGCATTTCCTTGAATTACTCCCTGTGAGTACTATTGCATGTGTATTTCAGAGGTGTCACGATTAAGGTACAAAACTAGAGCTTTGTGGAACACATACCCACATCTGCATCAGGCATCTGGCTATCAGTGCATAGAATAAGAAATGCAGCTGCATACATGTGCCTGTTGATATATTGTACCTACATTAATATTTTGCTACATTATGCACATGTATCGGAAAATCGTTCTTTTCTTGAGTTTTCCCATCCAGTTTACTACACGCGGAAAGAGTCTAGTAAAATGCTTATTCAATTTTAGTTCCGTGTGGCAAGATCTCACCACGTCCAACCAGATTGAAGAATGGTGCCATGTCATCCAGGTGTCCTTGAAAAAAATTGCAATGCTCTACTGTGCACTCAGACCCTCTTTACTAGTGGGAGAATTTGGTACCAAGACAAGCATAGCACTCGGACTCCATTGTCAAGATGGGTTTGAGGTACATGGTACAACTGGTTGTACACAGAGATTTACAAATACCAATTGCCTTACACTTGGGCAGGCTTAAGGATGAAGTCTCCAGTAAAGGTGGAGAGAGTGCACGGGTTTGCTTGACTGCATTTCTTTAGCTGAGGAGTGATCAGATGAAAGACTGTTACAATTCCAGCATTGGAGAGGGTAAATCACTTTGGAAAGATGATCTTGCATGTTATTGGTCTCGCAGAGGAAAGGACTTTCACATCAATTGTAGAAATCTTGGAGGGAACAATATATAGTGACCAATAAAATTGATTATCGGATTTAGTTGGGTCCCCATGCTAAACCAAAGGTTGTCCACTGCAATAGACCGGCTGCCATTCCAGACCTTCAAGACAGATTTCGGTTTCAATTCCAAGCCCAAATAACATCACAGAGATATTGCCACCTACCTTGTAGGTTTGCTTACTTCTGTACCCTGAGCGAGCAAGTGGGGGAATAGTGTGAAGGAACAGTGGGCATTGGCTACTGAGCCAAAACAATTTATGAACAATTGCCTATTTTGAGAAACTGAACTATTTTACTCTAACATTAATTGTTACGTCTATTGTTTTACTGCGCATTTCCACTACTAGTATTTCTTATGTGTGTGTGCTCATGTGCATGAAGTTAAAATTTAAATCCTTAAGTTTCCCACTATACGGTATGTAGACGTAGTTTTGTCTCACGTATAGGAGGATTCCACACAAATATGTGAAGGAATTGTAATGAGATGTAAATGATATTCAATGCCATTTCAGGAAGTTCTGGCCAGGTTCCTGTCAAGCCCGTTGGTGGGAATTGAATGTATTACGCTCTATGGGAATAGCATGCATTTATCGCGCTAGCCAAGCGAATAGTTGCTCTCTTGAAAAAGCACCTCAGCTACATAGTGTACGGCACCCTAGAGTGCCGTAGCTATAGCGCCTTTTTTTGGTACCTACCCTGAAGCTCTGTTCAGCCTCCAATCCTCCTATAACCCCCCCCCCCCTTCTCTGATTATAAAATATAGAGTTATAAGCCAATAAAACAGTAGTTACAGCTAGCAAACTAGCTATTGGAGTCACAATATGCCTTACTTTGTCGTTTTCCCCATCAAAATTAATAGCCAAAGAAAGTGCAGCCTGGTATTAGTCAGTCGGTAATGGTCATCACACAGAAATGTCGCAATAATATTGCGAATAAGCCCCCTCCCCAGTTTACCAAATGCTAGCACACAGAAAAGGGGAATGTAATCTCTGGAATCTACGATATTATTACGATGAATGGTACAACAGTATAAACTGCAATGATGTAGTGGGAGTACACACTATGTTGATGACCCTTTACCATGTGCTCCATTACAACTGCAGCTACTGGGTCAAGCATTTCATTGTGGTACTATACCAGTGTTTCATCCGGGGCCAACAACACTTGGTGTGTAATTTTAACTTTCATAGCCGAAACCTTAAAACACTTGTTTGCGGGCACTAAATTTAGCGAAATTAGCAATTTGGCATATTTCACTAAAAATTATACCAGTTAATATTAAATTGTTAAGCATTTTCGGATAAATAGAATAAGTGATTTTATAAGAAACAAACCACATCCTTCTACATCCTCCCACTAAGCTAGCTAATAATAGTACTCGAGCTAGAGCTTGGCCTCGGGTCCTGATTCATTGTCATTCTCCTCATCGCCTGACATTAGTGCTGCAAGCGCTGATGCTGTTACATCGTCAAACATTCCGTTTTCTGATTCTTTATAATGCTCCGTCACTAATTCCTCGTACTTCTTCAATACCCGAGTATTGCTGTATCCAATATCCATGTCAATGGTTACTCAAACGGGAATTTCTAAACCACCCTGAACCAACGGGGATGGATGATAACAAACACTGATGACTTGGCATGACGCTCTCCCTCCGTAGATAATTTTGGTGATATACTTGATGGAACTATTGTATTGCCCAGTGAAAACCTTTTTGAGGAATTCTGTTGAACATAATTGCCACAGTATCATTTCGATAATCACCAGTACTGTACCCTCATGAAAGAGGGCCCATGGGCGGTGCACCTTACATTGGGCCAAGATTAGGGGATGGGCCGATATTATAGGTATCAGAATCGCGTTTATACGTGAAAGAGCGCCCAGGTAAGTTACCCACGCTAGCTTCATAATTTGAATAGTAGCAGTGGTTACTATTGATTTCAGCCTTATTCAAGCACGGTTACCAATCCAGAGCAAGGGCGGCCGTGATACTTCACTGTGTGTCGTTGAGTGCAGCCTTATTAAGTGGGCATGGCTACGATCACTAGCTGTGTACGCTCGTTTAGTTTTGCTGAAACGTGGCATAAAGCTTGCTAGGCTTAGTTTCACTGCTGTTTAGCACGTTACCTATCGATCTTACATAGACTATTTATTCGAATTTCAGTCCTCGTAAACCAGCCATTTGAGCTGCGTTTTCAAGGGCAGCTACACATGGGCGCATATTTGAGTAAATAATAGACCTTAGCAGGAAATTGAGTCCAAAGTGGGGGGTGGGCCGACATTCCGTAGTGGGCCCTCTTTCGCGAGGGTACGGTAATTATTTGCATGTATTGGTATGGAACTCTATTCATTATTACCATTAATATTCAATTTTTTGAAAAATCGCTAAAATAAGTACCCGCTAAATGCACTATTTCCCAAATCCGCTAAATTTTGTATATACTGTAAACTCCGGTTATTAAGCGCACCCCCCCTATTAAGCGCATGCTATCTTTTCATCACAAGCTATTGTTTATTGAGTGCATGCACTTAATAGGCGTGGCGTTTTATGAACCTGTCCTTGACCTGCTGGAAAGTATGTGGAGTCCAGATATCTTTGGAGGAAATATTTAATGATGGCCACAAATAACACTATCATGCGAGAAGATTGAGTTTCAGACAAATCACCAGCCCTCGTCATCTTGAGCGGCAGCTGTAAACGCTAAAGTGCTCGATCGATCGAACCAGCTAGCGCTAACGCTAGCGGCTAGCACGGGCCTCGCATCCGTCACGTGCCCAAATGTTTGTGGGCGTGATTATATTATTAGCGCATATCCTTTATTAAGCGCATACTGTCGTTCCGTTTACCACTATAAGCGAATGCGCTCATTAACCAGAGTATACGGTACCCGCAAATAATTGTAGCCCTAAGGTAATTTTCCGTGTTTGAAACGCCATAAGATTGCTTATGGCATTTCAATTGTATGTGTTGTGTGAATTTCTCTGAAGACACTTCGTTCTTCAGCTTTAGCATCATTTGCTTATAATCACAGCACTGCCATGGCAGGTTCTTGATGAAAGAATAACATCAGTTTGTTCTTTTCACTAGATAAAGTGTGTAAATTTAGTTTCAGCAACAGCTGCCATAAAACTACTGCTGACAAAAGCTTCTTGATGTGATGTACTAGCTATTACATAAGCTGAGGTCACATGCACATTCCATATACTGTAGAATCCCACAATTACGCCCCCCCCCCCCCCCCCATGCATAAGCCCCCTGCATTTTTAGCTCAAGTTCCTGCATAGGTAGTTTTGTCTTGCATAAAAGCATAGATTTTATATTCCCCTATAATATAATCCCCCTTCTGACTATAAAATGCAGACATTACAGACCATGAGCCAAGTAAAAACAGTAGCTACAACTAACAAATTAGCTATTTGTGTCATTATGCCTTACTTTTTTCGAGTTTTGCCCACCAAATAGCCAGAGAAAGTACAGAGATCGTGCGTCCACGTTGCATTCGACGGTAGGTAATGGTCATTACACAGCAATGTTAGGATCCCGCATATAAGCCCCCTTCCCGCTTTTACCCAATGCTAGCATGCACAAAGTGGGGGGCGTAATCACGAGATTCTACGGTATAATTACCAGGTGTTCATGTTCTACACGTATAATATACAGACAACGCATGATTGAAATTATAGTGGAGTATGAAAAATTGTCCTGTGGAGCCAGCCACACAATCCAATTTCAGGCAGCTGTCTTATACCTAAGACTTGTACATAATTATAGTGTTTGATTTTTGTAGAATTATGCCAGTGGAATAAAAACAGATACCAAATATTTTGTCCGCTGTAGAGAGGGTTTTTTTTCTCATAACGATTGACCGTGCCCCTTCTATAGTTGTGGCCAATTATGATGAAGTATGACTGCATGTATATAATAGACTGCAACTTGAAAATGAAGATGAGAGGTTGAATGGTCTACAGTTCTTCTATGTGTAAAAGGATTGGAAACAAATCTAATTGCCACTGGCATTGCTGGTCACCGGTACTTACATGTACCAGGTTTGATGATGGTTGAGGCAAACTGCATGGCTGTTGTGTGAGGTCATTCATTATTGCACATGCAGGCTCAAACAGAACCAAAATAAGTGTCCATCAGATGGAATGTTAGAATGCATTATCACTGATTCTATTGTAGATGAAAGCGTCGAGGAAATCGATGTTGAAAGAAATGATTCAGACTCAGAGACTTCCAGCTGCTCTCCAGAGCAGCCTAGTGTTGTTCGTGAGCCAGAGGAACCACAGTATATCTATATATCTAGTGGAGAGGAGTCCATCACGGAGGAAGAGGACATCCATCAGCAAGGTATGGTGTAACTGCTTTGATTAATTAACGATTCCTGGATGGCACTTTATTAAAGAGTATAATTATGTATTGAAAATAGCATTCATGCATGCATATATGCCTATAGGTGGCACATTTCTTAAAGCAAACGTTCCGTGCACAGATTTGTCTGAGGACTCATTAATAAATGATTTGCTATCTGTAGTTTCGTCGGGTTTCCCCTTGTCTCATTATACATGCTTGATGCATAATAATTATGATCAGCTCAGCAGGGTTGTGTCAACAACTAAATTCATAGTTATCTATGGTATGTATATCTATAGCATGCCCATAGAATTATAATTGTTGCGAGCCTGAGTAAGCCCAAAAATGGTAGTACAGCTGTATGCAAATTATATTCACATAATATAGCAGCATAATAATAACAATTGCATACATGTAGAAGGCTTCCTTGTGGATATCCTTTTATAGTAGATACCTTAATGGGCAGTGTTGACACATAAGTCAACACCACTCTGGGGTAAGCGGTGTATTTAAGCTCAATTGAGTTGTCGTTTCGAGCTCCTACCGCTGTCACCATTTGGTTGATTAGAACGGATGAGAAAATTTGAAATTTCATTTAATTAGGAAGGAAATAAAATCTAATATCTAAATTTGCTGTTTGGACTATTAGAATGTTTGAGTAATTAGAGCAACTATACATATAAAAGCTTTGCATAACTCATTGTTTTTGTCCTTGTACAGACCATGATGGATTTAATTTTGAAGGTGTTGATGATTCAATACTTGGTAAGAAATTATAATGTGGGGTAAAACTGATCTTGCAAATCAGACCCTCTTATAAAAAATTGTGAAAGGAATCTAATCAAATGCATACTGTATAGCCGGAAAACATGGCAGATTGGCCTCAACCAGCGACAACAAAAATATTGATAATTTTTAATTTGTGGATAGCTGAGTTCTATCTAGCCACGCCCTAACTTTGGCACCTGTGCATGCACGCTTGAGAGACTATTGATAGTACACAGCTCTAACTCATCGCACTGTACATGTATACCGTAGGTCGGGTTTTAATTGCGAGTATCTATTTGCAAATTGCGAGTTTTCTACATTTTGCAATTAATAGATTCAACATGCACGTATACTATATTACGGTACGGGATTGTCCATCGTAAATATTAGATTCGCAATTTGGCCTGACTTGACTAGAACGCAATTATTAAACTACACAATTAAACCCCGTCCTATACGGTGTACAGTGTATACATGGCTGTGCGGTTAAAATGACTGGTGATAGGTGATTGTGTCAAGTGTTAATTATCGCTCAGTACATGCGCACGAGGGGTATGTTGCCATGATATTGTATACGAGTTAGATCGTGTTTCACCAATCCTGGCATTATTTCTCTCAATCAAAAGTCATAATGCATTATGGGCCCTCTTTCGCGAGGGTACAGTATACCTATACGTTTACAGTTAGAATAGCTTATTCGTGAGACGAAACGACCTACATGTATATCAGAACTTGAATAGGGGCTGATACGCATGGATGGTGTGTAATTGCGGGATTCTATGGTATGTACAGTGTTCTGGAAGCCATGTGAGCAACTGGAGTAATAATATTGGACATGCAATACACTTGTGCCGAGGATTTTTCGCTTAATGTTTCATTGTGAATTACCGTATTTGCTTGATCAGACGCCACTCTTGATTAGTCGGCGCTCTCGAATAGCTATAGTTACCGCACCTCAAATAGTAGCCGTGCCACACCTACTATTCGAGAAGCACGCAGCATGTGGACATGCCTCGCAATTCATTCTCGATGGAAAGTGCATGATAAACACTTAGCGCAGTCTTCTAGAACAAGTTCTAACCTTCTTCTACATCAGCAATGGGGCCAGAATCTCCTAGATTAGTGGTGTCAATCGAAAAGGATTGCTACTCTGGCAGCTACTGGTATTAATAAACTCCGGCTCTCAAATAGTCGCCGCTCTCGAATAAAACTCGGGTGATGAAATAAATAGTGCACTTAGTGGGTAGTCAGCGGACAATCCATCTTTCACTTGACTACGGTACTGGTTTAGCCTCTACTATACCTCTACATGTCTTATTTGGAGAGCAGTCAGTCCTGTCCCAATGTAGTGCACATAGTTGATAGATGGGACGGAGAAAAGGATCACTATGCTGACTGCAATGATTTAGTATGATGAATAGACAGCATAGTGAACCTTAATTTCTGATGAAAATAGGTCAGTCCAGTAGTTAGTCCATTTCATTTGATTGTATATACAGCTGTTTAATTGGTCATTCCTATCTATTACATCAGTGAATGTCATCACTGAGTCTGCATGTGCACACTGAATGCCAAGTATGATGTTGTAGGGTATGCTCTCTGTAAGCTCCATTGATGTGTGCGTGCAGGTGAGGAAAATGAACTTGACGTCAAGGAGGTGACTGTGACACTGGCAGCTCGATTCTATCCACTTGGAATAGCATTAGGACTACCATCGTCAAAGTTGGACAAAATTCGTCAAAACTATCCACGTGACTGTGATGAAGCACTTTCTCAAGTCATAATTGCATGGCTTAAACAATCATATGATACAAGTAAGCATGGACACCCATCGTGGAAGAAGCTGATTGAAGCAATTGCTTCTGAAGCTGGAGGACAGCATCCTGCTCTAGCTCGGAAGATTGCAGCTGTTCATCGAGGTAAGGTGAAATCAATTATTTATTTCTCAGTAGTTTTTACAGGTGGATTGTGTTTGCAGCCAATAGGAAACGGCAACAAAGTAATGATGAAGGTGTTCCACAACCAAAGCAACCCCATATTGAGGATGGTAAGTGGGCAAAACTTGAGAAAATGACAAAGTAATATGAGACAAATAGCTAGTTCATTAGTGTGGCTACTGTTTTTACTTGGGTTATGGTCTGTAATGTCTAGTTGGGAGGGGGGGCTTATACACGAGACAAAACTACCTATGCAGGAACTTGAGCTAAAAATGCGGGGGGGGGGGGGGGGGGGGGGGGGGGGGGGGGGGTTATGCGTGAGGAGAGGGCATAAATATATTAATCGTGGGATTCTACGGTACTTTAGGAGTGGGAAGGAATGGGCTGTTGCTGGTAAGCTGTCCCATTTTGTGTGTGAATTCTAAATATTTTGTTAGAATATTTTCGGACAGCCAGGCTTGTGTGAAAATTAAACACGCGAAAATACATACGCAATATTAACGATGTTGCGGTACAGGGTCGTTTGTCCGAAAATTTCGTATTGCATAAATTTTTATCATGCTGTACATTGCAAGCATGAAATTTTTTTTTTCAACAGGCCCATTTCCTGATTCCCGATTCATTTGCATGCATATATTATACTAGTGTCTCTTTGCTGTATCACCTTCATGCAAGCAGCTGTAATTTCTAGATTGGTCTGGGCAACTGAATGACTTGTAAGCCTGTCAAGATGGTGAAAGACTGGTTTCAGTATACTTAGAATCATTTGGCATAGCCCAAAAGTGTCATAAATAGTGCATTTTTGTTGGCCATCTGATAATGCGCATGTGTAGGTAGGTAAGGATCGTCAAAAACCATGCATGCCTTTTACTGGCTCCCAAAAATGCACAAAAATCCGATAGGTAGTAGATTCATAGCAGCTTCTAGTGCATGCACCACCAAACCTCTATCACAATTGCTAACATCTAGTCTTAAACTAATTACTATACATTTTAAACAGTATTGCGCAGGGATTGCTAGAAATACAGGTGTTAATTGTTTTTGGATCATTAATAATGCCGCGGAAGTCCTAAAAAAACTAAAGAAATTAAACCGTACCAAAGGAGCCAGACATTTTGATAGCTTCGATTTTTCTACTCTTTACACTAATATACCACACGATCTTCTTCTAGACAGCATCAGCCAGCTCATTAGTGAGGCATATAGAATTAGAGGGGCAAAATGTTTAGTAGTGCAGGCGATGGCAGAGCGTACTGGTCAAATACAGTATTAACACGTGAACATAGTATTACCGAGGACCAACTGGTCAAACTAATAAAATTTCTCGTGGATAATATCTATATTCAAGTCGGAAACAAAATTTTTAGGCAAACAATAGACATACCGATGGGCACTGACTGTGCCCCACTTCTAGCAAACCTTTTTCTTTTTTATTACGAGTACAATTTCATGAAAGAAAAACTTAAACATAATAGTCAAATAGCAAAAATTTTTAGTAACACTTTTCGATACATTGACGACCTACTTACACTTAACAATCCAACTTTTGAGCAGGAAATTAGGAATATATACCCGCAACAATTAGAACTAAAAAGGACCACGGAAACAGATAGTAGGCTTTCTTATTTAGACTTAGAAATAAACATTAGCGATAGGAGATTTACCACGGCAGTTTTTGACAAGCGCGATAATTTTAGTTTTCACATAGTCAATTTCCCTCACATGGATAGCAACATACCTAGCAAACCAGCCTATGGGGTTTATATCTCTCAGTTAATTAGAATAGGGCGCATATGCGATAGTTACGCGAGTTTTTACACCAGACACCACAAATTAACCTGTAGATTAGTCAAACAGGGTTTTTTATTCGACAAACTAGTTACTACTTTTAAAACATTTTGTAGCAGGTATCCTGAGATTTTTTCCAAATTTAAAATTTCCATTAGAAAGCACGTACAGGATGGTATTTGCCTTCCCACTGTAGCTATCAGTAGTTTGCCGAATAAAGTAAACATTAGATCTAGGTCTTCAAAAAAATCTTAGTTTAAGGGGCGCCAATAGTCTGACATCAAATTAGTTACATCATAACACTAATTACTATACTGATAGCAACCTAAACGTATATAACTAGGGTCATTGGTTACAACAACTAATACAAAAAATTCCAGAGCCTAAAGAAGTAGACTACTCCAGCTCCTGCATGAACACCCGGGATTCGTGAGTTAACCCCTACAAAATTATGTAGTAGCTAGTAACAATACTGACTGGAGATTCTGTTAATTTCCCTGAATGTGTAATTATGGTCATATATGCATGCTGCCCGTGTCCATGAGCCACTTAGGTGGGTAGGGAGAGTTTCCATGGAACAAAAGAGCTTTTCAACCTACCACCCCTAGTTCTCAAGGCTAGGCACCTATGTGGCTCTGCCTTTTGCTTAAATTAGGTTTGCCTGAGCAGGCAGTGAGATGGTTTTCCCCTTAGGTTTGGATTGGTAGTAGAAGATAAACCTACTGAATTTTCATGATACAAACTGCAAATAAGTGCATAGTGTACACATGGATTATGTCGAGCATATACCGTAGAATCCCACAGTTATGCCCCCCCTCCCCCTCCCTTTGTACATGCTGGTATTGGGCAAGTAGGCTTATAAACAGATCCTTGCATTTCTGTGTGATGACCATTACCGACTGTCAAATGCCCTGCACGTAGGCACGTGGTGTACTTTCTCCGGCTGTTTGGTTGGCAAAACTCGAGAAAAATGACAAAATAAGCCATAATATGACACATATGGCTCGCTTGCTAGCTGTATACATATACCATACTCCCTCTTAATTATTCCAACATTTTAATAGCCTGAACAGCAAATTTAAATAATTTCTGAACATCTTGAATTTCATGTTTTCTCACCCACTCTAATCAACCGAACGGCCACGCGGTATGTCATGGCAGGAGCTCGAGACAACTCATCCACGTTCATCAACGAGTGTGGCTACCACACCGTGGACAGATGGCAATCATTTTGTGATCGCTCAGAGCACGGTGACACTTGAGCTCTAGAGCTAACGATGATAAATCTAGGCTATAGTTGGATATTTCTTCGTTGCTAGTGCTTTCTCCATTTTTTCATTCCATCGAATAAGCCAATCCTAGCATGCAAAGCGTCCTATAAACAAAATTATTGTAGCTAAGTGACCAATCTTAGCTACCTCTAAAGGCTTTGTTGACAACTACCGTAGTTAATCGAACACAACGCATGATCCAATTTGTATAGGTAATCACATGAATTCGAGTGCAATTTGGGAAATAATTGCATGAGTTATGTATTAGAAGGAAAGTAATTGCACGAGGCGAAGCCGAGTGCAATTTATCCTTCTAATACATAACGAGTGCAATTATTTCCCACAATTGCATGAGAATTCATGTGATTGCATGTTAATCATATAGTACAGTTAGCAAAGGAGCTGTGGGGCAGCCACTGTTGTAGCTGAGGCACACTGGCCAGCCACAAGAATGTTGCTGTAATGTCAGTGTTGGTAAGTGGTCGACGAGTTCAACAGTCATAAGAAGCTATTGTGCATGCTAACTGAAGTCTTGACCACGCCTCACTGTCATATGCATGCACGAGGAATAGTATGAGTCGGTCGCCGTTTCGCTCGCCGTTTCGCTCGCTCGTTCTAGAGCTCAGTATTCTGCCGGGCAGCAGAGCAGACGCATAGATACAAGCGAAGAGGAAGGGTCTAGCTCGATGACTTCTACAAAGCCTTCTGAGTTCTCTGTCGATCTCCACAACGCCATGGTGGCCAGCTCAGCTATCCGCCATTCAAGGACTCGTTCGCCGTTGCTGGGCTGGTGCTTGTTGCTATGATCGTACGAGCGATCTGATTGGTCCAGCGCGCGCCGCTGTCGGTCAGTAAGCTTAAGTGTGCAATTACTACGCAAATAAGTGTGCAATTAAGAAAATAATTGCACACTTAGTCTATGGGACTTTTGTATAGAGACAAAATAACTATATGATTAAACGCAATAAATTAGCATTTTACGAACTCTCATAACGTTTATATATGGAGCGATTGACGACCTTTACCAGAAAAACACGCATTTTTCAAAATTGAAATTATTTTTTTTCCATGCGTAGTATTAGATTAAGTACGGTACATAAGTCGCCATGAGCGTCATATTCTTCTATCCTACTGTACACTATCGAACTAAACGCTGTAGTAGCGACTAGAAGCTTAGAAGCCTACTTACCTTGAACATGGTTGCCATCTTCAAGTCTGCCATTCGCATTCGAGGTTGACTTCACAAAGTGATTGCTTGTAGGTAGTCACTATCCCCTGCTCTGCCTATAAACTAAGGACTGTGGCTGTAGCTCCGGTGGTTCAACGATAACAGCCTCGAACTTTCGCCTGGATCGATCGTCATGGCAATCGAGCGGCTTGCCTTACAGTGTCAGTCACACCCATTGAATTGCTACTGGCGCCACCTGAAGCCATAACTGAATAGCAGCGGTTAGCAGCTAACCACAAACCGGACGTAGAGCGTAGTAGCCTAGCGCTATGCACGAAATATGGGAAGAAAACGGCTTGGCGTATATGACGCCGATTGGCGTTTATTGCCCATAATCAATCATTTTTGGCCGTTCGGATAATTAGTGCGAGTATGGTAACTACTGTTTTTATTGGCTATAAAATCTACCTTTACAATTGGAGGGGTGAGGGCTTTTATGCGAGACAAAATTACCTATGCAGGAATTTGAGCTAAAATCGCAGGGGGTTATGCGCGAAGTGAGGGGGGTATAATTGCGGGATTCCATGATTATTATAATTATCGTATGCACCATTGTCTGCCCTACCAGGTCCTCTTGTCAAGTTTAGGCCTAAATTGGCTGATTTCTATTCAAAGAAGCCGGAGGTTCCAGAGGGCACCTGGCCACCTGTCAAGAAGACACATTATGTCAATCTTGCACTCATAAAGCAGACAGCGATAAACTTTGCCAAGGATTACGTACGTCAGACAGTCCATGGTTCCATCGATGATATCATCAGAGACAAGGAGCAGATCGATTATAAAGATGCATTTGCTGAACTTGAAGACGGTGCACTAGTGCTTATGGAGGGAAGGCCTGGCTGTGGGAAAACTACCCTCATGCATAAGCTTAGTCAAGGCTGGGAGAAACGAGAAATTTTAGCATCGTGCTTGTTTTTCCTTGTCCACTTCCGAAGATTTAGCAATAGATCAAATATTGAACTCTCGGATCTAATAAGAGCAGCTTCAAGAAACTTTACTGCTGACGATATTAGACAAATGTGCACACACTTTGAAGAGAACAGTGGTAGAGGGGTCGTATTTGCACTCGATGGGCTGGATGAATACTCACCTGAAGCGGATGATAATCTCTTGTATAACCTCATCAGAAGGGAGTATCTTCCTAATTGCATAGTAATCGTTGCATCTCGACCAGCTGCTTCTCAAAAGTTTAGGAGGCATGCAACAAAGCATGTTGAAGTCCTTGGATTTTTGAAGCCGCAGATACGGGAGTACATAGAGAACTATTTTAATGAATCTCCAGACCAAGCTCAAGGTCTTTCTAGATATTTAGAGCATCATCTAAATGTGATGCATATGTGTTACCTCCCACTACACTCAGCAATGGTAACATACCTCTATGATATGGAAGGAGCCAATCTTCCCCAGACTGAAACAGAGATATACAGACACTTCACTTTATGGACACTTATTCGAACGCTCAAGAAAAGAAGTAATGACCCACATGCCCCTTTAATTCTTAGCAATTTTAGTCAACTTTCGTATGCAGACAAAAAACTGTTTGATTTAATTTTACAGTTAGCATACAATGCAACTGTTAATTCAAAGCAAGTTTTTACTCTTGAGGAAGTAAAAGAACACATTTCTGAACAACTACCCAGCTCCAGCTCGGGGAGTAATGAGAATTCTCTGGGACTTATTGTTGTTGATCGATATTTTGTGAAATATGGACTTGACGAGATTTATACTTTCTTGCACCTTACCTTTCAAGAATTTCTTGCCACGTATTATATATCAAATCAGACTGAGGAGAGGCAGAAACAAATATTGGAGACTCATGGTTCCAGTGAGAAATTAGCTGAGGTATGGAAGTTCTTTTGTGGTATTGGGAAGTGCTCATCTGAAAATTTCTCTGTACTGTTACGTGAAGCAGAATGTAGAGTGCAAGCTGTGAAAAATCGTAGGAGAAAGATCATCACTCTTAACACTTCACTTCATCTTCACTGCGCCTATGAATCTCAAAAGGAGTGGATGTGCTCTCAAGTTGTGAAAGCACACAAATCGTGTATCACGCTTCATGACCAATCATTAACTCCATCAGATATGACTGCTTTAGGATATGTTATAAGACACTCTGAGATACCTATAGAGGAACTAAATATTACCATGTGTCACCTCGGTGTGGAGGGTCTCGCAGCTCTGCTTACAGAGATTGGAGATCAGAATCTATCTTCAGAGAAATTGAGGTAGAGTAAACTGTCAGTTGTGATGAAAATTTAGGCGCCTTTTTCTGTGTCTCCAGCCACAGCTTAGGACAATTACTGTGCCACACAGGTGCCCTACTGCAGTGAACCTATAGGCTAGATTTACTGCCCTTGGTGGTGGATGCCGTAGTGTCTTGGATAAGCACTTCTGGGAACTTAGACATAATTCTTGACTTTGGCCTGCATGGTGCTTACCCATGCAGGATATATGGTACACACTGCATATTATACATTTGTATGGAAGCTGCTACGTACAGTTTGAAAAGCAGTACATGGGTGCTTACTCGGGGGTGGGTGCTTGCCCGGCACCCTACAATACATACTCATAAATTGCAGTATACAGTGGTCAAAACAATCAGAAATCAGGATTGAACAGAGCTAAAACTCACTAAGGCCATTGTGTGCACAAGCCACCTCCATTACCATTGACTATGTGGGTGATGTTTTTTTTTTTTTTCCAGTGACTTAGAGTGTCAGTGCACTAGCTGGCGCAGTGCCATTCCAGAAGACCAGTCTGGCAAAACAATAGGCATGCTCAGTGTAATGAGATCATGGGTGGGCCTGGCTTGGAGGCTGAATAGTGGCATTCTAACATCGTACATGTATGCGCTCCACCCTTGCTCAAGTTTGTCACTTGCAGCATTGTCTGCCAAACCATGCAACGTATACTTGCAATCAGCAATATATACGGGGTCAAAATTGAATGGGGATCGCGATCCCCATTCAATTTTGACCCCGTATATATTGCTGATTGCAAGTATACGTTGCATGGTTTGGCACGTGGTAAGCGCTCAGGCAGTGAAAGTTTGGGACTTATGATAGCGCTTCCATGGGCAGGACACTATAGTGTGTGCACGTACAGTAAATTATCTAAGAGTGCAGTTTTGCTATAATGCCACTGTTTGCTATGTTCTGGTTAGCGATGGCCAGGGTAGTCTTGTGTATACTGTGTTCTCCTGAAAACCAGTCCTCCCTTGTAAGGACTTGCTTTCTAATAGGCATGGTGTGGCTCAAATCAGCTGATAATCAGCAATAAAAGATTTAAATTACTACTATCAAGCATCAAGTACGCAACAACTGACTAAGAAAGGCATTTTGAAGTGCATATATGTGACTGGATTTGGGAAAACCCTTCATATGGGATCTGCGCGCTATTCGTGCAATGCCCTTTTTTTAGTAGCTCAGGTTTAAATTTGTCAAAGTCCAGATTTTGTCATATCCATGTCAGACAACCCTTCTTCTAGCTGTTCCAGTCGCCTACAGCGGCTGTCTCTGTCTATGGCGAAATTCAACCCTTGCTCGATCTTTGCATTCATTTCAAAAGGCTCTGCCCATGTCCATTTAATTGATTTATATTAGACGGAAACACCATACGCAACACCTTTAGACCGTAATTTTTGATTATTGGAGCTGTGGCGTGATCGCAAACAAAGTGCCGTATCTTCACAGCGAAACGCACAATCGGTCTGAAACTTGAACGCTGATTAGCTCTATGGTAGAGCTTATCAGCCATACATTAAGCTCGATTTTTAGGATAAATTCGATACGGAGAGTTTCCCAAATCCGGTCACGTATATATTTCTACATTGTTAGATCTGAGGCAGTTTACAGGATTTTACTTACTACTATAAGTTACAAATATTTCGTTGTTAAAATATGTTTGGACAGCCATGCGCAATGTTAACAATAATGTGGTATAGGGTTGTTTTAATGTGAAAATTAAGACACGAAATATTCGCAATTTATGGTATAATTATATGCACCCACACATAGTTTCAGTGGTACAAAAATCAAGCAAGAGATGGCGGAGAAGTTTGCAGCTTTCCTTACAGTTTGTTCTTCAGTGGAGGATTTAGAGTATGTTGTACTTATGGTATACACTGTATTCTCTCTGCAGTTTATTATACTAAAGATCGCGAATAATAATATTTGTGATTTGAAAATTTCACTGAATTTGACTTTTGTGGCTGATGACCCTTGCCGTATAGACCAGTGAATAATTCGTGTACAGATTAGTATGTGAATGTAATTTGAGATTATTTTTTGTGTGTATAATAATTATGTAAACAGAGTATCACCCTCCTGTGTTTCTTCAGCTTATCCAGCTGTGTATCAAAGAGTACTCTGACGGACATCAGTAAGAAGGTTCATGAATTATCTTCACTAACAACACTAAAGTAAGCTAGCAATTATACATTAGTCAAGGTTATGCACGAGAGAGTTATTTTGCATTAAATGGTGTAATCCACTTTGTTTTGATTAATTGACTCTGATATCTATCAATAGCATTTCATCAAATCGATTGGGAAACACCGCTGATGCTGTCAAGGCATTTATTGACAAGCTGCCCAAACTCCAAACACTGAAGTAAGCGTTTAATTCTTTCAATATGGTAGATGATGATTGTTAAATAAAGCTTGCTATGACCTCGCGCATAAGCCCCCCTCCCTGCATTTTTAGCTCAAGATCCTACATAGCCCTCCCCTTTGACTGAGTACAAAAGTCAATAAAAACCAAAGCTATAGCTAGCACACTAGCTATTTGTGTCATAATATGCCTTACTTGATTGTTTTTCTCGAGTTTTGCCATCAAACAGCCAGAGAAAGTGCGGAGATCACTTGCCCACGTGATATTCATCAGGATTCTACAGTATGTGCATGATTTTATGTGGGCTTTATCAAATCAACGATCAATCACAATGGTAAGACTGGAGGCTGGTATATACCGTAAAGCGGGAAATTTTCGAGGGAGAAAACGTTCGCGGATCGGTAGGAAAGGAGCATTTTGCGGAGAAAACTTTCGCGGAATGTTAAAACTGGTCGCATAATGGGTGTGGCATGCCTAGAATTTCGTGGAGAAAACTTTCACTGATGGCGGAAAAATCTCAAAATTCGTGAAAGTTTTCTCCCTCGAAAGTTTCCCGCTATCGGTAGTCTCTAGGGTGGGGGGACATTGATAACCTGTTCTCTATTTACTTCTTATCCATCGTTTTGGATGTCATGCCTTCAAATCGCCTTTGGATGTTGTCCCCACCAATTAAGCACAATTTTATGCTTCCTATTAAGCGTATCTTTCTTGTTGAGCGTATATTTCCTTGTACCCCCAAGTTCTAGGTGTATACACGTAATAACCAGTGTCTACAGTATTACTTGTAATTATGCAGGGTACACCTATATAAAGATGGTCAGTGGTATGTGTCAATGAAGAAAAATGGTCAACTTAACGATATCAGTGTGAAGATGTGTGTTCCTAGGTACGTTGACTTTAAGCGTGACCATCTGCTAAAAGTTAACAACAGTCAATGAAAGCCTAATCAGTGTACTACACTCTTTTCTCTCTTTATGAGTACTAGTTCCCCCCCCCTAACATGTACACATACACCTATGCATGTGTATTCATGTATGCATACCGTAAATTGCGAATATTTGGTTGTTGACATATTATTTTCGGACAGCCTGGCTTATGCAAAAATTAAATGAATGAAAATATATGTGCAATATTGTGGTATAGGATCGTTTGTTTGAAAACTATTTTACACAAAAAATTATCGCATGAATTTCAAATAGTTTGTACACGAAATACTCGCAATTTACGGCACTACAGTAACTGTAGGATGAGCTTTAATTGTGTAGTTTCACGTAGAGAGGTCAGGCCAAACTGGCATCTATGTATTGATTTGACGATTCCATGAGTGCTACCAATAATGCATTAAATTGTCCACACTTATCAACCTCAAGCCATGTGCTTTCTGATAAGGTGCATGGCTGGTCTAGGTAATGCATGGCCATTGCGAAATGTTTCCAGATAAAAGGGTAAGTGCTCGAGAGAGTTCTGTTTGGATTCGTAATTTGGCCAGTTTTGCCAATTATAATGGATTTATTATGCTTTTCGTACAAACAGCAATTAAGTATATAAACTGATTACTTTACCTCCTTGCGCATGTACACAGGGTTGTGATTACAAAGGTCGACTGCATATCGTGCTCCTGCATGATATCGTATCATAGTACATATAATTATTTCAATTGCAAGTTTGAAGTAATATTGAAAAACTTGCATTTTGAGATACAATTAAAAGTGATCCTACCTACAGTGTAATTCCAGCCCAAGATTTAGTAGAGTCTTACAGTAGTCATCAGCAAAGCATTCTGGTACTTCTGCTTATTAAGAAGTTAATAATGTGTCAGTATACAGGGTTTATTTCAGGATTTCGCTCAAAAGGGGGGGGGGGGGGGGGGGGGGGCAAACACATAGCAGCAAACTTCAAGAGGGGAAACCCAATATTAAACAACAGGGAAGCCAATTTCCAAAAGGGGGGGGGGGGGGGGGGGGGGCGAAAGCATCCTCCCCCCCCCCCCCCCCCCCCCCCCCCATAGCACAAAAAATGTACTTATACACTGTGGGAAATTTCAGAATGTGCTGGGCTCAATTAAGTTATTATCAATTGACTCATGTTCACTTAATATAGGAATAAACTAGAGCTACCAGATCTTGCAACTTGTACAGGGTGAGTTGATGCTTGTCTGCTAACATTCCCTTTGTCTAATTCATTACAATACTTGTAGACTTAACCTCAGTGGGCTGAAAATCACTGACAAGGAAGCTGAGGTCATTGCTGAGCGACTGAAGGAATGCACTAACCTATCTCAACTCAAGTGAGCAGAAGTAATTTTGTGCATTATAAGAATATAATATTATTGTGCAGTAGCAGGTAATAAAAGTTGTTTCGTTTCTATGATCACAATGTTCTATTTTCACACTATATCACATACATTATATGCATACAGTACACACATGTGCATATCAAGTGCTTAAATAATATGGAAAAAGTGATCATAATAATTATATTAGTGTTGTGCTCAATGCCACACGGAAGAAATGAATTTTAGAGAAGCGGTGAGCTCATGGCTGGAGAAATCCTAGTCGCAAATGTCGACAGAATCCTTGTATTTCATCATTAAATTTTTACATCTTGTCACTTGCCAGGTATATTCATGTGAGCTGTTTGAATGATTGCTTTGAATAAAAAAAGGTGACTGCCTTGGCTTCAAAACGAGCAGCAAAAAAACTAGCAGTCAGAGTGATATGACTAGTACATGTTTATATACTGAGGTGCAGGTCTCTACGCTATTTACACAACCGAGGGTCGAAGGCCCTTGATTGTTTAAATTGCATAGAGACCGAACTGAGGTATATAACGGACTTGTACCATGGGCTACGTGGCCCTGATGATGCATCCTCATGGTAGTAACGACAGCGCTGGCTATAAAAGTCGGCTCGAGCAGCACCCAGGGGCCATAGCTGGTCATGCATGCCGCTCTAGAGTGAGGCCATGGGTTTGATTCCCAGCAGCTTCTCCGGATTTTTCCTCTTTCAGCTGGCTTACTAGTGCAGATGAGATGAATGATCTATGGTGCTCTAGTGCAGTTTGGCTGTTATGTGAATGAATGTGAAGTCCTCCATTTACATGCATACTGGGCTAAACCTGAACCATCATGTACTCCAGCAAGCACCAATTGTCTGTATACAAACCACATGGACTTGAATGTAGCTACTATCCCTGCAAAGGCTGATGTAGGAATGGTAGTACAAAAATATGAAAATAAGGATAGTAATCTTACATCACTAATCTTAGTAGGAAGTTTTGGAGGGACCCAGTTTTCACTGCTTTTGTGGTTGATCAGCAAACCACAAACATTAACCTTATGGGTATAATGAAGCACTGAGTAGTATTGCATGTTCGATATTATATCACGTGCGCTCGGGATCTATGGCGACATATTATACTCAGCCCTCGGGTGCAAAGTACCCTCGGGCTTCGGTGCGATATATCGCATAGATCCCTTGCACCCTATTACATACAAGCCAGAGTCAAAGGAGTAACCACAAGAATGCACAGTGCACACGATTACAATATGCAGCAGTATAATAATATTATGTGCCATTCCAGCATACAGTGCCCTGTTAGCCATAGTATGTCATGCACTAAAAGCCAAGAAGCTTATCTGCCAGTGTGGTATGATCAGTAATAAGCCAGTCGTCTTGTTGGTAAACAAACCATTCTAGTTGAAAAGAGGCCATTACTGTCTCTTTTGTCCATTGAAAGGTTATTAGCTTTACCACACCAACGAACACGAACATAATTAAGTGGGTGTGGTCACGATCACAAGCCATGAACAACCTCTACTTTGAGGCAAAAACATGGCAGGAAAGGTCCTTGGCTTGGTTCTGCTGCTTATTGATCGATCATCTATCTCGAATATTCGAAAATCAGTCCTGAAAATAGAGTCTAGTGTGTCATTGTCACCAAGAGGTGTCACTCCAAATTAACAAAAACCGTCTTCGAATAAAAGCCACCCTCGATTAGTAGCCGCACTCCAGCAAGGCTGAAATTAATAGTAGCCGCGGCTAGTATTCGAATAAATACGGTATGTAAGTTCCTAGTCTTCACACATGCACCTCGTGTGTGCTAATAATGTGATGTCATCAAAATCCACTTCCTCTTTCTTTTTGTTTTAGCATTACACAACACCTGTACTTGTACATAAAGCTTGTCAGCAATGGCTATAGCTACTGTATTGCATATTCCCCTACCCCGTAGCTACTTCCACCAATAGTGTCCCAAAGCAGCCCAAGGGTGAGACCTACCATAGTTTTTGCGTTGCTCTACATTGTTTATGAGAGTGAACATGAAAAACGAAACCAGAGTCTAATTCTGCTGCATGACGAATTTGAGAAGCACTACCTTGGTTCTCACATAACTCAGTGTTAGTGTGCTATCATTACGTTTGCAATACAGCCTTGACAACAACCAAGTTGGAGTTATACTGGAGCTCACTCTATTGCTGAGGGTTGCAAACTATGTTTTTTATAACGTATGATCCAATTTAACGTAAGAAATTGATTTCTTCAATTCAAGGAGACCACACACTAAGCAGAAAGAAATTGTCTGGAAACCACCACATAGTCGAGCTGGATGATAGTAGAGCGCAAGCAGGCAGCCTGTACTCCCATTTTTGACCAAATTGGGTAAAGGTCATCAATCTATGTGCTCGCGTAGCCCCGCCCCTCACGTAGCGCGTGGGCAGAAACATTACAAATACATGGCTTCCCTTTACAATCATATGGGGAAACTTCAAAGTGCCGTAACTTTAATTGTAAGGTGTGAATCCCTAATTTCAACCCATTCTGCATGCCCATATAAAAATTATGGCATAAAATGCTTTATAGACAGACCCCTAAAAGTTTTCTTCTTCCCTATTTCTTTTTTCTTTTTTCAAGAACACCTACATCCAAAGTAGAAAAATATCAGCGATGCCACAGTAGTTTGCATTGTGATAATGCAAAATAGTGCATAGCAATTTGGACGTGGTCATCATTAGTAAAAACGTGGACACATACAATGTCATATGGTCATCAGTAGTAAAAACGCATGAATTTACTACACGCACTTATGCGCTTCTACTACTGACGACCATTTCTGCGTCTGTGTACCACATGCTTCTGAGTCAGTAGTTTTTCACAAGGTTAGTAAAAACAAATTAATTTCTAGCCAGCCATGCCAACCGATCGGAGCAGGTGGCGTTTGAGCGATTGGTCTACACTCTACAAAATTAATGAGAGCTCCAGGGTGGTAACAGTTATACTGGTGTGATTATTGTCGGCCGATACTACCAACGCTACAGCTGGAGCGATCGAGCTTCCCACAGCGCAACTCTGCCATGGTTGAGTTAGCTACAGCCACACTGGCTACAGCAAGCAAATGCTAGCTAGCCTTGAGTCCAGGTTCTAGAGAGCCTGAGTTTTAACTCTGGTTTTAATACAGCTACTACTACCAGGTGGCAGCCCATAATAGTGAAATAGTCTCATGTTGTGGTTGACACATAGCCTATCATGCATGCATGCATGCACGAGCCTTGCCATGACATGGCAGTGCATACATAGTCACAGAGCTAGTGCACATATGCAGCAGTACATGCATGAATGATCACATCATGTTATGTGTATGTATGTGGTGAGTATAGTATTGCAGTGATGTCACAGAGTGTTCTTGAATGGCTTTATGACATCATCAGAATATAAATAGCTATAAAAGGCTAGCCAAATTATATATTGAAAGTGAAACCCAAGTACTGAATACAGTCTGAGTCTCCCAACATCTGTGTATGCTTTGATCATTGAGGGCTGATTCTGTCTTTCAATATGAGCTCCTCAAAATATACACGAATTAATGTAGCTCTTATGGGAGACAGCGTCAAAACGTGGAATATCTCGGCCTTGAGATGAAAGTGAACTTTTCCATATAAATGATTTATAGCCAATGTGGATAGTTACTAAATGAAAGAATGGTTGCTATTCAGTGGTGCTGGTAACCAAGCAAACATTAGATTTTTGGAATTTTGTGTGAATTACATTATATTACATTCATGGTAGTATTTTCTACTTTGGTTGTAACTACTTAGTGTTAGTGTTAGTATGTTAATTACGAATTATCGTAATGTGTGTACATGGAGCAATTGACGACCTTTACCAGAAAAGTGTACATTTTTCAAAATTGAAAAATTTTTTCTATACATTATATCAGATTGAGTATGGTAATAGCCTGTACTATTTGTTTGAATTTTTGTGGCTGATGGCAAAGTTTATGAGATTAAGATCATGTATTGATTACATTATCCATTATCATTAGCACAGCATCACACCTTTAGACTGAGTTGTCTTCAAACAACAAAAATTAACTCTGAGGGCTTTCCCAGACTTTCCACGAAAGTGAGCATCCCTGAAATTATACACTATACAGTACAATCACGGAAAGTTCAGACTGATCTCCTTTATCTCTAGAAAAAGCCATCTAAGCCAGGTAGCCACTCATTTCAACCTATGAACTACCTTCAGCTTCGCATTCCGAGCAGAGGGTGGCACATTCCCTTCCCAAACCCATCCCTTGTACTGAGCTTTCTAAGTATTATCAACCATCCTTCCAATGATCACAGTGTAGGTGTACGTACATACAAGTACTGTAACAGTTCTACTCCATACAAGTAGTAATATTTTAGCTAAAAACTTGAATTCAATAGCCTCGTCCCCAGGCCACTCCCATGCACATTTCAATGTTATACGCAGAAAAGGGAGAGAGCCTGGTACGTGATTTCACGTGAGCGGCTTAGCCCATAGAGAGAGAGTAGAGCTTAATTGTGTGTGGGTGAGCCAAAGGTCAGCAATTTTATGAGCACTCTGGTTCATCAGAGGTGAGGCTCTAAACCATGTAGCCGACTGTAGTACGATCATTTAACTAGCTTTTAACGTACTAACTAACCTTCCTTTCAAATTCTGTACCTGAGAACGGGCAGCTTCACGAAGCAGCCTATTTGCTCTCGCGGTATGACACATGATGATGCCGTGCACGTGAAATCATGTAACATTGATAACGTGGGAGTGGCCTGGAAACAAGGCTAGAATTCTAAGGCTCCTTCTGCTGGGTGTCACGGAATCTTGTTTCTGTACTGATAAATACTAAGCTACTGTCACCCTTAACTTGGCAATTTTTGCTTTCACCCCCTTGAAAATGATACTGGACTTATAAGTACGGATTTTTTACTACTTCAAATTAATAATTTTGGAAAAGTAATCGGTGTCCACGAAAGTAAAGTAAATCAGTGGTAGTATACCATATCTTATTTATATTAATTAATGCACCATCGTTCATGTAGGTAAACAGTGATGCATTGTAGTTTATCCTTATTTCTTTCATGTACCCTAATTTATGTCTGCCCTAGCTCTTCCTCAGTCTTGTATAACATAGGCCTCCTATAAAGAAGTGGGGGTCTAAGATCAGAATACACTGTACTAAGATCTGCTGCTATTTATTTGCTTGGGTTTTTCGGCTACCATCAATGCTTCTGCCTGTCTTCCTATGGCATCTAATGTAGCAATTTCTCAACAGTACCATTTCTAGTGTCTCTCCCTCTCATCCTCTCTCTCCCTTATGGAAGTCAAAAAGCACTTTTAGGGACATCTTCAAATTCCACTATTGTTTAATGACAGTATATAGTCAGCAACATTAGCTGACTATCATCAGCATTCACCGTTCAGCATCTACAATTACTTATTGTTTCTGACATAAAAATTCAAGAAATGATTACTGAAACTTGGAACTGTGCATGTTAGTACCGTAGAATCCTGCAATTATGCCCCCCCCTCGTGCGTAAGCCCTCCCTGCATTTTTAGCTCAAGTTGCTAGGTAGTTTAATTTTTTGTCTCGCGTATAAGCCCCCCTCCCTAACTTTAGATATTTAGTCTATACCGTATAACTGGAAAATTTGGCGGGGAATTAAATTTGGCGGTTTGGCGGTCTATATTACAACCGCCAAATTAAAATCCGCCAAAATTTCCTATTCATATATATACATATGGCAATCCCGTACCGAACCGCCAAATTTAAATCCGCCAATATTCTTGCAACAGCGATTTTGGGCTCAACCGCCAAATTTAATGCCCGCCAATATTTCCGGCTATACGGTAAGCCAATAAAAACAGTAGCTACCACTAGCAAATTAGCTATCTGTGTCATACTTAGTCGTTTATCTCGATTTTTGCCCATCAAATAGCCAGAGAAAGTACAGAGATTGCGCGCCCACATGGCATTCGATAGTCAGTACCGTAGGACAGGTTTTAATTGCGTAGTTTAATAATTGAGTTGTAGTCAAGTCAGGCCAAATTGCGAATCCAATAATTGCGATAGACGACCCCGTACCGTACTGTAGTATACGTGCATGTTTATGTTTGCAAATCTATTAATTGCGAAACGTACAAAAACTCGCAATTCGCAATTAATAGATACTCGCAATTAAAACCCGACCTACGGTAATGGTTGTCACACAGAAATGTAAGGATTCCGCGAATAAGCCCCCTCCCCACTTTTTTGCCCAATGCTAGCATGCACAAAGGGAGGGGGGGGTGTAATTATGGGATTCTACGGTACAAGCGGAACAGGTGTGAGCAGTGTGAGTGTTTGCCCGTAATCTCTCACTGCACAGAGTCTCAGTTCACAACCATCTGGGATCATCCTCTTTTAGTAATCTAATTATCGTATCTTAGCAACTCAGTGAATGTTGGTGACATTGGCTGATTATTGAGTGGAAAAGGTCCCCAGCTTCCATATTCCCTCCTCCGCCATCTTTCTCTCTTCCTCTTGCCCTCTCTTTTCTGGCCCATTCTTTTCTGTTCAGTATGGTAGTTCCTAAGAAAAGGATTGATTGTATGTGCATGTAAATACGATACCATCAAACTTTACGTCCTCTTCCATAATATTTGGTGTAGCGTGTTAGCCATGGATGCTGTATCTCATATTCCCCCACCCCCATCCCCACCAATATGGTAGATAGCAGGATTGCATACAGAGGGGGGGCGCACTGGGATCTCTCCCCCCCCCCCCAGAATTCCATAATAATATACATGTAATATATACAGCACAAATAATATGATTACATACACAAGCAAAAAGAAAAGGTTCGTTATCACAGCATTATTGTGTGATTTATTTACTAGTATATACACATGGCAGCGGTGCATATACATACGTAAGTCGTCTGTGAGATCGCCCCCCCCCCCCCCCCCCCCCCCCCCCAGAAAAAAATCCTGTATGCAACCCTGGATAGTCTCCTAAAGCAGCCCAGTGGTGAGGCCTACTACAATTCCCATGGCTCATGCATCAGTTGTCGTGAATATACCCCTTAGATAAATTTCATGATTGTTTCTTGAATTATGAGACTGAACATGAAATATGTAATCAGAGTCATAATTCTGCTGCATGACGAATTTGAGAAATTCTCACATAATTAGTTCTCACATAAATCAGTGTTAGTGTGCATAAACCATGTCATATTTGCACTACAGCCTTGGCAGCAACCAAATTGGAGATGCTGGAGCTCACGCCATTGTTGAGGGTTGTAAACTGTGTCCTAGTCTTCGAAGAATTGAGTAAGTTGATGTCTAATAATTAGTGTAGATGAAATTGTAATGTGAGGGTTCACACTAATATTATTGCAGGAAATCTTTGAGGGGTCCAATATTGTGGATAGGCAATCTATACCATTTTGTCGGTTTAATTTTGCTGATGCATGCAATCATGCTGATTACCATATTATAGCAGGAAACTGTTGTGAGGTTTTTATTTGATGATTAAATTTGGAAAATTCGGTAAAGCACACCAATTTAATTGAATGCACATGCACCTATGGCAGTAAATTTAAACTTTGCCAATACTAACAGAGAGCCATTTCACCAAATTTAAAGTTACCTGCTATACGGAATATTCATGTGAATATGTGTTTGTAGTGTTATGTTCATCATTCATTCACACATGCAGATAATGGCAGATAGTTTATGTGGGATGTTATTTTCACGCTTTTAGCATTCACAAAATATTTACCCACGAAAATCTTTACAGTAGTAAATGCGCTAGTGCATAAGGAAGCTACCGTATACAGACTGTCCAACCGTCCCGCTTTCAGAAAAATTGTCCTGCGTCCCACATTAACCTTGCTTGGGACGCAGTTTGTCCCGCTTTAGGCACAGCTGTGATTCATACAGTAGTCTCGATCAATCGAGAAAGATATTGAAGGGTGTGGCTTGCGAGACTACGCTATAGTATGGCTATAGCGCTTGTACTCAGGAGGCGGGGCAAACCGTGTTATACGGGGTGGTGGCGACCTCGTGCCTTCCATGTGACTATAGTTAGCAGGCTTTATCTAAACGTTCTGCCACAACATCAGAGCAGCCTTCTGTGAATTTCTGCATGGTTCATACAGCAGTGCCTCCAAGTATTTGCATTTGTCAGTATTTTTACTGAATTCTGACCACAAAATAATAGAATTTCAAAAATACTGAAACTGGGAGAATTTATACATACATCATATAATTATGGAGCTCTTTATAAAATGCTAAAAAAATACTGAAAATGCATGCAAAATATTGACAAATGGGAGTATTTATACTTCTACCATGGTTGTAACATTCTGACCAATCAGATTGCTCTAATGGAGGTTGATAAATCACTTATCAAACCTACAAGAGATTTATCAACCTAACAAGTTATTTATCAACCTACAAGTTATTTATCAACCCGCGAGTGGCGCGCGCGCTTGAAAGGTAATTAAGTGGGTGGAGTAATTGGATGCAAGGTCAGCAATTTTTCTAACTGCTGCGTGGCTGCTTCGATGCTGCAAGAAGAGCCGTCATTTTTATGCTTGATCAGCGAGATATCGCTGCAGTAGATGACGAAGACCGTCCTCACTGTATTTTAGGTCAGATTCTGGAAGCCTTGAAGGAAAGAAACCGCTTCAATCGTCGACGACTATCGCGGTCGCTCGATCACGGCTGATATCGAGTGGCTCTAGTGCTCTTCATCGATACAGAAGGCCCTGAATGGCGAAGCGAGCGACAGCGTAGGTACTCTAGCTACAGTACTAAGTACTATTGAGCATAGTTTACCATGGTAGAAGTCGGTTATACACCTCGGTTACGGTAGCTATGGTGATTTATCATACCTCGTGCCCTGCGGGCCCTCGGTATGATAAATCCCATAGCCACCTACACCTCGGTGTGTAACCTATACTGAAAGACAGGAGATCATGATCAGCTTGGAGGCACTAATACAGTAATGCTTGAATCAGATGATATTATTATCTATAATATAAATAATAATTACAAGATATTACGATGATATTAGCTATAATAATATTAATATTAGTGCAAGATATTATGCATACCACTTCACACATGACATTTTATTAAGTCTTGACATACTGAGTAGGTTGGACAGTCTGCGTATAGCACTTAAATTTCGTGGGACTTAATTTTCGCTGTTTTCGCGGATACAACAGCTTCCGCAAAAATTATTCAACGAAAATTTCCAATGTCCACGAGCGCACACGCCCATACCAGGTTGGCCGAGCGCGAGCGCTAAGTTAAATTTTCACGTGACAAAGTTGCTACGTATGTATACATACGTACATCCAAAGTACGTCTGGGACTAGAAGTGCTAAAAAGAACGTATTGAGCAGCAGCTGTCTATAAAGCCATGTCTCTACTGAAGTACTTTTCACGAGTTGATCCACACTATCGTGATTCACAGCTTCCTGATCCGAATGGCCCACTTGCTAGAGTCGTTTGTTCTTTCTTTACAGCGACAGCGTATGGATCACGAATATTTCCCATTTCTCTGGCTCAGTAGAGCTCCTCTCCAATCTGGGCATCCCACACAGTTGCGTATATGTGATAGCCACGGATGATAGCCTCCATTTTGTACATGGTTGTAGCCATCGCCATCACCTAGCCTCCGATTTCGACTCACATGAACGAACCAGCTGTCAAATCAGTTTATGGGCGTGGTCGTACGGCGTATGCGCATGCGTATACCATGAAACACACTGCAGGTGTGGCAGTTTAGAGAGGACTTCCGGTAGGGCAAATGGAACCGCGAAATTTATTCAACAAAAACTTTGTAGAGAGCTATCCGCGAAATTTTAAATTCCTCGAAATTAGGCGCTATATGGTATTAAGGTGCATGGCCAAAACCATCATGGAAGCATGGCCAACTATTTTCAAGTGGCAATTGCTACCGTTGTCCAGCTGATGGCATATTCAACTCTAGTGGTTCATAGCCCATGCTATTCTTTTTAATTGTAGTGGCTGATGACATTGAGTGAGGTTTTACTTTACGAGATTGAGATCGTATATTGATTACATCACCCATTCATCACTGGTGCAACACCACACCTTTAGATTGGATTGCTGTCATAATACTAGTAAGGGCTTTCTCTGACTTTCTACGAAACTTAACATCCCAAAAAAACTACATGTCATACAGTATGATTATAGAAACCTGTGATCTCCTTTATCACTAGAAAGAGCTGTATAAAAATTAGATGTTCATTTGAACCCCCTTCAGCTTCTCACTCTGAGCAGGAGGTGGCACACCTCCTCCCACACCCATACTAACTCTTGTACTGAACTTTCTAAGAGATCTCTACTAAACGTGATGGAACAGTGTACATGTACGTACATACACGTATACTCCATACAAACTTTATAGTGAAAACAATGCATACTGTTTTCTAAGTATTTAAATTTCCAAAGGGTTCCTGGGTGTCACAGAAGTTTTATTTATACACTAAGAAAATTTGTACCAAGTTATTAGTTTGGCGATCATCGCTTTTGACAACTACCGTACTCGCTCTAATTATTCAAATGGCCAAAAATAATTATCATCATTCGGCATTAAATAGAATTCCGCTGATGGCTTAATTGTTCAAGTGTAAATAGGACGGATCCAAAGGCTATACTGCGTGGCCGTTCGTTTGATTTGAACGGATAAGAAAATTCGAAATTCAAGGTATTCAATGAATTAGGAAGGAAATAAAATGCTTAAACTTGCCATTAGGGCTATTAGAATGCTTGAATAATTAGAGCAAGTACGGTATTCTGAATGAAATTCTGGTTATGATACTGATCATAAAAACCAGGTACAGATTTTGTTATAATGTCATAAATAATAATATTCCAGTGCCCACGCAAAAGTGAAGTCAATCAGTGACAGTATACCATATCCTGTTTGCATTTACAGCCTTGACTACAACCAAATTGGAGATAGTGGTGGTCAGTCCATTGCCGAAGGCTGTAAATTGTGTCCTAATCTTCAAGTGATCCAGTAAGTTGATGTCTATTTAATATAGTGTTTGTGGTAGTGTGTTGTATAGCAGGAGATTTCGAGGGATTCAATTTTTGCTGATGCATAAAATCATGCCCACTATGTACTGTCAGGTGTACATTACCATGGTACTGTACAATAATTATTAGATTTATTTTGCAGATTGAATTTTCACAATTAGTCAATTTTCCATGTAATTGTGAAAATAGTACCCCTTAAAAGTTACCTGTATAATTGGGGCGAGCCTGAGCGAGCCCCACATGAACGGTACAGCTGTGCGCGAATTTTATATTATCATATATTGTTATTATGGTACGTCCGTCGCGCGAAATTATATACCCAGCGAAGCTCTATGGACATATTCTATTGCGCATTCTCATGCCTGGGCTACGCGCCGTATAATATTATACGCCGTTTTAATTTAACGAATTGCAAAGTTACACTCGTGCCTTCATATCGCGCATGTACATGTATTGGTCAAGTGAGCTAGCTACCGCGCCGGCCGGGCTCCAAAGGACAGAAAGGAGGAGAGAGCGGGACAGAGCTCGTCGTCAGCTCAATAGCGCAAGGACCAGCTAAGAACGCGATAAAGATAGACGTGCTGCTAACTGACTCAAAAATTATATTTCACTGTTGGCAGCCTCGGACACTGCAGCTTTATAGGCCTACACAGCACTATGAGACTGTCTGTCATTGTATGCTTGGATATGTGTCGGTGGTCTTCATGATCTATTGTGCTATGGCTTTGTTAAAGTTTTCGAGTCTCAGCTACTGACAGAGACTTTCAGAGGCTCAGCTCAGGCTTGCCCCAAACAGGCCCTGCATGTCACTAGTATAGTATTGTATAATTAATCACACACTTCCAAGTACAATTAGGGCAGTAATCAGTACTCGTACTCGTACAGCCAAATAGCACTCGCTATCTATCGTGCTAATACTGATTTTACTCATACACGTAAGAGTACTGTTGCTGCCCTAATTGTATGAGGATTTAAGTTTGTGATTAGTACAGAATTTGCCCTGGGCTATAGCAGGAGTACCGATTACAGAGTGAGAGTATAAAAATACAGCTATAATCCCTACTCTTGCCTATGGGAGTAATGTATTGTGACTGTAGTCATTTATACTATTATGCTAGTAATGTTTGTTAGAGGTAAAAAGGGAGTACAGTGAAATCCAGAGGAGGTTCGACAGGGTCAAAAGGTCATCAATAATTCCCCATTAACGAGCATTCTTATACTTTGACTCCAAACTTAGACAGTCTTGATTTATCATAGTGACAGGGGCTGCTTTCTCCAAGGTGGATGACAAGAGGTTTTAGAAGTAATCGGCAGCATTTCTATGCCATCATATTCGCTACAGCAGCTTGCCTTGCTGTCCAAGGTTACAAAGGTCAACCAGATGGTAGGCTAAAAAGTCATTCACGAAGGCCACGGGTCTCGAACTAGTATTAGAAATGACGAAGAACACGATAGAGACACTTTCGTAGAAAGATAACTGGGGTACAGCGGTGAAATCAGTACTCCAACAAGTATAAAAAACAATTGAATAAAATTGAAGGATGAAGTAGGGATGGCAGTGCCAAAAAATACACGAACAAGATTCATAGGGATAACGTATCACATCCACTATACATCCCTACGCTTGCTATTCTCATACACATCTGATTCAGCATGTAATTTAAAAGTATCACTACTATTGATATTGATCCCTGGGTATACAGTATTGATTTCCATTCCTGCATGCATGTGCCCCAAATATAATAATTATTATGTGTGTGCACGGCTACTCAAAAAGCAAGCATAGGGATGTATAGTGGATGTGATACGTTATCCCTACGAATCTTGTTCGTGTATTTTTTGGCACTGCCATCCCTACTTCATCCTTCAATTGTTATTCAATTGTTTTTTATACTTGTTACTGTTCTTTTTTTAGTGCCCTCAGGGCCTGGTAGTTATTAATTTTCATCTGTGCCACCTAGCTGACTAATATCGTGGGGACAGAGGCTGGTCATGAGACTACATGTATACATATTACATGGCGACCGGTTTGCCTATTCCGTGATTGTTTAATATTAAAATTTAATGCATGGAACTAACTACTTCAAAAATTATTTTTCTGGACCTATATAGCTACATCCAACCGTGCTCCAGCAATAAATACAATATTTAATATTATAGGGAAGCAAGTACACCATGTTTGTGTGATCTTAGCCTTTGAGTCAGACAGCTATGGTACCCAACCGTGACACCATGAGTTCAAACTTGAATACTCCAGGCTGTACTAGAAGTGCAAATTCCAGGCAGTCTTTTGATACTGAGCTTGCTAGGACATCTTCTTTTGCATAACACACTATTGAACGTGCATCAGTGGGGTTCTCGAGACAGCTCAGGTAACTAGCTGACCTGCGAATGAAGCCACGCCCCTCGTTATCTCGATCCTGAAGCTGGCTGACTCGACCGGCAAACTTGAAAGAAGGCTGTTTAGAACCAAGTAGCGACGAAAACATTCTGTTTCAGGAGCATATTTTATAGGCCAGTAAGCTTACTGTTGGTAAGTAGCCACTATGATCGACAGTTCACTCAGCTGAGCGATCCGGCGAGCAGGCCGCGGCGGCGCACGCGCGCCACTTACATCGGTCACATGACTTCACCATGGCAACAACAAATGAGCATGCGCATTATATGACAAAATGGCTAATTGGACACACCCACTCGCAAAACGCGCGCTGTACACACCCACAATTAAATCGCTATCCTGATAATACAAAACGAGCGTGCCACAGACGTGCGCGCTCCAAAATGGAGTGGATTTATACTCAAACTAAGGTGAGCGGTCATGGTAGTCTTGAGTTAGCCCAGGAAAACAGAAAGAAAGAAAGAAAGAAAGAAAGAAAGATTGACAAATGGCTATTTTTTTGAACATCTGGTTCTGGCATATACAATTGAGTTGATGGATGATCTTGGTCTTGTTAGATAGATAATTTGCTGTAGATTCTGATTTTGACACTTAGAAAGTTCAAAACGTTACCTGTTTCGAGATATTTGGATTTTTGTAATGTATTATATATATGGAGTATCCGTGCCATCCCTACTTATAGAGTCTACCGACTCTATGATACAAACATATGGGAGTACGTGATTAGCTAATTGTGACCTCTGGACTCTGTCGAACCTCCTCTGAGTGAAATGTACCTGTACAAAGATCTCCCCATTGTGGATAACATTTTTTGCTATTTTATTAAACTGAAGAAACATTAAACCTCCCTATTAAGTACTAAAATTTAATTTGCAGGTCCAGAGATGTCCTAGGGTTTGATTCACTAATAAGTAGAGCTTTCAAACTCTCAGCAGGTTGCATGGCATTAGCTACTGTTTCAGTGTTGCACCCAGAAGCTGAAGGGGCTGACAACTACATGTAGCTACAATGTATACCAGTCCATATAGAAGCCTGAATCAGTGATGCTGTTGTGCACTAGTCATGAACAACATAGAGTACAGATTTCATACAGTTATGTAATATGCAGCGTGATCATGCACGTGTGCATATATGCTTGATCAAGTTTTATTACACACAGAGAAAGTATAAGCCAAGAAGCGCTATTGATAGTCTACTGTGATCAGTGATGAGTCAGTCAAGTTATAAGAACTATTATTTCTAGTCCTATACACTTAGTCTAGTCTTCTTGAAAAGAAGCCATTGGTGTCTCTTTTGTCCATTTTGAGCTGATCAAGAAGCGAAGAAGGCTGTAGTGGTCAGCAAATATCACCAGAACTACTGGACAAAGCGTTTTCAACGAAATTCACACAATGCATACGTTCAAATCAGCATAGAAAGCCTAATGACACCTGATTTCAACATTATTATAAATGAGATATATAGCAGCTATATAGCTTGATAACAGACAGACACACAGACACACAAAACGACTACTATAATTATTCCTCTGGCGCATGAATGAAGGCATCACTTGGGAGTGTGGTCGAATATGATCCCACCATCCAGTATAATGTGTCTGCTACAATACTATCCTGTAATCGTTATGTGCATACCACACCAATGATTGACGTACGAATACATGGAGGGGGTAGTTATTTTAGAACATGTAAATTTTGAGTGAGATTGTTGACTTTCTCTTGAAATCTAAGGCCTCCTGGTCTGTTATCTTTGTTGAATTATGGCCGTGACTTGGCGAAAATAGGGGATTCTCGTACCCCTATGCATCGCACATGTGCGGTCAACACGTTGAACAGGCCTTTCGAGTCTTGAATTTGGACTCACTGATTAGAAAGACAACCAAATAGTGAACAATGGTGGGGATGAGGGAAGTAGACAAATTTTCATTACATCCCGAATGCCGGCCAGGTCTTCCACAGAGGCTTAAAGCAGCTGCCACATGCACTATTGTGCAAACTCCTCAACACGTTGCACTAACTTTACCCTGCATGTTGCAAGTTCAAGCTAACACTGTTCATGTTAGCAGGGTTGTGCACAAGAATAGTAACTACAGGAATGCATTATTATACACAGTTACATAATATTCAGTAGTGAGCTATTATGACCTAATTACGTTGCTGATTGGGGTTGGGAAGTAATTACCACAAAAATGATTGTTGTCAGAGCCTTTACCATGGGCACTTCAAATAGTAATGCATCGCAAAATTATTTTGCGTATGCATAAACATCCAGATTGATTTCTATGATTGTTTTTGTGTTCCCATAATTAGCAACCTGACACTTTGCTATTCCAATAGCAGTGTTTCTGCTACTATACTTAAAAAAGGGGCGCCCCGCCCTGTTTGTGAGTGGCTGGTTTACAATAATGCTGACAGCTGCAACTGTGGTTTGCAGTATGATAGTAGCTCCCAAGTGTTGTGGGTATCTTTGGCTTCCCACAATCAGCTCAGAGACACACTACTAGTGGTTGAAATGTGGCTATACTAGTGTACACAGCACATGCACACATAGTAGATTGTGCATACACAGTGACTATCCAAGTGCACATTGCATAAGCCTGTAAAGCAAATCATTCCCTCTTCATGGCCAATCCATAATAATAATATTCAGTGATAGTAATATTAACACTCGACCACCCTGTTTGAATTCAGTCCTAGAGGAAACACTGCAATAGAGAAGTGGACATAAATAGATACTCAAAGAAACTTTATCATGCCTATTGAACAACAATATGCATTGTACTGACACTTGCATGCATGCTGACTTATTAGAGAGAAGCTTGGCTCAGCTAAAGTGTGTGTTTTGAGTTTGGAAAGAAAGGGGGCGCCAGTTGTGAGCATCCTTCTACAGGAAGTTTGCACTGTATTAATTGTGAATGGTTATTGTCCATCTTACATAACAGATGATCCTTAAGAAATATCAGTCATTAAATTTTATGAGACTATAATAATATAATACCGTGTTTATGCTAATAGAATGCAAGCTAAAAAAATAATTAAGATTTTAAATAGCGCGCGATTTTCTAATAAAGGTCGTCATGTGCTCATTAAGATACACTATGAAAAATCCTAGAACGCGAAGTTTCTTGCACTAATTAGATCATGCATTTTATTAGCATAAACACGGTACCACATTCATTCACACAAACATTGAAATTAAGCTCGACCCTCACCCACTTTACTATTCAACACTCCTGCTAATGGTATGCCTGTGCATGTGTGCAGTCTATTCTTTTTTTAGTGTGATGACCTTTGTTGGCTACTTTCAGCAAAGGATGTCAAATAATTAGTGGTGCTAATTAATCCTCTCCTTCCCATCCCAAACAAATATTGAATAATATTGTTTAATGATGCTAATGATACATTAATGTAATTGAGACAGTGATAGATGTGTTCATACGTTATGCAGCTTGTACAACAATTCCATCACTGATGCCAGTGTTCCTCACTTTGTTGGGCTAATGGAAACAGCCAGAAAACTCGAGACATTGTAGTAAGTTGTTAGCCTGACATAGTACTATTTACAACAGCAAGCTAGTGTAGCTCATCAACATGGTCACAATTATCTTTCAGTAATTATCATATTATTGCCTTGGCAGCAGTTTGATCCCAAAATAATGATAAATATATTGTAGAATATTAGTGAGTTGGCTCAGTATCACCACATTATACCCAGAACCTTTTGCTGGGAGAAGATTTTGCCAATTTCACCACCACTTGTCATTGGTAAATTTTTTTTATCCCTTAAGTTTCTGTCCCGTATTAGGAGATATGGCAGATAACCTTTACCACATCGGCAAGAATTTCTGTAATGTATATAAAAGTTGCTGGGCTTGGCAAAATTTTTATTCAGTGAACATTCTTGGCTATAATATTATGGTGTATCAATTATGCCACAGAATAATTAATTAGTATCATAGAGTCGGTAGACTCTATAAGTAGGGATGGCCCGTATATGTAATACATTACAAAAACACTAATACTTAATTTTTAAGATTTTTTAACATTCATATTCATGATCTACGTCAAAATATCTATCTAACAAGGCCCCACACATCCATGAAAACATTCAGGTATGCCTGAACCAGCTATGCAAAAAAATAGCCAATTCTCAATCTTTCTTTCTTTCTGTTTTCCAGGGCTAACTCTAGACTGCTTCGACCGCTCACCTTGGTTCGAGTATAAATTCACTCCATTTTGGAGTGCACACGTCTATGGCACGCTCGTTTTATGTTATCAGGTTAGCGATTTAATTGTGGGTATGTGCAGCACATTTTGCGAGTGGGAGTGTTCAATTCGCCAAACTATCATATAATGCACATGCTCATATGGTGTTGCCATGGTGAAGTCATGTGACCGATGGCAGTAGCGTGCATGTTGGTACCTGCTTGAGCGCTCAGCTGATCAGTGAACTGTTGATAATGGTGGCAAATGCCAACGGTAAACTACTGGCCTCTAAAATACGTTCCCGAAACAGAATGTTTTCGTAGCTACTTGGTTCTAAACGGCGTTCTTTCAAGTTTGCCGGTCAGCCAGCTTCGGGATCAAGATAACGAGGGGCGTAACTTCATTTGCAGGTCAGTCTATGGTACTGCAATCGCACACTTAAGTTGGAAAAATAGATTGGTGCTGGTTACCTGTGCAGCTATGTCTCGAGAATCCCACTGATGCATGCTTAAGTAGTGTGTGATGCAAAAGGAGACATCCTACTTACAATAAGACTGCCTGGGATTTATTAAAGGAGTATATAGCTATTCAAGCCTGGTACTGTGCGTTCAGGGTACTAGGTTTATGGTGCTCTAGCCACTGAGCCAATATTTGGAGACAGCTGCAGTAGCTATAATGTATTCCCCTCACGAGTCATAAATTTCTCCCCACATGCCAGTATAGTGCTTAATTAGAGTCAAGACTACCCAACTCAAAGGATAGCACTAACATACTGAATCAGCGGCACGTGCTTCTCTGTATTATATTGTGGGAGTCGATATCAACAGGTGGATAGGTAGCTGGTCGAGAATAAAAATTGAAGTTGTAGTTCCATTTATGATGAAAAGGAAACCATATCAGGTCACCATGGTATACGTAGTCTCATTGCCCAGCCTCTTCTGGCTCCACGAGACTAGTCAGCTATATAGGTGCCATTGATGAAAATTAATGACAATCATGGATTACCCTGAGGGCAATAAAAAAGTACAGTAACAAGTATAAAAAATAATTGAATAAAATTGAAAGATGAAGTAGGGATGGCTTGTTTTTCTCGATAATTATTATCATGTACCTCTGATTCAGTATGTGTAAGTGTTGCAATACTTTGATCTTGACTCTATGTACACATGTATGTAGGAGAATTCCAAGGGTAGTCAGTGTTGATTGTCCATTCCTGCATGTACCCCATATAGTTAGCTACTCAAAAAGCAAGCGTAGGGGATGTATAGTGGATATGATAAGTTATCCCGGCTACAAACTTGTTTGTGTACTTTTTGACCCTGCCATCCCTACTTCATCTTTCTATTTTATTCAATTGTTTTTTATACTTGTTAAAATTTTTGGTTTTATAATTAAGACAGACCATGAAGCCAAATTTCTCAATTATAATTAATTTTTAAGCTCGAATCTTAAGGTAGGCCATTGCTAGTATTATCACTCTGCACATAATATGCACAAATTTGTAAAGCAGTTGGTTCTGTCATCATCGTTGCTGTCATATTATGTATTGTCCACATAAAAATTGCCAAATCTTGATTTCTGGGCAACCTATCGTGTGACTAGTGCCATCACAATGTCACACATGGCACAAAGGTTGAGTTATTGCTCCAAAGTGCTTGATAAGGACCATGAATGCTACATTTTGTCACCTGTTGACCACACCTGTGATTGCACATGCTGTTCGTCTTGTGCATGCTCAAAAGGCCGAATAGGTAAGGGCAGGAGCTCCTGGTAAGGGTCATCAGATTATTTCTACACAAGTCCCAGCTATATGATTTAGAGGTTTATGTTGGGGTTCTCACATTCAGACACAGCAGTTGATGGGTGGCCAGCTATTCACGGCGAGGGCTAGAGTAGCTACATATAAAACAATAACAATGGGCAACTGTAGCCGGGAAGCTGTACACAAGCATTGAGGTTCATGAAGTGGTATTTTTCAGGACTCCGACTGGCTACTATGTGTAGAAATCAACAGTGCATTGCTAGTTGGTCCACGGAATCCTTAATTGCTGCTGTCAGTCCCTAACAGTTCATCCAGTGTTGGTGTTTAGGTTCATTGCTAATTTGAGGACATGCAGCTGGTATGGAGCTGTTTATCCAGAGAGCCTGGATACTAGGCTAGGGAGTCCATTATTGGAATAGGTGGAGGGGAACAGGAAACCAACCAATGGCAGCTCATCTTAAAATTTGTGGTGCTACCATAGACATACTGCATTATGTTTATAGACAGTGGTAACCGAATGGGAGGTCTTAGTACACACATACACGCATCAGTATACCAACTCACATCATATTATACGTGAATATGCCTCCATAATAATATTATGACTACTAAAATTTGCACCCACTGTTTTAACAACACTTAACTGTGTAGCTTATTAATTAAGTCCCTGAAATCTCATTGGTATTATTATTATTCTTCTTTCACAGCCTTTTTAACAACCAGTTCACTGAGGCTGGGAGGAGCCAACTGAGACAAGCAGCAGAGAAGAGGAATAATGATCCCACAAACTATGCTCACCTAGGTCTATTATGTTGATGAAATGTAGATGTACATACATAATAAGGTATTTAATTGTCACAACTATTGGTATTTTATTTTATCAGTTATACCAACACAATATTATTGTAGCAGATCAGATCAGGATGAAATCTAATTATCTCATACATGCTACCCTAATTGAATTTGCTCTCTATTTAATCTCATTGCTTGGACTACACAGAATACAAACATTTATTTATAGCAACTTGGTTAAGGTACTAGAAGGCATGAAAGGGTGTCTACATTTCCACGATTTTCAGCACTTTTGAAGTTTCTGGCCTATGCCACTCTGGCTATTGTACATTAATTACATCCAAGAATGTTACAGCTTCTATCTATAGTTTATAGCCCCTAATTGTTTCAAGATATCCTCCATGATCTCCATGGTGATGTGGGTGTGGCTTAGTGGCATGACCTCGCTCTCCTTTCTGCTGGACTCCAGACATGCCCTCACTTCCATTGCTTCATACCTCAGCCCGACACTGTTGGTGAAGTTGGTGGGTTGGTAGGGAGAGGGCAGGGGGAACTCAACCACACCCTGTGGGATAAACAATGTCTCGGTAAATCAATTATTAAGTCTTGTTCCCAGATTGGTCCCATGTGTAATGAAAATATTACTTGGTCATGCACACCACATACCAAAATTAATACTGTATAATGGGAAACTTAGGCAAGACTTCAATTTGACGATTTGGCAAATTCGGTATAGACCACAAAATTCTTAATGCACGTGCTCCTATGGCGGTAAGGCTTCAGATCGCCAAATTTAAACTTCACCAACAAAAATATTTGCCAAATTTAATACTCGCCAAAGTTACCTGCTACATGGTACAAACGGAACCTATGCACACAATTGCTGAGCTTGCAGGCAGAATCCTGTAATATATATACATGTATTCCCAGACCTCATGGTGAGGTGAGGTCTGTGAAACACTACCAACAAAATTTAATAGGCAGCAAGCTGGACCCCACTATTACCAACACAATATACCAGTGGTATACTGTCTGTACACTTACTGAGGGAGTCTCCAGTTTAGTTGGGCACCAGAATGGAGCTGGTAGCTTCAGTATTCCCTTTCTTTGTGCCAACCACAATGGCCTCCTTGGGAAGCTCCAAGTTTATGGAGCAGGTCAACTGAGCCACCCTCTCACCAGAGTACCTATATAGTATTAGTCAGTCTTGACGAAATATACCAGTGTAATAATTATTCTTATGGTGCTAGTATCAGCACATGCATTGTTTGGTGAAATAACTTTGCTACGAGTTTCTTAGTTCTACATCTACCCTTACTTCATGTAGATTTCATAATGCCAGACTCTCCAACCCAAACTGAGTCTCATGAATGACACCACTTTAAGGGTATAAGCTGTATGACCAAACTTACTTGAGAGTGATGGCAGCAAACTCATCGACTCCAGTTGAAGCTAGCCATCCTTGAGCATGGACACTCTCTGGCTTCTCTCCAAAGACCATGGTGGCAAAGTCGATGGGATAGATACCAATGTCGAGCGTGGCCCCTCCCCCCAGCTCGGGCTCCGTGAGACGAGGGGGAATGGTGTCCAATCGGAAACCAAAATTGGCGTGGACGTACTTCACCTCTCCAATTGCACCCTCCGCTATTTGTCTCCTCAGCTCCACCACAGCAGGAAAGAACCGCATCCATACTGCCGTAATTTAATGGTCATGTGATAGTACAGCTATACAGACTCGTGTACACTATAAGGCCATAGCAATTTAATATTCTGTTTCTCATCCAATGCAATATAAAAAATCAATGCGGGCGGCATTATTTACAAACACAGCACGTGATCCACAGGGACATTGAATTGACAGTGTTTAGTAGTGCGCTTTAATTAGAGTAACGTCGTGCGTTCAAGTTTGTGAGCTATTTATGTGACAGTTTGTCTTTTCCATGGTGCGAGAGCTCTAGTTCTATCGACTATGCATCTTTGCATGGAGGAACTCGTCGTGTTTTTCAAGTGGTAGTTCTAACACTTACAATGCGGTGCTTTGTACAAGGCTATGTATGAGTGTTTTTACAAGTCAATATCCTGGAAATCTATGCGGGCGGTGGATGAGAAACAGGATATTAAATTGCTGTGGCCTAATAGTATAATCCATGTAAGCTTACATCTTCCAGGAGGGCCTTATTTTGGGAAGGGAGTGAGGGGAATCCTCTCCACTAGTATGCGGCTCTTGAGTCTTCCTTCTCAAAACAATGTAGGTGGTTCATTGCCATTTTCCCCATTCCACACACTCAATGAGTCATCATCCAGCCTTGAACTAGGTTCTCCCCAGAAACCTTGCGCCATCATCATGCTCTTGACCATGTTTTCTCCAAAAAGACGAAATTCTGCTGAAATTTTTAGAATGAGGGGCGTGGCCACCAGTTTCGATATCGGAATTGAAGTCCAGCGAATTCGTATTCGAGTTGCAGATCATGCATGATGATATCCATAGGAAGCCTCTGTCCTGTAATAGTGTCTTGATAAACTAAATTCAAGATGGCTGAATCTAGTCTTGTTCGTCGGCTACACCATTCAAGGCGAGATGAGGTGAGCTCTATTTAGATCAAAATACTGTAGTGTAGATCTATACTATAGAATAAAATACTGATCATACTTGTATTTGACTGCAGGAATGTCGCGAGGATATCGATGAGATAAAAGTGTGGTCCTCATACTTGGATAAAATAGTATTATCCATCCAAGATCCTGATCACTTAGCAGAGGATGCAGCCAGCTGTGGGCTCATTTCAGTACAAATAAAAACTGTGATACTAACTGCTGGGCTTTCTGCTGACGACAGAGCCTGGGTTGTTCTTTTAACGATTGATAGCCGGATAAGAGAGAGTCCTCAGCTCCTTCAAACTCATGTGATCCCATTGTTGAGGAGACAGCCAGGACTGGACAGGATCGTGTCCACTCTACACGCCAGTTGTAGTAAGTCACTATTAAAACCGGTATTAGAATGAAAAAAATTGACTACATCCCCAGTAGCTGCATAGTTCTAATGGTGCATATGGTACAAGGTCATCAATATAATGTGTGCATATTATATTATGCACACACTATATTACAACCCGCATGCATGCCAGTGCCTCAGAGTCGATCACAGAGATGAAATCTGAGACTGACTCTCGATCTCGACAGTAATAAGTTTTGACACTTCAATCACAGGGGATGAATTTGACAGCGGTGCAGTTTCCGAGCTTCAGATCGCTCGTGGTATGGCACGCCACCTGCATGATGCTATATAATATATGGCACAAGGCTAGCTTTATTTATTCAGGGGATTACATCAGCCAAGAGAACGCGTTAGGTTCGGCCTGTGGTACTTGTGTATCAGACACTCTACATACTTACCGATTTTCAAGTGTCAGAAAGGCTCCAGCGAGGCCCTGAATTTTCGAGTAATGACCTCATAGATTACACTATAGATAGATTATACCATAATTACCTCATAACTGCAGAATAGTAGCTTGCTACTAGGGATGTATTAAAAACTTACTACCGTACTCGCTCTAATTATTCGAACATTCTAATAGCCCGAACGGCAAGTTTAAGTAATTTATTTCCTTCCTAATTCGTCGAACATATTGAATTTCAAGTTTTCTCATCCGCTCTAAATCAATCGAACGGCCACGCGGTATGGCATGGCAGGAGCTCGAGACAACTCTTCCACGTTCATCGAAGAGTGTGGCTACCACATCTTGGACAGCATATAAGAGCGGAAAGGTAACACAGACACAGATGGCGATCATTTTACGATCGCTCCTGAGAGCACAGCGATACTGAGAACTCTAGAACTGACAACGATAAACCTATAGTTGGACATCGACTGCTGTTTCTTCATCGCTATAACAGTGCTTTCTCCATTTGCACCGGATCCGTTCTATTTACTCTCGAACAAACCATTGCCCGAATTTATTTACTTTCTATCTAACACCGAACGGCGATATTAATAATTATTTTTGGCTGTTCGGATAATTAGAGCGAGTACGGTACATCCCTCGAAAGTATTATACAGCGCTACTACTATGCATGCTCCATATTGCATAATAGTGGGGTCCTGAGTGAGCAAGTAGGGGAATAGTGTTCACGAAGGAACAGTGGGCATTGGCTACTGAGCCAAAACAATTTATGAACAATTGCCTATTTTGAGAAACTGAACTATTTTACTCTAACATTAATTGTTACGTCTATTGTTTTACTATGCATTTCCATTACTAGTATTTCTTCTGCGTGTGTGCTCATGTGCATCAAGTTAAAATTTAAATCCTTAAGTTTCCCACTATATGGTAGTTTTGTCTCACGTATACTAGGAACATATGAGCCGCCCAAAGGGCGGCGAAGGAGCGTCCGACTGTGTGTCAGATGTGTTAGGCGAAGTTCATTAGCAATACTTGACCTTATATGGAGTGGCCAGCTGCAGGGTATTTCCATTGGTTAAGCTCCATAGTGATAGCACCGCCTGTAGTGCACAGTCTACAACCACATGCTATGCACCGCACTAGCTGCACGTTCCAAATAAGGAAGTGTAGCCTTTAGGACTTCGCCTAACACATTCTACAGCCAACCCTACGGTAGTCGGACGCTCCTTCCCGGCTCATATGCTCCTGCGTATACATGTAGTAGGATTCCACGCAAGTCTATGAAGGAATTTTGATGAGATGCAAATGATATTCAACGCCGTTTCAGGAAGTTCCAGCCGGGTTCCTGTCACGCCCGTTGGTGGGAATGGAATGTATTGCACTCTATGGGAATAGCATGCGTTTATCGCACTAGCCAAGTGAATAGTTGCTCTCTCAAAAAAGCACGTCAGCTACATAGTGTACGGTACCCTAGAGTGCCGTAGCTAGTGCCATTATTCAGTACCTACCCTGAAGCTCTGTTCAGCCTCCAATCCTCCTATAACCCCCCCCCTTCTCTGATTATAAAATGTAGAGTTATAAGCCAATAAAAACAGTAGTTACAGCTAGCAAACTAGCTATTGGAGTCACAATATGCCTTACTTTGTCTTTTTCCCCTTAAAATAGCCAAAGAAAGTGCACCCCATATGGTATTAGTCAGTCGGTAATGGTCGTCACCCGGAAATGTCGCAATCTTGCAAATAAGCCCCCTCCCCAGTTTGCCAAAATTAATGCTAGCACACAGAAAAGGGGAATATAATCTCTGGAATCTACGGTATTATTACGATGAATGGTACAACAGTATAAACTGCAATGATGTAGTGGGAGTGCACACTATGTTGATGACCCTTTACCATGTTCACCATTACAACTGCAGCTACTGGGTCAAGCATTTCATTGTGGTACTATACCAGTGTTTCATCCGGGGCCAACAACACTTGGTGTGTAATTTTAACTTTCATAGCCAATACCTTAAGGACACTTGTTTGCGGGCACTAAATTTAGCGAAATTAGCGATTTGGCATATTTCACTAAAAATTATACCAGTTAATATTAAATTGTTAGCATTTTTGGATAAATAGAATAAGTAATTTTATAAGAAACAAACCACACCCTTCTACATCCTCCCACTAAGCTAGCTAATAATAGTACTCGAGCTAGAGCTTGGCCTCGGGTCCTGATTCACTGTCAGATTCATCATTCTCCTCATCACCTGACATCAGTGCTGCAAGCACTGATGCTGTTACATCGTCAAACATTCCGTTTTCTGATTCTTTATAATGCTCCGTCACTAATTCCTCATACTTCTTCAATACCTGAGTGTTGCTGTCTCCCATATCCATGTCAATGGTTACTCAAGCGGGAATTTCTAAACCACCCTGAACCAACGGGGATGGATGATAACAAACACTGATGACTTGGCATGACGCTCTCCCTCCGTAGATAATTTTGGTGATATACTTGATGGAACTATTGTATTGCCCAGTGAAAACCTTTTTTGAGGAATTCTGTTGAACATAATTGCCACAGTATCATTTCGATAATCACCAGTACTGTACCCTCACGAAAGAGGGCCCATGCATGGGCGGTGCACCTTACATTGGGCCAAGATTAGGGGATGGGCCGATATTATAGGTATCAGAATCGCGTTTATACGTGAAAGAGTGCCCAGGTAAGTTACCCACGCTAGCTTCATAATTTGAATAGTAGCAGTGGTTACTATTGATTTCAGCCTTATTCAAGCACGGTTACCAATCCAGAGCAAGGGCGGCCGTGATACTTCACTGTGTGTCGTTGAGTGCAGCCTTATTAAGTGGGCATGGCTACGATCACTAGCCGTGTACGCTCGTTTAGTTTTGCTGAAACGTGGCATAAAGCTTGCTAGGCTTAGTTTCACTGCTGTTTAGCACGTTACCTATCGATCTTACATAGACTATTTATTCGAATTTCAGTCCTCGTAAACCAGCCATTTGAGCTGCGTTTTCAAGGGCAGCTACACATGGGCGCATATTTGAGTAAACACTAGACCTTAACAGGAAATTGAGTCCAAAGTGGGGGGTGGGCCGACATTCCGTAGTGGGCCCTCTTTCGCGAGGGTACGGTAATTATTTGCATGTATTGGTATGGAACTCTATTCATTATTACCATTAATATTCAATTTTTTGAAAAATCGCTAAAATAAGTACCCGCTAAATGCACTATTTCCCAAATCCGCTAAATTTTGTATATACTGTAAACTCCGGTTATTAAGCGCACCCCCCCTATTAAGCGCATGCTATCTTTTCATCACAAGCTATTGTTTATTGAGTGCATGCACTTAATAGGCGTGGCGTTCTATGAACCTGTCCTTGACCTGCTGGAAAGTATGTGGAGTCCAGATATCTTTGGAGAAAATATTTAATGATGGCCACAAATAACACTGTCATGCGAGAAGATTGAGTTTCAGACAAATTACCAGCCCTCGTCATCTTGAGCGGCAGCTGTAAACGCTAAAGTGCTCGATCGATCGAACCAGCTAGCGCTAACGCTAGCGGCTAGCACGGGCCTCGCATCCGTCACGTGCCCAAATGTTTGTGGGCGTGATTATGTGCCATAATATTATTAGCGCATATCCTTTATTAAGCGCATACTGTCGTTCCGTTTACCACTATAAGCGAATGCGCTCATTAACCAGAGTATACGGTACCCGCAAATAATTGTAGCCCTAAGGTAATTTTCCGTGTTTGAAACGCCATAAGGTTGCTTATGGCATTTCAATTGTATGTGTTGTGTGAATTTCTCTGAAGACACTTCGTTCTTCAGCTTTAGCATCATTTGCTTATAATCACAGCACTGCCATGGCAAGTTCTTGATGAAAGAATAACATCAGTTTGTTCTTTTCACTAGATAAAGTGTGTAAATTTAGTTTCAGCAACAGCTGCCATAAAACTACTGCTGACAAAAGCTTCTTGATGTGATGTACTAGCTATTACATAAGCTGAGGTCACATGCACATTCCATATACTGTAGAATCCCACAATTACGCCCCCCCCCCCCCATGCATAAGCCCCCTGCATTTTTAGCTCAAGTTCCTGCATAGGTAGTTTTGTCTTGCATAAAAGCATAGATTTTATATTCCCCTATAATATAATCCCCCTTCTGACTATAAAATGCAGACATTACAGACCATGAGCCAAGTAAAAACAGTAGCTACAACTAACAAATTAGCTATTTGTGTCATTATGCCTTACTTTTTTCGAGTTTTGCCCACCAAACAGCCAGAGAAAGTACAGAGATCGTGCGTCCACGTTGTATTCGACGGTAGGTAATGGTCATTACACAGCAATGTTAGGATCCCGCATGTAAGCCCCCTTCCCGCTTTTACCCAATGCTAGCATGCACAAAGTGGGGGGCGTAATCACGAGATTCTACGGTATAATTACCAGGTGTTCATGTTCTACACGTATAATATATAGACAACGCATGATTGAAATTATAGTGGAGTATGAAAAATTGTCCTGTGCAGCCAGCCACACAATCCAATTCCAGGCAGCTGTCTTATACCTAAGACTTGTACATAATTATAGTGTTTGATTTTTGTAGGTGGAATAAAAACAGATACCAAATATTTTGTCCGCTGTAGAGAGGTTTTTTTTTCTCATAACGATTGACCGTGCCCCTTCTATAGTTATGGCCAATTATGATGAAGTATGACTGCATGTATATATAGACTGCAACTTGAAAATGAAGATGAGAGGTTGAATGATTTACAGTTCTTCTATGTGTAAAAGGATTGGAAACAAATGTAGAATTTACTAATTGCCACTGGCATTGCTGGTCACCGGTACTTACATGTACCAGGTTTGATGATGGTTGAGGCAAACTGCATGGCTGTTGTGTGAGGTCATTCATTATTGCACATGCAGGCTCAAACAGAACCAAAATAAGTGTCCATCAGACAGAATGTTTGAATTCATTATCACTGATTCTATTGTAGATGAAAGCGTCGAGGAAATAGATGTTGAAAGAAATGATTCAGACTCAGAGACTTCCAGCTGCTCTCCAGAGCAGCCTAGTGTTGTTAATGAATCAGAGGAACCACAGTATATCTATATATCTAGTGGAGAGGAGTCCATCACGGAGGAAGAGGACATCCATCAGCAAGGTATGGTGTAACTGCTTTGATTAATTAACGATTCCTGGATGGCACTTTATTAAAGTGTATAATTATGTATTGAAAATAGCATTCATGCATGCATATATATATGCCTATAGGTGGCACATTTCTTAAAGCAAACGTTCCGTGCACAGATTTGTCTGAGGACTTATTAATAAATGATTTGCTATCTGTAGTTTCGTTGGGTTTCCCCTTGTCTCATTATACATGCTTGATGCATAATAATTATGATCAGCTCAGCAGGGTTGTATCAACGACTAAATTCGTAGTTATCTATGGTATGTATATCTATAGCATGCCCATAGAATTATAATTGTTGCGAGCCTGAGTAAGCCCAAAAATGGTAGTACAGCTGTATGCAAATTATATTCACATAATATAGCAGCATAATACCGTATCCTCCCGAAAATAAGCCCCCTTCGAAAATAAGCCCCCTCCCCTCTTTGACCTTCAAGTTCTTGCATAGGTATGTTTGCCTCGATTATAAGCCCCCCTCCCACCAAGTAGATAGACTGCACATAATATACACGCGCGCGAGCACGTACGTACGTACGTAACCCCGCCCTTCAATTGACTACGAGTACAAAGATGGTGCTGGCTTTTAGAAAAGCCTGTTTTGAAGTCATTCTGTTATGATGGCACTTCTAGCTTGGCGAAGACACTTACGAGCCGGTCAAGATGCTTTTACTTTCCTCTAAAGATGTACACACACGGAATAACAAGTCCTTTTCCTACCGCCCATCCTCGTGTTGCCGCTCTTTTGGAGATAAGACAAGCAAACTCTGGATATTTCCCGCGGTACGTGACCAACGATGGTGGCTAAGGGGGGCTTATATTCGAGGGAAAGTGCATATTCGAAAATAAGCCCCCTCCCCAGTCTAGGTCATGTCTACTGCTGAAAAAGGGGGGGCTTATTTTCGGGAGGATACGGTAATAACAATTGCATACATGTAGAAGGCTTCCTTAATTGTGGATATCCTTCTATAGTAGATACCTTTAATGGGCAGTGTTGACACATAAGTCAACACCACTCCGGGGTAAGCAGTGTATTTAAGCTCAATTGAGTTGTCGTTTCGAGCTCCTGCCACCGTCACCGTTTGGTTGATTAGAGCAGATGAGAAAATTTGAAATTTCAGATCAAAATTAATTAGGAAGGAAATAAGATTTAATATCTAAATTTACTGTTTGGGCTATTAGAGTGTTTGAGTAATTAGAGCAACTATGGTATTATACGTATAAAAGCTTTACATAACTCATTATTTTTGTCCTTGCACAGACCATGATGGATTTAATCTTGAAGGTGTTGATGATTCAATACTTGGTAAGAAATTATAATGTGAGGTAAAGCTGATCTTGCTAATCAGACCCTCTTACAAAAAATTGAGAAAGGAATCTAGTCAAACGCATACTGTATAGCCGGAAAATTTGGCAGATTGGCCTCAACCAGCAACAACAAAAATATTGACGGATTTTATTTTGTGGATAGCCGAGTTTTATCTGGCGACGCCCTAATTTTGGCACCTGTGCATACACGCTTGAGAGACTATTGATAGTACACAGCTCTAACTCATCGCACTGTACATGTATACCGTAGGTCGGGTTTTAATTGCGAGTATCTATAAATTGCGAATTGTGAATTTTTCTACGTTTTGCAATTAATAGATTCGCAAACATAAATATGCACGTATACTACAGTACGGTACGGGGTCGTCCATCGCAATTATTAAATTCGCAATTTGGCCCGACTTGACTAGAACGCAATTATTAAACTATGCAATTAATACCCGTCCTACGGTAGCTATACAGTGTATACATGGCTGTGCGGTTAAAATGACTGGTGATAACTAATTGTGTCTAGTATTAATTATCACTCAGTACATGTGCACGAGGGGTATGTTACCATGATATTGATAGCTATGTATACGAGCTAGATCATGTTACACCAATCTGACATTATTTCTCTCAATCAAAAGTCATAATGCATTATGGGCCCTCTTTCGTGAGGGTACAGTATACCAATACATTTACAGTCAGAATAGCTTATTCGTGAGACGAAACAACGTACATGTATATCAGAACTTGAACTGAAACTATATAGGGGCTGATACGCATGGATGGTGTGTAATTGCGGGATTCTACGGTATTACAGTGTTGCTCTGGGAGCCATGTGAGCAACTGGAGTAATAATATTGGACATGCAATACACTTGTGCCGAGGATTTTTTGCTTAATGTTTCATTGTGAATTACCGTATTCGCTTGATCAGACGCCACTCTTGATTAGTCGGCGCTCTCAAATAGCTAGTCGCCACACCTCGAATAGTAGCCATGCCACACCTACTATTTGAGAAGCACGCAGCATGTGGACATGCCTCACGATTCGTTCTCGATGGAAAGTGCATGATAAACACTTCTTAGCACAGTCTTCTAAAACAAGTTCTAACCTTCTTCTACATCAGCAATGGGGTCAGAATCTCCTAGATTAGTGGTGTCAATCGAAAGGATTGCTACTCTGGCAGCTACTGGTATTAATAAACTTCGGCTCTCAAATAGTCGCCACTCTTGAATAAACGCTGCAAAAACTCGGGTGATGAAATAAACAGTACACTTAGTGGATAATCAGCGGACAATCCATCTTTCACTTGATTACGGTACTGGTTTAGCCTCTACTATACCTCATACTATGGGAGGTGAACAGTGCCAAAATTAGGCACCATGCACTTTCCGGTCATTGAGTGTAGAGGAGGTATGTATTATGAAGTGGAGGGGGCATGTTTTGTGTAGTGGAGGCATGTTTAGTGAAGTGGAGGGGGTATATTTGGTGGAGTGGAGGGGGCATGTTTAGTGAAGTGGATAGGATACCGTAAATCGTGAATATTTCGATGTTAAAATATTTTCGGACAGCATGGCTTGTGCGAAAATTAAATGCACGAAATACATGTGCAATATTAACGACAATGCGGTACAGGGTCGTTTGTCCGAAAATTATTTAACGCGAAAAATTATCGCATGAAATATTTTAGACACGAAATATTCACGATTTACGGTAGTGTATATTTGGTGGAGTGGAGGGGGCATGTTTAGTGAAGTGGAGGGGGTGTATTTGGTGGAGTGGAGGGGGGCATGTTTAATGAAGTGGAGGGGGTATATTTGGTGTGGTGGAGGGGTATATGCAGAGTGCAGAAGGGTCTACGTTCAGAAGACTTATGAAGTAGAGGGGTGGGGCTGTGGATCTGCACATATGGAATGTCCCTTCCATCAGCTTAGAGTATCAACAGCCAGCTCTGTTATTTTATCAGAGAATCCCCAAGGTTCAAAGTTCATAGTTTAATACTATGGACACACCCCTTGAGTCCCACCCTCTAACCGCATGCACAGGAGCTTCATCCTTCTCTCTGCTTCAACAAAAACACCGCAGTACCCCTCCACTCCATCAAAGACATACCCGCCCTAAAACTTATTATCTCCACTCAAACAAAATGATCTCTCCACTTCACAAAATGTATATACCCCCTCCACTTCATCAAACATAACCCTCCCTTTCACAAATTGTACCCCCCTTAACTACATCAAACACAGCCCCTCCACTTCACAAAATATACCCCCTCCTCTCCATCAAAGGAAAACTCTACCCTCACGAATCAGCGCCCCCTCGTCTCTATCAAAGAAAAATCCTGCCCCCTCCACTTCATGAAACAGTGCCTCCTCCTCTCCATCAAAAGAAAGATCCTACCCCCTCCACTTCATGAAAATCTCCCCTCTACACACCGCAAACAGGAAGTGTATGTCGCCTAATTTTGGCACTGTTCACCTCCCATATACCTCTACATGTCTTATTTGGAGAGCAGTCAGTCCTGTCCCAATGTAGTGCACATAGTTGATAGATGGGATGGAGAAAAGGATCACTATGCTGACTGCAATGATTTAGTATGATGAATAGACAGCATAGTGAACCTTAATTTCTGATGAAAATAGGTCAGTCCAGTAGTTAGTCTATTTCATTGATTGTATATACAGCCGTTTAATTGGTCATTCCTATCTATTACATCAGTGAATGTCATCACTGAGTCCGCATGTGCACACTGAAAGCCAAGTATGATGTTGTAGGGTATGCTCTCTGTAAGCTCCATTGATGTGTGCGTGCAGGTGAGGAAAATGAACTTGACGTCAAGGAGGCGACTGTGACACTGGCAGCTCGATTCAATCCACTTGGAATAGCATTAGGACTACCATCGTCAAAGTTGGACAAAATTCGTCAAAACTATCCACGTGACTGTGATGAAGCACTTTCTCAAGTCATTATTGCATGGCTTAAACAATCGTATGATACAAGTAAGCATGGACACCCATCGTGGAAGAAGCTGGTTGAAGCAATTGCTTCTGAAGCTGGAGGACAGCATCCTGCTCTAGCTCGGAAGATTGCAGCTGTTCATCGAGGTAAGGTGAAATCAATTATTTTTTTCTCAGTAGTTTTTACAGGTGAATTGTGTTTGCAGCCAATAGGAAACGGCAACAAAGTAATGATGAAGGTGTTCCACAACCAAAGCAACCCCATATTGAGGATGGTAAGGAAATAATACATTATACCGTAGAATCCCACAATTATACCCCCCCCCCCCCCACCACTTTGTGCATGCTAACATTGGCCAAAAGCGGGGAGGTGCGGGATCCTAACATTTCCGCATGACGATCATTACCGATCATTGAATACCACTTGGATGCGCAATCTCTATACTTTCTTTGCCTATTTGGTGGGCAAAACTTGAGAAAATGACAAAGTAATATGAGACAAATAGCTAGTTCATTAGTGTGGCTACTGTTTTTACTTGGGTTATGGTCTGTAATGTCTAGTTGGGAGGGGGGGCTTATACACGAGACAAAACTACCTATGCAGGAACTTGAGCTAAAAATGCAGGGGGGGGGTTATGCGTGAGGAGAGGGCATAAATATTAATCGTGGGATTCTACGGTACTTTAGGAGTGGGAAGGAATGGGCTGTTGCTGGTAAGCTGTCCCATTTTGTGTGTGAATTCTAAATATTTTGTTAGAATATTTTCGGACAGCCAGGCTTGTGCGAAAATTAAACACGCGAAAATACATACGCAATATTAACGATATTGCGGTACAGGGTCGTTTGTCCGAAAATTTCGTATTGCATAAATGTTTATCATGCTGTACATTGCAAGCATGAAATTTTTTTTTCAACAGGCCCATTTCCTGATTCCCGATTCATTTGCATGCATACTAGTGTCTCTTGCTGTATCACCTTCATGCAAGCAGCTGGATTGGTCTGGGCAACTGAATGACTTGTAAGCCTGTCAAGATGGTGAAAGACTGGTTTCAGTATACTTAGAATCATTTGGCATAGCCCAGAAGTGTCATAAATAGTGCATTTTTGTTGGCCATCTGATAATGCGCATGTGTAGGTAGGTAAGGATCGTCAAAAACCATGCATGATACAAACTGCAAATAAGTGCATAGTGTACACATGGATTATGTTGAGCATATACCGTAGAATCCCACAATTATGCCCCCCCCTCCCCCTCCCTTTGTGCATGCTGGTATTGGACAAGTAGGCTTATAAACAGATCCTTGCATTTCTGTGTGATGACCATTACCGACTGTCAAATGCCACGTAGGCACGTGGTGTACTTTCTCCGGCTGTTTGGTTGGCAAAACTCGAGAAAAATGACAAAATAAGCCATAATATGACACATATGGCTAGCTTGCTAGCTGTATACATATACCATACTCCCTCTTAATTATTCCAACATTTTAATAGCCTGAACGGCAAATTTAAATAATTTCTATTCATTGAACATCTTAAATTTCATGTTTTCTCACCCACTCTAATCAACCGAACGGCCACGCGGTATGTCATGGCGCATGGCAGGAGCTCGAGACAACTCATCCACGTTCATCAACGAGTGTGGCTACCACACCTTGGACTGATGGCAATCATTTTGTGATCGCTCAGAGCACGGTGACACTTGAGCTCTAGAGCTAACGATGATAAATCTAGGCTATAGTTGGATATTTCTTCGTTGCTAGTGCTTTCTCCATTTTTTCAATTCCATTTATACTCGAATAAGCCAATCCTAGCATGCAAAGCGTCCTATAAACAAAATTATTGTAGCTAAGTGACCAATCTTAGCTACCTCTAAAGGCTTTGTTGACAACTACCGTAGTTAATCGAATACAATGCATGATCCAATTTAACGCAATAAATTAGCATTTTACGAACTCTCATAACGTTTATATATGGAGCGATTGACGACCTTTACCAAAAAAACGCGCATTTTTCAAAATTGAAATTATTTTTTTTCCATGCGTAGTATTAGATTAAGTACGGTACATAGTCGCCATGAGCGTCATATTCTTCTATCCTACTGTACACTATCGAACTAAACGCTGTAGTAGCGACTAGAAGCTTAGAAGCCTACTTACCTCGAACATGGTTGCCATCTTCAAGTCTGCCATTCGCATTCGAGGTTGACTTCACAAAGAGACTGCTTGTAGGTAGTCACTATCCCCTGCTCTGCCTATAAACTAAGGGCTGTGGCTGTAGCTCCGGTGGTTCAACGATAACAGCCTCGAACTTTCGCCTGGATCGATCGTCATGGCAATCGAGCGGCTTGCCTTACAGTGTCGGTCACACCCATTAAATTGCTACTGGCGCCACCTGAAGCCATAACTGAGTAGCAGCGGTTAGCAGCTAACCACAAACCGGACGTAGAGCGTAGTAGCCTAGCGCTATGCACGAAATATGGGAAGAAAACGGCTTGGCGTATATGACGCCGATTGGCGTTTATTGCCCATAATCGATTAATAATCATTTTTGGCCGTTCGGATAATTAGTGCGAGTATGGTAACTACTTTTTTTATTGGCTATAAAATCTACCTTTACAATTGGAGGGGTGAGGGCTTTTATGCGAGACAAAACTACCTATGCAGGAATTTGAGCTAAAATCGCAGGGGGTTATGCACGAAGTGAGGGGGGGGTATAATTGCGGGATTCCATGATTATTATAATTATCGTATGCACCATTGTCTGCCCTACCAGGTCCTCTTGTCAAGCTTAGGCCTAAATTGGCTGATTTCTATTCAAAGAAGCCGGAGGTTCCAGAGGGCACCTGGCCACCTGTCAAGAAGACACATTATGTCAATCTTGCACTCATAAAGCAGACAGCGATAAACTTTGCCAAGGATTACGTACGTCAGACAGTCCATGGTTCCATCGATGATATCATCAGAGACAAGGAGCAGATCGATTATAAAGATGCATTTGCTGATCTTGAAGACGGTGCACTAGTGCTTATGGAGGGAAGGCCTGGCTGCGGTAAAACAACTCTCATGCATAAGCTTAGTCAAGACTGGGAGAAACGAGAAATTTTAGCATCGTGCTTGTTTTTCCTTGTCCACTTCCGAAGATTTAGTAATAGATCAAATATTGAACTCTCAGATCTAATAAGAGCAGCTTCAAAAAACTTTACTGCTGACGATATTAGACAAATGTGCACACACTTTGAAGAGAACAGTGGTAGAGGGATCGTATTTGCACTCGATGGGCTGGATGAATACTCACCTGAAGCAGATGATAATCTCTTGTATAACCTCATCAGAAGAGAGTATCTTCCTAATTCCATAGTAATCATTGCATCTCGACCAGCTGCTTCTCAAAAGTTTAGGAAGCATGCAACAAAGCATGTTGAAGTCCTTGGATTTTTGAAGCCGCAGATACGGGAGTACATAGAGAACTATTTTAATGAATCTCCAGACCAAGCTCAAGGACTTTCTAGATATTTAGAGCATCATTTAAATGTGATGCACATGTGTTACCTCCCACTGCACTCAGCAATGGTGACATACCTCTATGATATGGAAGGAGCCAACCTTCCCCAGACTGAAACAGAGATATACAGACACTTCACTTTATGGACGCTTATTCGAACGCTCAAGAAAAGAAGTAATGACCCACATGCCCCTTTAATTCTTAGCAATTTTAGTCAACTTTCATATGCAGACAAAAAACTGTTTGATTTAATTTTACAGTTAGCATACAATGCAACTGTTAATTCAAAGCAAGTTTTTACTCTTGAGGAAGTGAAGAGTCACATTTCTGAAGAACTACCCAGCTCCAGCTCAGGGAGTAATGAGAATTCTCTGGGACTTATTGTTGTTGATCGATATTTTGTGAAATATGGACTTGATGAGATTTATACTTTCTTGCACCTTACCTTTCAAGAATTTCTTGCCGCATATTATATATCAAATCAGACTGAGGAGAGGCAGAAACAAATATTGGAGACTCATGGTTCCAGTGAGAAATTAGCTGAGGTGTGGAAGTTCTTTTGTGGTATTGGGAAGTGCTCATCTGAAAATTTCACTGTACTGTTACGTGAAGCAGAATGTAGAGTGCAAGCTGTGAAAAATCGTAGGAGAAAGATCACCACTCTTAACACTTCACTTCATCTTCACTGCGCCTATGAATCTCAGAAGGAGTGGATGTGCTCTCAAGTTGTGAAAGCACACGATTCGTGTATCACGCTTCATGACCAGTCATTAACTCCATCAGATATGACCGCTTTAGGATATGTTATGAGACACTCCGAGATACCTATAGAGGAACTAAATATTACCATGTGTCACCTTGGTGTGGAAGGCCTCACAACTCTGCTTACAGAGATTGGAGATCAGAATCTATCTTTAGAGAAATTGAGGTAGAGTAAACTGTCAGTTGTGATGAAAATTTAGGCGCCTTTTTCTGTGTCTCCAGCCACAGCTTAGGACAAGTACTGTGCCACACAGATGCCCTACTGCAGTGAACCTATAGGCTAGATTTACTGCCCTTGGTGGTGGATACTGTAGTGTCTCGGATAAGCACTTCTGGGAACTTAGACATAATTCTCAACTTTGGCCTGTATAGTGCTTACCCAGGATATATGGTGCACACTGCAATTTGAATAGCAGTACATGGGTGCTTACTCGGGGGTGGGTGCTTGCCCGGCACCCTACAATACATACTCGTAAATTGCAGTATATTATGGTGGTCAAAACAATCGGAAATCAGAGGATCGAATAGAGCTACATGTAAAACTCACTAAGGCCATTGTGTGCACAAGCCACCTCCATTACCATTGACTATGTTGGTGATGTGTTTTTTTTCCAGTGACTTAGAGTGTCAGTGCACTAGCTGGTGCAGTGCCATTCCAGAAGACCAGTCTTGTAAGCATGCTCAGTGTAATGAGGTCATGGGTGGGCATGGGTTGGACGCTGAATAGTGGCATCCTAACGTTGTACATGTGTTCGCTCTACCCTTGCACAAGTTTTGTCACTTGCAGCATTATCCGATCCCCATTCAATTTCGATCCCATGTATATTGCTGATTGCAAAGGTTACAAGTATACGTTGCATAGTTTGGCTCGTGGTAAGCGCTCAGGCAGTGAAAAGTTTGAGATTTATGATATAGAGTTTTCATGGACAGGACACTATAGTATGTGCACATACAGTAATCTAAGAGTGCAGTTTTGCTATAATGCCACTGTTCACTATGTTGTGGTTAGCGATGGCCAGGGTAGTCTTGTGTGTACTGTGTTCTCCTGAAAACCAGTCCTCCTTTGTAAGGACTTTCTTTCTAATATGCATGGTGTGGCTCAAATCAGCTGATAATCAGCAACAAAAGATTTAAATTACTACTATCAAGCATCAAGTGCACACCAACTGACTAAAAGGGCGTTTTGAAGTGCATACGTGACTGGATTTGGGAAAACCCTTCGTATGGGATCTGTGCGCTATTCGCGCATGCCTTTTTTTAGTAGCTCAGGTTAAAATTTATCAAAGTCCAGATTTTGTCATATCCATGTCAGACAACCCTTCTTGTAGCTGTTCCAGTCGCCTACAGCGGCTGTCTCTGTCTATGGCGAAATTCAACCCTTGCTCGATCTTTGCATTCATTTCAAAGGGCTCTGCCCAGGTCCATTTAATTGATTTATAGTAGGCGGAAACACCATACGCAACACCTTTAGGCCGTAATTTTTGATTATTGGAGCTGTGGCGTGATCACAAACAAAGTGCCGTATCTTCACAGCAAAACACATAATCGGTCTGAAACTTGAACACGGGTTAGCTCTATGGTAGAGCTTATCAGCCATACATTAAGCTCGATTTTTAGGAAAAATTCGATACGGAGAGTTTCCCAAATCCGGTCACATATATATTTCTACATTGTTAGATCTGAGGCAGCTTACAGGATTTTACTTACTACTGTAAATCACAAATATTTCGTTGTTAAAATATGTTTGGACAGCCGAAAATTAAACACGCAAAAATACATGCGCAATGTTAACGATAATGTGGTATAGGGTTGTTTGTCCGAAAATTATTTAATGTGAAAATTAAGACACGAAATATTCGCAATTTATGGTATAATTATATGCACCCACACATAGTTTCAGTGGTACAAAAATCAAGCAAGAGATGGCGGAGAAGTTTGCAGCTTTCCTTACAGTTTGTTCTTCAGTGGAGGATTTAGAGTATGTTGTACTTATGGTATACACTGCATGTATTCTCTCTGCAGTTTACTATACTGAAGATCGCGAATAATAATATTTGTGATTTGAAAATTTCGCTGAATTTGACTTTTGTGGCTGATGACCCTTGCCGTATAGACCAGTGAATAATTCGTGTACAGATTAGTATGTGAATGTAATTTGAGATTATTTTTTGTGTGTATAATAATTATGTAAACAGAGTATCACCCTCCTGTGTTTCTTCAGCTTATCCAGCTGTGTATCAAAGAGTACTCTAACGGACATCAGTAAGAAGGTTCATGAATTATCTTCACTAATAACACTAAAGTAAGCTAGCAATTTTACATTAGTCAAGGTTATGCACGAGAGAGTTATTTTGCATTAAATGGTGTAATCCACTTTGTTTTGATTAATTGACTCTGATATCTATCAATAGCATTTCATCAAATCGATTGGGAAACACCGCTGATGCTGTCAAGGCATTTATTGACAAGCTGCCCAAACTCCAAACACTGAAGTAAGTGTTTAATTCTTTCAATATGGTAGATGCTGATTGTTATATAAAGCTTGCTATGACCTCGCGCATAGGCCCCCCTCCCTGCATTTTTAGCTCAAGATCCTACATAGCCCTCCCCTTTGACTGAGTACAAAAGTCAATAAAAACAAAAGCTATAGCTAGCACACTAGCTATTTGTGTCATAATATGCCTTACTTGATCGTTTTTCTCGAGTTTTGCCATCAAACAGCCAGAGAAAGTACGGAGATCACTTGCCCACGTGATATTCGTCAGGATTCTACAGTATGTGCATGATTTTATGTGGGCTTTATCAAATCAACGATCAATCACAATGGTAAGACTGGAGGCTGGTATATACCGTAAAGCGGGAAATTTTCGAGGGAGAAAACGTTCGCGGATCGGTAGGAAAGGAGCATTTCGCGGAGAAAATTTTCATGGAATGTTAAAACTGGTATCATAATGGGTGTGGCATGCTTAGAATTTCATGGAGAAAACTTTCGCTGATGGCGGAAAAATCTCGAAATTTGTGAAAGTTTTCTCCCTCGAAAGTTTCCCGCTATCGGTAGTCTCTAGGGTGGGGGGACATTGAGAACCTGTTCTCTATTTATTTCTTATCCATCGTTTTGGATGTCATGCCTTCAAATCGCCTTTGGATGTTGGCCCCACCAATTAAGCACAATTTTGTGCTTCCTATTAAGCGTATCTTTCTTGTTGAGCGTATATTTCCTTGTACCCCCAAGTTCTAGGTGTATACACGTAATAACCAGTGTCTGAAGTATTACTTGTAATTATGCAGGGTACACCTATATAAAGATGGTCAGTGGTATGTGTCAATGAAGAAAAATGGTCAACTTAACGATATCAGTGTGAAGATGTGTGTTCCTAGGTACGTTGACTTTAAGCGTGACCATCTGCTAAAAGTTAACAACAGTGAATGAAAGCCTAATCAGTGTACTACACTCTTTTCTCTTTTTGTGAGTACTAGTACCCAACACACACACATACACCTATGCATATGTATTCATGTATGCATACCGTAAATTGCGAATATTTGGTTGTTGACATATTATTTTCGGACAGCCTGGCTTATGCAAAAATTAAATGAATGAAAATATATGTGCAATATTGTGGTATAGGATCGTTTGTTTGAAAACTATTTTACACAAAGAATGATCACATGAATTTCAAATTGTTTGTACACGAAATACTTGTGATTTACGGTACTACAATAACTGTAGGATGAGTTTTAATTGTGTAGTTTCACGTAGAGAGGTCAGGCCAAATTACGAATCCAAACAGAACTCTCTAGAGCACTTACCCTTTTATCTGGAAACATTTCGCAATGGCCATGCATTACCTAGACCAGCCATGCACCTTATCAGAAAGCACATGGCTTGAGGTTGATAAATGTGGACAATTTAATACATTATTGGTAGCACTCATGGAATCGTCAAATTAATACATAGAGAGCCAGTTTTGCCAATTATAATGGATTTATTATGCTTTTCGTACCAACAACAATTAAGTATGTAAACTGATTACTTTACCTCCTTGCGCATGTACACAGGGTTATGATTACAAAGGTCGACTCCATATCGTGCTCCTGCATGATGTCGTATCATAGTACATATATTTCAATTGCAAATTTGAAGTAATATCAAACTTGCATTTTGTGATACGATTAAAAGTGATCCTACCTACAGTGTAATTCCAGCCCAAGATTTAGTAGAGTCTTACAGTAGTCATCAGCAAAGCATTCTGGTGCTTCTGCTTATTAAGAAATTTATGATGTGTCAGTATACAGGGTTTATTTCAGGATTTCGCTCAAAGGGGGGGGGGGGGGGCAAACACATAGCAGCAAACTTTAAGAGGGGAAACCCAACATTAAACAACAGGGAAGCCAATTTCCAAAAGGGGGGGGGGGGGGGGCGAAAGCATCCTCCCTCCCCCCCCCCCCCCCCCCCCCCAATAGGCACAAAAAGTGTACTTATACACTGTGGGAAATTTAAGAATGTGCTGGGCTCAATTAAGTTATTATCAATTGACTCACGTTTGCTTAATATAGGAATAAACTAGAGCTACCAGATCTTGCAACATGTACAAAGTGAGTTGATGCTTGTCTGCTAACATTCCCTTTGTCTAGTTCATTATAATACTTGTAGACTTAACCTCCGTGGGCTGAAAATCACTGACAAGGAAGCTGAGGTCATTGGTGAGCGACTGAAGGAATGCACTAACCTATCTCAACTCGAGTGAGCAAAATTAATCTTCTGCATTATAAGAAGATAATAATATTATTGTGCAGTAGCAGGTAATAAAAGTTGTTTCGTTTCTATGATCACAAAGTTCCGTTTTCACACTGTATCACATACAATGTACATGTATGCATACAGTACACACATGTGCATATCAAGTGCTTAAATAATAATATTATGGCAAAAGTGACCATAATAATTATATTAGTGTTGTGCTCAATGCCACATGGAAGAAATGAATTTTAGAGAAGCGGTGAGCTCATGGCTGGAGAAATCCTAGTCGCAAATGTCGACAGAATCCTTGAATTTCGTCATTAAATTTTTTACATCTTGTCACTTGCCAGGTAAATTCATGTGAGCTGTTTGAATGATTGCTTTGAATAAAAAAAGGTGACTGCCTTGGCTTCAAAACGAGCAGCAAAAAAACTAGCAGTCCGAGTGATATGACTAGTACATGTTAAGTATAGGTTATATACCGAGGTGCAGGTCTCTACGCTATTTACACAACCGAGGGCCGAAGGCCCGAGGCTGTGTAAATTGCATAGAGACTGAACCGAGGTATATAACGGACTTGTACCATGGGCTACGTGGCCCTGACGACGCATCCTCATGGTAGCAACGACAGTGCTGGCTATAAAAGTCGGCTCGAGCAGCACCCAGCAACACAGCAAAATAAAAAAATTCGAATCGTCATGACCGCGAAAGCCGTCTAGTATTTAATACACCTACCGTCAGCTCATGGCCAGGCCTCAAAAAGGCTAAGATGCTTCGAACTTTCACAGCGATGGCTTTTTTGTCGGCCAGTGCAGTACTAAACTTCATAAAATGTGCCTTCCTAGCCAGTATCTTCGACTCAGCATCCAATTACTCCGCCCACTTATGGCAATTAACCTTCAACCTCACCATAGTACATATGCATATAATGTAGTACTATCACAATGCAATTGCATAGTAGCAGTACAGTGAGTACAGTCCTACTAGTGTGCCCTGAGGTAGTTATCAGACCTTGTATATAAATACAAGGTTTGATAAGTGATTTATCAACCTCATAATATGGAGAAATCTGATTGGTCAGAATTTACAACCATGGTACAAGAATGATTATTACCTCCTTATCCGTAACATTCAGCATCCATTTCACACCACACCCTGACACCATCCTATGGTCCTGTGATCATGAGGACAAAAATGCAGTCTTAATGTTTCATTGATTGCGACTGTACATGTGTTCTGTGCTTGGTGATTTCATTATCCCGGCAGACTGCTTTGGGTATAGGATTGTCTGTCGCTTTATAGCTGGAGAGCTAATGCTCAGGTGTCTGTGGGGGGCCATAGCTGGTCATGCATGCCACTCTAGAGTGAGGCCATGGGTTTGATTCCCAGCGGCTTCTCCGGATTTTTCCTCTTTCAGCTGGCTTACTAGTGCAGATGAGATGAATGATCAATGGTGCTCTAGTGCAGTTTGGCTGTTATGTGAATGAATGTGAAGGCCTCCATTTACATGCATACCAGGCTAAACCTGAACCATCATGTACTCCAGCAAGCACCAATTGTCTGTATACAAACCACATGGACTTGAATGTAGCTACTATCCCTGCAAAGGCTGATGTAGGAATGGTAGTACAAAAATATGAAAATAAGGATAGTAATCTTACATCACTAATCTTAGTAGGAAGTTTTGGAGGGACCCAGTTTTCACTGCTTTTGTGGTTGATCAGCAAACCACAAACATTAATGTTATGGGTATAATGAAGCACTGAGTAGTATTGCATGTTCGATATTATATCACGTGCGCTCGGGATCTATGGCGACATATTACACTCAGCCCTCGGGTGCAAAGCACCCTCGGGCTTCGGTGTGATATATCGCATAGATCCCTTGCACCCTATTACATACAAGCCAGAGTCAAAGGAGTAACCACAAGAATGCACATTGCACACGATTACAATATGCAGCAGTATAATAATATTATGTGCCATTCCAGCATACAGTGCCCTGTTAGCCATAATATGTCATGCACTAAAAGCGAAGAAGCTTATCTGCCAGTGTGGTGTGATCAGTAATGAGCCAGTCGTCTTGTTGGTAAACAAACCATTCTAGTTGAAACGAGGCCATTACTGTCTCTTTTGTCCATTGAAAGGTTATTAGCTTTACCATACCAACTTGCCTTCGTTACTCAAACCCCAAGAGTCTACGTAATTATTAAAGGGGTAGATTTTGTTAATTATGCTTGTTTAATCGCCTAAATGAACCCCCATTGCTGAGGGTTGTAAACTGTGTCCTAATCTTCACAAGATTTCGTAAGTTGATGTCTAACAATTAGTGTAGATGAAACTGTAATGTGAGGATTCACACTAAATATACCTGAAGCAGGAAATCTTAGAGGGGTCCAATTTTGCAGATAGGCGATCTATACATTTTACAGATTAATTTTTACTGACACAAGTGACTATGCAGATTATACAATGTACGATCGTATACAATACTGTAGTTATCGAATACAATGTATGATCCAATTTAACATAATAAAATAGTGTTTTGTATATGTGGAGCAATTGACAACCTTTACCAGAAAAGCGCTCATTGATTTCGTATTAGATTAAGTACGGTAATAGCCTGTGCTATTTGTTTGAATTTTAGTGGCTGATGGCAAAGTGATTGAGCGAGGTTCAGATTGAGATCATGTACATCATCCATTATCGTTAGCGCAGCATCACACCTTTAGACTGATTTGTTATTATAAAATTTAGAACCACAAAAATCAACTCTGAGGGCTTTCCATGAAAACAAACACAGTGGTGTATCTAGAAATATTTGGGGGGCTTCTAAAATGGAGGGGGATTTGGATGTCAAGGTGCGAAACTCTGTCCCTTCTACCTAGGGTACCAGGAACAGCATGCAGCATGTACAGCGTCGAGTTTGACCATCTCAGTGGTTACATCGACTTATATTTTAGGCTCTCACTGGTTGTGACTGGTTGCTGCTAGCGGATTGTCGTAAAGAGGACACTCGATTATTACAAATAATTATTTACTTAGCCTAGCGCTCCCACTCCCAGAAACAGATTGTAATGGAAAATCGGTGAGATGATGCTCATTTAGTCAATGCAGATGCCGCTGACAGTGACGATGAACTCGCCAGTGATCTGATAGTTGATGTGCCTCAGTGTTTGTTTGCTCAGGTCATGCTCAGACTCGATAGAGCGGCACTAACCACGGATGATGCACATGTGCAATAAAACAAATTATTAGGCCAGGGGGGCTTCCAGGTAACGGGGAAGCCCCCCTGGCTTACGTACCTGACACACCCCTGAAATTATGCACCATTCAGTACAATATTCTCAGACTGATCTCCTTTATCATTAGAAAAAGCCATCTAAGTCAGATATTTGCTCATTTTATAATTTTGAAAAAGGTTCCTTTAGCTGGGTGTCACAGAACCTTGTTTCTGCACTGATATAATATTATACCAAATTACTATGTTATCCTTCAACTTGGCGACTGTTGCTTTCACCCCCTTGAAATATTCTGAATGGAATCCTGATTAGGATCAAGTATATCCTAATCTATTCTTGTTATGATACTAAATATGAAGTACAGATTTTATTACGTCATAAATAATTTTATTCTAGTATCCACGAAAGTAAAGTAAATCAGTGGTAGTATACCATATCTTGTTTACATTAATTCTACAACCTTCACTACAATCAAATTGGAGAGAGTGGCACTCAGTCCATTGCTGAAGGCTGTAAATTGTGTCCTAATCTTCAAGAGATCTAGTAAGTTGATGTCTAGTGTTTATGGTAGTGTATAATAATATTACCGTATTACCTCTAATTTAACAGACACCAGAAAAATAGTTATTTTGGCCAATGTCCGCTATAATTAGAGCACACAAAAATAGTCGGTGTTCGAAGTGTCCGATGAATTAGAACACGCTTTCATGCATGCGCATTCAGTCAAATGGACGTGCGATCGAACAGCCGCAGAGATTGAGTAAATGAAACAGCTCCCTGTTCATGGTGGGAAAGAGAACAACTCGCCTCCTTCAGTACCACCAAAGAAGCAGCTGTCCATTGCAAATTTTGCTCGATGAGTACCACGCTAGCGTGAGCTGTCCAATGATGTCCGGATAATTAGAACAACAAAAATTCAAACTTCATTGATTGTCCGGTGTAATTAGAGGTAAAAAATAATTCGAAATGGTGTCCAGATAATTAGAGATGTCCGTTAAATTAGAGGCAATACGGTATATATGTGTAATTGCGACAACTCCTAACCAGAGGATATTATGTTGTACGTGTACTTGCCATGTGAAATGTTCCAGAACCAAAAGTAGGGTGCTATTGAAGTGGCCCATAAGGTAACTGTATCTTTGTAGTGTAGGAGAAATATTTAAGGTACTGTAACGGAGACTTGGTATCTAGAGACGCATAATGTACATGTATAATTAATGCACCATCGTTCATGTAGGTAAACAGTGATGCATTGTAGTGGTGATTTTATCCTTATTACCCCGTGCGCATGCGCAAGGGGTAAAGTAATCGGTCGTGTAGTTGTCGTCGTCGTCATGAGCACAAAAATCGCCATAATATCTCAAGATACAGGCATCTAAGCGACTCGTAAGCATAATTCGGCGAAAAACTAGCTTCAGTGTGCGTCAAATCGATGGACACGGTCCATGGGCGTCACAAATAGTGCCTTTTTGTTGGTAAACGTAGCCACGCCTATCGACAGTGCCTACTCAATGCATAATGCAATGCCCATTGTGTTATCTGCTCATGCGCACAACTAAGTAGCCAAGAATAGGACTGGTAAAGATCATCGAAATTAATAATGCTCGTGAATCTATAGTCCATCCGCATCCACTGACAGAGCTGAAATCTGCAGCCCTTGGGCCTATGGCTATACTAGCTATTACAACAAAATATTGGAAGCTATTACAACAAAATATTGGAAGTATCACTTTATATCTTAGTAGTCTAGATCTGGTGCAGAGAGAGTGCTTTTTGTCACTGGGACCTCTGGTGGCTACATATAATTAAGCAGCACTTCCACTAACTTCATTCTGAAGTTCACAAAATTATAGCCATGCACACAAAAGTAATTCTATAGACTGCACAATGTGCACGCGGGGTATGTGCTCTACAGAGCTCTAGTTTCTTTCATGTACCCTAATTTATGTCTGCCCTAGCTCTTCCTCAGTCTTGTATAATATAGGCATCCTAAAAGAAGTGGGGGCCTAAGATCAGAATACACTGTACTAAGTTCTGCTGCTATTCATTTGCTTGGGTTTTTCGGCTGCCATTGATGCTTCTATCTGTCTTCCTATGGCATCTAATGGAGCAATTTCTCAACAGTACCACTTACAGTGTCTCTCCCTCTCATCCTCTCTCTTACTTATGGAAGCCAAAAAACACTTTTAGGGACATCTTCAAATTCCACTCTGGTTTAATGACACTATATAGTCAGCAACATTAGCCGACTATCATCAGCATTCACCGTTCAGCATCTACAATTACTTATTGTTTCTGTCATAAAAATTCAAGAAATGATTACTGAAACTTGGAACTGTGCATGTTAGTACCGTAAAATCCCGCAATACGCCCCCCCCCCTCGTGCGTAAGCCCTCCCTGGATTTTTAGCTCAAGTTGCTAGGTAGTTTAATTTTTTGTCTCGCGTATAAGCCTCCCTCCCTAACTGTAGATATTTAGTCTATACCGTATAACTGGAAAATTTGGTGGTTTGGCGGTCTATATTACAACTGCCAAATTAAAATCCGCCAAAATTTCCTATTCGTATATATACGTATGGCAATCCCGTACTGAACTGCCAAATTTAAATCCGCCAATATTCTTGCAACAGTGATTTTGGGCTCAACCGCCAAATTTAATGCCCGCCAATATTTCCGGCTATACGGTAAGCCAATAAAAACAGTAGCTACCACTAGCAAATTAGCTATTTGTGTCATACTATGCCTTACTTAGTCGTTTTTCTCGATTTTTGCCCATCAAATAGCCAGGGAAAGTACAGAGGTTGCGCGCCCACATGGCTTTCGATAGTCAGTACCGTAGGACAGGTTTTAATTGCGTAGTTTAATAATTGTGTTGTAGTCAAGTCAGACCAAATTGGGAATCCAATAATTGCAATAGACGACCCCGTACCGTACTGTAGTATACGTGCACGTTTATGTTTGTGAATCTATTAATTGCGAAACGTACAAAAACTCGCAATTCGCAATTAATAGATACTTGCAATTAAAACCCGACCTACGGTAATGGTCGTCACACGGAAATGTAAGGATTCCTCGAATAAGCTCCCTCCCCACTTTTTTGCCCAATGCTAGCATGCACAAAGGGAGGCGGGGTGTAATTATGGGATTCTACGGTACAAGCGGAACAGGTGTGAGCAGTGTGAGTGTTTGACTGTACTCTCTCGCTGCACAGAGTCTCAGTTCACAACCACCTGAGATCTTCCTCTTTTAGTAATCTAATTATCGTATCTTGGCAACTCAGTGAACGTCAGTGACATTGGCTGATCATTGAGTGGAAATGGTCCCCAGCTTCCATACTCCCTCCTCCGCCATCTTTCTCTCTTCCTCTTTATCCTCTCTTCTCTGGGCCCCGGCCCATTCTTTTCTGTTTAGTGTGATAGTTCCTAGGAAACGGATTGATTGTATGTGCATGTAAATACAATACCATCAAACTTTACATCCTCTTCCATAATATTTTAGTGTCCTAAAGCAGCCCAGTGGTGAGGCCTACTACAGTTTCCATGGCTATCATGCAGTTGATGTCTATTAATTAGTGTAGATGAAACTGTAATGAGAGGGTTCACACTAAATATACTGTATAGCAGGAAATCTTTGAGGGATCCAATTTCGTGCATAGACGATCTATACCATTTTATAGGTTTAATTTCAGTGATGCATGCACTCATGCTGATTACAATATACCGGGAAACTTTGGTGTGGTTTTTATTTGATGATTAAGTTTGGAAAATTCGGTATAGATTGCCAAATTAAAAGCACACTGATTTAATTGAATGCACATGCACCTATGGCAGTAAATTTATACTTTGCCAATACTAATAGAGAGCCATTTCGCCAAATTTTAATGCTCATTAAAGTTCTCCATATGCATGTGAGTATGTGTTTGTAGTGATATGTTCATTCACACATGCAGATAATGGCAGATAGTTTTGTGGGATGTTATTTTCACACTTTATTTAGCATTCACAAAACTTTTCACCCACGAAATATTAATCCCTCACAGTAATACATGAGCTAGTGCATATGGAAGCCATTAAGGCAAGGGGTGGGGCCAAAATCATCATGGAAGCATGGCCAACTAAATACTCTTGAGTAACAATTGCTACCGTTATCCAGCTGATGGTGTATTTGACTCTAGTGGTTCATAGCCCATGCTTTTTTTTTCAATTTTAGTGGCTGGTGACAAAGAAATTGAGCGAGGTTTTACTTTACGAGATTGAGATCATGTATTGATTACGTCATCCATTTATCAGTGGCGCAACGCCACACCTCTATCACTAAAAAGAGCCGTATAAAATCCGATTTTGCTCATTTTCAACCCCCTTCAGCTTCTTACTCTGAGCAGGAGGTGGCACACCTCCTCCCACACCCATACTAACTCTAGTACTGAGCTGTACATACATACACGTATACTCCATACAAATTTCATAGTGAAACCATGCATACTATTTCCAAGTATTTATATCCAAAGAGTTTCTGGGTGTCACAGAAGCTTGTTTATGCAAATTTATGCCAAATTATTATTTTTTAGTTTGGCGATCATTGTTTTTGATAACTACCGTACTTGCTATAATTATCAAATAGCCAAAATTATTACTATTATAAGTATAAAAAATAATTGAATAAAATTTAAGGATGAAGTAGGGATGGCAATGCCAAAAAGTATACAAACAAGATTTGTAGGGATAAGAAAAAATCACAACCACTGTACATCCCTACGCTTGCTTTTCTCGATTATTACAGATCTATTGATGTTGACGTGCTATCCTTGGAGTGTTCTTGACTTGCATGTGGAAGAAATTCATGTTCTCCCTGTCAGTCAGTTTTTATTATTTATGATCCCCATCTGACACACCCTTTTCGTTATAGTACCGTACACACCCACCATTACGTAACTGTAGAGATAATGCAAAACTAGCGTGTCATGGACCTGTGCGCTACAAAATGGAGTGGATTTATACTCAAACTAAGATGAGCAGTCCAGACAGTCTTGAGTTAGCCCTAATAATGAAAAAGAAAGAAAGATTGACAAATGGCCTATTTTTTTAACATCTGGTTCTGACGCGTACAATTGTTTCGATAATGATCTTGTTAGAGGCATAATTTGCTGGAGATTCTGATTTTCACACATAGAAATTTCACAAAATTACCTATTTTGAGATATTTGGATATTTGTAATGTATTACATACATGTACACCCATATTAACTCTCGTACTGTACATACATACATGTATACTCCATACAAATTTCATAGTGAAAACCTTGCATACTATTTTCCAAGTGTTTAAATCCAAAGAGTTCCTGGGTGTCACAGAAGCTTGTTTATGCACTAAGAAAATTTATGCCAAATTACTATTTTTTAGTTTGGTTTTTTTTAGTTTGGTGATCACTATTTTTGACAACTACCGTACTTGCTATAATTATCAAATAGCCAAAATTATTACTATTACAAGTATAAAAAATAATTGAATGAACACCATTGGTGCTAAACCCTCGGCGCTGTTAGATTTATTGCAGTAGTGACTAGTCTACATGTTGCAAATTGAAGCCTGCAGCACTACTGTTGCTGTTAGCAGTAGTAACTAGCTATAACCACAAGAATGCATTACTGATTGCACGGCATTACATAATATGATATAGTACCACGTACATGCCAGATCAGCAGATCTAGTACAAAGTAAAGCCAAGAAGCGTAGTTGATAGCCTACTGTGACTAGTGATGAGTCAGTCAAGTAATAAGAACTATCGTTTGAGCTACACACTAATCTTCTTGAAATGAAGCGGCTATTGTCTCTTTCATGGAGTGAGAGCTCGACAAGAAGCGAAGAAGGCCGTGGTGGTCAGAAAATGTCGCCAGAACTTTTGAATAAAGCATTTTCAACGAAATCCACACAATGCATATACTGTTTCTAGGACGAAAAGCCTAATGGCACCTTGTTTTCAACGATTAAAATAGGTATGTAGCAGCTAGCGCGGTAACAGACACACACACTCACTCACTCACTCAGAACGACTACCGTAACCCTCGCGCATGCGCCGAGGATTAAGAGTGCATGTACGTGTATAGTACAGTCTAGTATACAGTATAGTGTATACGGTAGCATGATTTACGTGTAAATAGAAACGAGTGCATTGGCAGGAAAGTCAAGAAGCTTAGCGGTCCTGAGCAAATGTCGCCAGAACTGGAGAACAAAGCGTCTTCAGCGAAATACACACAATCCATGCGTTTGAAACGCCATAAAGATTCTCATAACACCGTGCTTGAGACTCGCAAACAAGGTATGTAGCAGTTAGCGAGTTAACAGACAGACAGACTGACAGACACACACACAGAACGACTACAGTAACCCTCGCGCATGCGCCGAGGGTTAATAAAATTTAAGGATGAAGTAGGGATGGCAATGCCAAAAAGTATACAAACAAGATTTGTGGGGATAAGAAAAAATCACAACCACTATAGATCCTAGTTGTAACAAATACTGTAATCTCATTGGTCCAAACTAGGGTTCTAAATAAATTCATAGAACCCTTGTAAAAATTGCATATCTCAAGGCCATAGCTACATAGTAACACATTTCTAACTGTCATGGCAGCCTTGCTCAGGTAAGATATCGAGTATAAACTAAACTACGTGTATACAGAGGCTTACTATATAGCTACACACTGCTTGCCTTGTCCAGTGGCAGCTGGCATGATTCTATTAAAAGCGCACATGATGATCTATGGGTGTGGCTATCTGAGTTCAAAAGTTCAATACTAAGCTCTGAGCTGCCGCACTTGTACCAGTGTTGTGAAGATGACGGTATTTCGCTCGATTTATGACTTGTCGCTAGTACTGCAAAGAAGTTTTCAGCTTGTTGCTAGGATCTAAATACGTTAGACCGTGATTACTAGGTTTCCACGTGATTTAGAAGCCCTCAGGCACTCCGTAGAAACCTAGTAACCACAGTCTAACTATTACTTAGGGCAGTAATCAGTGCTCGTACTCATACAGCCAAATTGCATGTACTGTTGCTGCCCTAATTGTACAAGAATTAAAGTGTGTAATTAGTATAGAATTGCCCTGGGCACACAGAGTGAGAGTACAATAATTTGAAGGGCAAGAACCATAGTGGGCTAACCCACAAACGTTGAATTAGCCCCCCGAATCTTGAAAATATGTGTCTCATGAGCTGCAGAAAATTCACATTTCTGAAAGTTTCAGTAACTTGGTAGAGTACAGTGTATTATTTTTAGTCCATTTCTGAGCTTTTTAGACAATTCCCCACATTTAATTTGGGGTTAGCCCACTATGGTTCTTGGTCCTTCACTATTATTACAGCTGTAATCTGTACTCTTGCCTATGGGGATAATGCATTGTGACTGTAATCACTTATACTATTATGCTAGTAATGGTAAAAAGGGAGTACAGTGAAGTCCAGAGGAGGTTCGACAGGGTCAAAAGGTCATCAATAACTCCCCATTAACGAGCATTCTTGTAGTTTGATCCGAAGTTAGACGGTCTTGATTTATCATGGTGACAGACGTTGCTTTCTCCAAGACAGATGACAGAGGTTTTAGAAGTAATCAGCGGTTTTTCTATGCCATCATTCTCACTACAGCAGCTTGCTTTGCTATCCAAGGTCGCAAAGGTCAACCAGATGGTAGGCTAAAAAGTCGTTCACGAAGGGCACGGGGCTCGAACTAGTATTAGAAATGACGAAGAACACAATAGAGATACTTTCGTAGAAAGATAACTGGGGTACAGTGGTGAAATCAGTACTCCAATACAAACACATGGGAGTACGTGATTAGCTAATTGTGACCTCTGGACTCTGTCGAACCTCCTCTGAGTGAAATGTACCTGTACAAAGATCTCCCTATTGTGGATAATATTTCTTGCTATTTTATTAAACCGAAGAAACGTTAAACCTCCCTATTAAGTACTAAAATTTAATTTGCAGGCCTAGAGATGTCCTAGGGTTTGATTCACTAATAAGTAGAGCTCTGTTGAGCACAAAACCCTCGGCACATTGCATGGCATTAGCTACTATTTCAGTGTTGCACAAAGAAGCTGAAGGGGCTGGCAACTACAATGTGTACCAGTCCAGCCTATGTATCAGTAGCAGCCTGAATCAGTGATGCTGTTGTGCACTAGTCATGAACAACATAGAGTACAGATTTCATACAGTTATGTAATATGCAGCGTGATCATGCACGTGTGCATATATGCTTGATCAAGTTTTGTTACACACAGAGAAAGTATAAGCCAAGAAGCGCTATTGATAGTCTACCATGATCAGTGATGAGTCAGTCAAGTTATAAGAATTATTATTTCTAGTCCTATACACTTAGTCTAGTCTTCTTGAAAAGAAGCCATTGGTGTCTCTTTTGTCCATTTTGAGCTGATCAAGAAGCGAAGAAGGCTGACACTTTGCTATTCCAATAGCAGTATATACTTAAAAAGGGGCACCCCGCCCTGTTTGTGAGTGGCCGGTTTGCAATAATGCTGACAGCTGCAACAGTGGTTTGCAGTATGCAGTGGTGGATCCAGGATTTCCTGAAGGGGGGTTCCAATAGTCCAGTTGCGCGCAAAGCACGCGCAAAATTTCTGAAGCCACGCCCACTTTGGGGTAAAACCTCGCCCATTTCGATCGTTTTCGAGAGAAACTATCAATCCTACTAGTCCAATCAATCGGTTTTTGAACGAGTTTTCTGCTAAAGCATGCCAAGGTGAGCCATAGCAGTAGTTTTCTTAGTTCTGTAGATAGAGAGGGGGGTTCCATTTAGCCTATCAATCAGTACTTCATAGCCTATCATCAGCACTTCTTAGTGCTAGTTGCAGCCCGAAGGGGGGTTCCATGGAACCCTAGGAACCACCCTGAATCCACCACTGGTATGGTAGTAGAGTTGTGGGTATCTTTGGCTTCCCACAATCAGCTCAGAGACACACTACTAGTGGTTGAAATGTGGCTGTACTAGTGTACACAGCACATGCACACATAGTAGATTGTGCATACACATTGACTATCCAAGTGCACATTGCATAAGCCTGTAAAGCAAATCATTCCCTCTTCATGGCCAATCCATAATAATAATATTCAGTGATAGTAATATTAACACTCAACCACCCTGTTTGAATTCAGTCCTGGAGGAAACACTGCTATAGAGAAGTGGACATAAATTGATACTCAAAGAAACTTTATCATGCCTATTGAACAACAATATGCATTGTACTGACACTTGTATGCATGCCGACTTGATGGAGAGAAGCTTGGCTCAGCTAAAGTGTGTTTGGAGTTTGGAAAGAAGGGGGCGCCAGTTATGAGCATCCTTCTACAGGAAATTTGCACTGTATTAATTGTGAATAGTTATTGTCCATGTTACATAATAGATGATCCTTAAGAAACGTCGGTCATTAAATTTTATGAGACTATAATAATGCCGTGTTTATGCTAATAGAATGCAAGCTAAAAAAATAATTAAGATTTTAAATTGCGTGCGATTTTCTGATAAAGGTCGTCATGTGCTCATTAAGATACACTGTGAAAAATCCTAGAACGCGAATTTTCTTGCACTAATTAGATCATGCATTTTATTAGCATAAACACAATACCACATTCATTCATACAATCATTAAAATTAAGCTCGATCCTCACCCAGTTTAATATTCAACAGTCCTGCTAATGGTATGCCTGTGCATGTGTGCAGTTTATTCTATTTGTAGTATGATGACCTTTGTTGGCTACTTTCAGCAAAGGATATCAAATAATCATTAGTCCTCTCCTTCCCATCCCAAATATTGAATATTATTGTTTAATGATGCTAATGATACATTAATGTAATTGAGACAGTGATAGATGTGTTCATACATTATGCAGCTTATTCAACAATTCCATCACTGATGCCAGTGTTCCTCACCTTGTTGGGCTAATGGAAACAGCCAGAAAACTCAACTATTTGTCGTAAGTTGTTAGCCTCACACAGTGTTATTTATAACAGCAAGCTAGTGTAGCTCATCAACATGATCACAATTATCTTTCAGTAATTATCATATTATTGCCTTGGCAGCAGTTTGGTCCCAAAATGATGATAAATGTATTGTAGAATATTAGTGAGTTAGCTCAGTATCACCACATTATACCCAGAACCTTTCGCCGGGAGAAGATTTTGCCAATTTTACCACCACTTGTCATTGGTAAAAAATTTTTATCCCTTAAGTTTCTGTCCCGTATTAGGAGATATGGCAGATAACCTTTACCACATCGGCAAGAATTTCTGTAATGTATATAAAAGTTGCTGGGCTTGGCAAAATTTTTGTGCAGTGAACATTCTTGGCTATAATATTATGGTGTATCAATTATGCCACAGAATAATTAATTAGTATAATAGAGTTGGTAGACTCTATAAGTAGGGATGGCCCGAATGTGCCATACCGTAGGTCGAATTTAAATTGCGAGTATCTATTAATTGCGAATTGCGAGTTTTTCTACGTTTCGCAATTAATAGATTTGCAAACATAAACGTGCACGTATACTACAGTATGGTACGGGGTCGTCCATCGCAATTATTGGATTCACAATTTGGCCTCACTTGACTAGAACGCAATTATTAAACCACGCAATTAAAACCTGTCCTACGGTATATGTAATACATTACAAAAACACTAATAACTCAGAGCAACTTAATTTTTAAGATTTTTAACATTCATATTCATGATCTACGTCAAAATATCTATCTAACAAGGCCCCACACATCCATGGAAACATTCAGGTATGCCTGAACCAGCTACGCAAAAAATAGCCAATTCTCAATCTTTCTTTCTTTCTGTTTTCCAGGGCTAACTCTAGACTGCTTCAACCGCTCACCTTGGTTTGAGTATAAATCCACTCCATTTGGAGCGCACATGTCTGTGGCACGCTTGTTTTGTGTTATCAGGATAGCGATTTAATTGTGGGTGTATGCAGTGCATTTTGCGAGTGGGTGTGTTCAATTCGCCATTTTATCATATAATGCACATGCTCATAATATGGTGTTGCCGTGGTGAAGTAATGTGACCAATGGCAGTAGCGTGCATGTGCCGGTGCCTGCTTGAGCGCTCAGCTGATCAGTGAACTGTTCATAATGGTGGCAAATGCCAACAGTAAACTACTGGCCTCTAAAATACGTTCCCGAAACAGAACTGTTTTGTAGCTACTTGGTTCTAAACGGCGTTCTTTCAAGTTTGCCGGTCAGCCAGCTTCGGGATCAAGATAACGAGGGGCGTGGCGTCATTTGTAGGTCAGTCTATGGTACTGCAATCGCACACTTAACGTGGAAAAATAGATTGGCGCTGGTTTAACACCTGCAGCTACGTCTCGAGAATCCCACTAATGCATGCTTAAAATTAGTGTGTGATGCAAAAATGAGACATCCTACTTACAATAAGATTGCCTGGGATTTATTAAAGGAGTAGCTATTCAAGCCTGGTACTGTGCGTTTGGGGTACTAGGTTTATGGTGCTCTAGCCACTGAGTCAATGTTTGGAGACAGCTGCAGTAGCTATAATGTATTCCCCTCACGAGTCATGAATTTCTCCCCACATGCCAGTGTAGTGCTTAATTAGAGTCAAGACTGTCCGACTCAAAGGATAGCACTAACATACTGAGTCAGTGGCACGTACTTCACCATGTTATATTATGGGAGTTGATATCAACAGGTGGATAGGTAGCTGGTCGAGAAAAAAATTTTGAAGTTGTAGTTCCATTTGATGAAAAGGAAAACCATATCAGGTCACCATGGTATACGTAGTCTCATGCCCAGCCTCTTCTGGCTCCACGAGACTATATAGTCAGCTAGGTGGCATTGATGAAATTAATGACAATCATATGGATTACCCTGAGGGCAATAAAAAAAGAACAGTAACCTGTATAAAAAACAATTGACTAAAATTGAAAGATGAAGTAGGGATGGCAGGGTCAAAAAGTACACAAACAGGTTTTGTAGCTGGGAAAACTTATCATATCCACTATGCATCCCTACACTGGCTTTTCTCGATAATTACCCCACGCACGCATGTGCAGCAAGGGGTAAAGCAATCGGTTTTGTCTGTCTGTCTGTCTGTCTGTCTGTCTGCAAAAAAATCGCCAGATCTCGAGATTTAGGCATCTGAGCGACTCGTAATCACAACGAATCCGTCAGAACCTTCGAAAAACTTACTTCATTGTGCTTCGAATCGTTTGGTAGGGCCCAAGAGCATTGCAAACACTGCGTTTTTGTTGGCCACGCCTATTAACTGCACCCCCATGTGCTTTCTGCGCATACGCATATCATGTAAGTAAAGATCGTCAACAAAGCAGACGCGTACTGCATCGTGCAGATATGTTGTCTATGTCTATGTCTATGCATATGGATGCACTGCAGGATGCATGCAGTTGCAGCGCGTGGAGTATGTGCTCTACAGAGCTCTAGTTATTATCATGTACCTCTGATTCAGTATGTATAAGTGTCGCAATACTTTGATCTTGACTCTATGTATGTAGGAGAATTCCAAGGGTAGTCAGTGTTGATTGTCCATTCCTGCATGTGCCCCATATAGCTACCTACTCAAAAAGCAAGCATAGGGATGTATAGTGGATGTGATAAGTTATCCCGGCTACAAAACTTGTTTGTGTACTTTTTGACCCTGCCATCCGTACTTCATCTTTCAATTTATTCAATTGTTTTTTATACTTGTTAAATTTTTGGTTTTATGATTAAGACAAACCACGAAGCCAAATTTCCCAATTATAATTTTAAGCTCTAGTCTTAAGGTAGGCCGTTGCTAGTATCATCACTCTGCACACATGCACAAATTTGTAAAGCAGTTGGTTCTGTCATCATTGTTGTCATATTATGCATTGTCCACATAAAAATTACCAAATCTCGATTTCTGGGCAACCTATAGTGTGACTAGTGCCATCACAATGTCACACATGGCACAAAGGTTGAGAGTCATTGCTCCAAAGTGCTTGACAAGGACCCCGAATGCTACATTTTGTCACCAGTTGACCACACCTGTGGTTGGTTATGGTCACATACTGCTCAACTGTGCATGCTCCTAAGTCAAGAATCATCAGATCATTACGTCCAGAGTCCCAATTAGAAAAAAAGAATTTGGCTCTCGCTATGATGAAATTATGATGAAATGATGATTAAACCTATGATGAAAATTATGATATAATTGCTGTGAAACTATTCAAAATGTTTAGCGTGCATGAAAGGTTCTTGGGACCGCAGAATTCGAACCTAGCGTAGAAGAGATCGTGGACTATCCGATGACATCATTATGGCGTTTCTCTCAGTTCGCTTTCTCTAGCGAGCTCGCTTTCAGGGCAGGGGGATTTCCCTATTCAGTCGAGCACATGGCAGGTGAAGGTCAACCGGCTCAAGCCGCGCGCCCCAATATTATACACCAGGAGCATATGAGCCGCCGAAGGCGGCAAAGGAGCGTGCAACTACCACGTATGCCCGGGTGCAATTAAAATACAAATTCAAGCGCAAAACCTTCCAAATATGGAAAGTGCGCATCTATTGGAACTGGCTATTGCCATATACATACACGGATAGCCACGCCCAGTTCCGCGTTTGAATTTGTATTTCGATGGCACGCAAGTTAGACGCTCCTTCACTGCCTTCGGCAGCCCATATGCTCCTGTATACGCGTATACGGCGCATGCGCAGTTTGTCAATGTGTCCTAGTTCGAATTTATGGCAGCGTATTCATGAGGGACTCTAGTTTTTCATTTTTACTCAAGTCCGTTCAGTGTTCTAAATAATCTCACAGAAACCTAATAACCACAGTCTATCTACATTTCTAGCTATATGATTTGGAGGTTTTATGTTGGGGTTCTCACATTCAGACACAGCAGTTGAGGGGTGGCCAGCTATTCACGGCGAGGGCTAGAGTAGCTATAAAACAGTGACAATGGGCAACTGTACACAAGCATTGAGGCTCATGAAGTGGTATTTTTCAGCGCTCCAACTGGCTACTATGTGTAGAAATCAACAGTGACTGCTAGTTGGTCCATGGAATCCTTAATTACTGCAGTCAGTCCCTAACTGTTCATCCAGTATTAGAAACCTTGTTATCACTGTTGGTGTTTAGGTTCATTGCTAATTTGAGGACATGCAGCTGGTATGGAGCTGTTTATCCAGAGAGCCTGGATACTAGGCTAGGGAGCCCATTATTGGAATAGGTGGAAAGGAACAGGAAACCAACCAATGGCAGCTCATCTTAAAGCTACCATAGCAGTGTTAACCGAATGGGAGGTCTTAGTACACACATACACGCATCAGTATACCAACTCTCATCATACATGAACATGCCTCCATAATATTATGACTATTAAAAATTGCACCCACTGTTTCAACAGCACTTAACTACATGACTGTGTAGCTTATTAATTAAGCCCCTGAAATCTCGTTAGTATTATTATTTTTATCTTTCACAGCCTTCAAGGCAACCAGTTCACTGAGGCTGGGAAGAGCCAACTGATACAAGCAGAGGAGAAGAGGAATAATGATCCAACCAACTATGCTCAGCTGTATCTATCTTGTTGATGAATTGTCTACGTATGTACATAATAAGGTATTTAATTGTCACAACTATTGGCAGTTTATTTTTATTGGTTAGACCAACATAATGTATTATTATAGCAGATCAGATAAGGATGAAATCTAATTACCCCATACATGCTACCCTAATTGAATTTACCCTCTATTTAATCTCATTGCTTGGACTACACAGAATTCAAACATTTATTTGTTGCAACTTGGTTGAGTTGCTAGAAGGCATGAAAGGGTGTCTACATTTCCACAATTTTCAGCACTTTGAAGTTTCTGACCTATGCCACTCTGGCTATTGTACATTAATTACATCCAAGAATGTTGCACCTTCTACCTATAGTTTATAGCCCCTAATTGTTTCAAGATATCCTCCATGATCTCCATGGTGATGTGGGTGTGGCTTAGTGGCATGACCTCGCTCTCCTTTCTGCTGGACTCCAGACATCCCCTCACTTCCATGGCTTCATACCTCAGCCCGACGCTGTTGGTGAAGTTGGTGGGTTGGTAGGGAGAGGGCAGGGGGAACTCAACCACACCCTGTGGGATAAATAATGTCTCAGTAAATCAATTATTAAGTCTTGTTCCCAGATTGGTCCCATGTGCAATGAAAATATTGCTTGGTCATGCACACCACATGCTAAATACTAGAGTAGATCATTGAAATCCGGATAGTTTTTATAAAGCAACCCATAACTTTCGGACATATCAATGATTTTAAATGATAGAGTACTCGGTAGATAGAGCTACCAGTCAGCTAACAAATGACGCAAACCGTATGTCCCAATCTTTGTTGCAACACGTGCAAATTGTGCTCAAAGATACAGTGTTACAAATTTATAAACCGGACCTCCGCTTCAAATCTCGGACATGCTTGCATATTCTATCTTGGTGAGATCAGAATCGGTCAACGCTGCTACAGGTACATGCACTAGCAGCTAACTCCGGTCCACCATTTCGATCGTGTTTAGCCACGCCCACCAGTGGGACTCCACCCAATCATTTTCGATGAATCGGACGCAAATAGAGGATGACTACTGGCTAGCTCCACTTGTAAGCTAAAGAAAGTTGTAGGAAGCATGGAATCATTTAGTATATGGCCTACCATGACTGTGATTCCGACCAAACTCATCTAAAACCGCATGTCCGGGATTCGACGATATCCGATGATTGGTAAATTACTATAGTGGGAAACTTAGGCAAGGCTTGATTTGGCAAATTCAGTATAGATCGCCATGCATGCGCTCCTATGGCGGTAAAACTTTAGATCGCCAAATTTAAACTTCACCAATAAAAATATTTGCCTAATTTAATACTTGCCAAAGTTACCCCAAAGTTACCCGCTACACAGTACAAATGAGAACCTGTGCACACAATTGCTGAGCTTGCAAGCAGAATACCAATGGTATACTGTCTGTATACTTACTGAGGGAGTCTCCAGTTTAGTTGGGCACCAGAATGGAGCTGGTATCTTCAGTGTTCCCTTTGTGCCAACCACAATGGCCTCCTTGGGAAGCTCTAAGTTTATGGAGCAGGTCAACTGAGCCACCCTCTCACCAGAGTACCTATAGTATTAGTGTGACAAAAATTATTGTCTGAGTTCAATACTCACATACATGCTATCAGTCCTGACGAAATGTACTATATGGCATTGTAACTTATGGTGCTAGTGTCAGTACATGCATTGTTTGGTGACAATAATTCCACTGAAATAACTTTGCTACAGATTTCTTAGTTCTATGACATTGTATAGGTTTCACATGCCAGACTCTCCAACCCAAACTGAGTCTCGTGAATGAAACCACTTAGATATAAATATTATGACCAAACTAAGTCTTACTTGAGTGTGATGGCAGCAAACTCATCGACACCAGTTGAAGCTAGCCATCCTTGAGCATGGACACTCTCTGGCTTCTCTCCAAAGATCATGGTGGCAAAGTCAGTGGGATAGATACCAATGTCGAGCGTGGCCCCTCCCCCCAGCTCGGGCTCCGTGAGGCGAGGGGGAATGGTATCCAATCGGAAACCAAAGTTGGCGTGGATGTACTTCACCTCTTCGATGGCACTATCCGCTATTTGTCTCCTCAGCTCCACCACAGCAGGAAAGAACCGCATCCATACTGCCGTAATTTAATGGTCATGTGATAATACGGGTATACAGAATCGTGTACACTATAAGGCCACAGCAATTTAATATTCTGTTTCTCATCCAATGCAATATAAAAAATCAATGTGGGCGGCATTATTTACAAACACAGCACGTGATCCACAGGGACATTGAATTGACAGTGTTTAGTAGTGCGCTTTAATTAGAGTAACGTCGTGCGTTCAAGTTTGTGAGCTATTTATGTGACAGTTTGTCTTTTCCATGGTGCGAGAGCTCTAGTTCTATCGACTATGCATCTTTGCATGGAGGAACTCATCGTGTTTTTCAAGTGGCAGTTCTAACACTTACAATGCGGTGCTTTGTACAAGGCTATATATGAGTGTTTTTACAAGTCAATATCCTGGATATCTATGTGGGCAGTGGATGAGAAACAGGATATTAAATTGCTATGGCCTAATAGTATAATCCATGTAAGCTTACATCTTCCAGGAGGGCCTTATTTTGGGAAGGGAGTGAGGGGAATCCTCTCCACTAGTAAGCTCTTGAGTCTTCCTCCTCAAAACAATGTAGGTGGCTCATTGCCCTTTTCCCCATTCCACACACTCATCCAGCCTTGAACTAGGTTCTCCCCAGAAACCTTGCGCCATCATCATGCTCTTGACCATGTTTTCTCCAAAAAGACGAAAATTAATTATGCTGAAATTTTTAGAATGAGGGGCGTGGCCACCAGTTTCGCTCTTGCTCGATAATATCGGAATTGAAGTACGACGTCCATGGAGCGAATTCGTATTCGAGTTGCGGATCATACATGATGATATCCATAGGAAGCCTCTGTCCTGTAATAGTGTCTTCATAAATTAAATTCAAGATGGCTGAATCTAGTCTTGTTCGTCGGCTACACCATTCAAGGAGAGATGAGGTGAGCTCTATTTAGATCAAAATAGTATTGATCATGCTTGTATTTGGCTGCAGGAATGTCGCGAGGATATCGATGAGATAAAAACGTGGTCAACATACTTGGATGAAATAGTATCATCCATCCAAGATCCTGATCGCTTAGCAGAGGATGCAGCCAGCTGTGGGCTCATTTTAGAACCGGTGAAAACCATGATACTAACTGCTGGGCTTTCTGCTTACGACAGAGCCTGGGTTGTTCTTTTGACGATTGATAGCCGGATAAGAGAGAGTCCTCAGCTCCTTCAAACTCATGTGATCCCAGTATTGAGGAGACAGCCAGGACTGGACAGGATCGTGTCCACTCTACACGCCAGCTGTGGTGAGTCACTATTAAAACCGGTATTAGAATGAAAAACTTGACCACATCCCCACTAGCTGCATAGTTCTAATGGTACATATGGTACAAAGTCATCAATATAGTATGTGCATATGTGTCCACACTACCGTATTACCTCTGATTTAACGGACACCAGAAAAATAATTATTTTGGCCAATGTCTGCTATAATTAGAGCACATGAAAAGAGCCGGCGTTCGAAGTGTCCGATGAATTAGAACACGCCTTCACGCATGCGCATTCGGTCAAATGGACGTGCGATCGAGCACTGCAGAGATTGAGAAAATGAGACGGTACCTGGAGCTCCCTGTTCATGGTGGGAAAGAGAACAGCTCGCCTCCTTCATTACCACCAAAGAAGCAGCTGTCCATTGCAAATTTTGCTCGATCGCTCGATCAGTACCACGCTGTCCGACCAATGATGTCCGGATAATTAGAACAACAAAAACTCAAACTTCATTGACTGTCCGGTGTAATTAGAGGTAAAAAATAATTCGAAGTGGTGTCCGGATAATTAGAGATGTCCGTTAAATTAGAGACAATACGGTATATTAATGACTCTGAGGCACCGGCATCCATGCGGCTTGTAGACTATACAGAGTCGATCACAGAGATGGAGTCTGAGACTGACTCTCGACCTCAACGTAACAAGTTTTGATACTTCAATCATAGGAGATGAATTTGACAGCAGCGCAGTACAGTTTCCGAGCTTCAGATCACTCGTGGTATGGCACGCCACCTGCATGATGCTATATATAGCACAAGGCTAGCTTTGTTTCATCAGCCAAGAGAATGCGTGAAGTTTGGCCTGTGGTACTTGTCAGAGAAAGTAGCACTCAGCTTTTAATGTATTCGCTGGATACGTGTGTCAGATACTCTACATACTTACCGATTTTCAAGTGTCAGAAAGCCTCCAGCGAGGCCCTGAATTTTCAAATAATTACCTCATAGATTACACTATAGATTATACTACAATTATCTCATAACTGCAGAAAAGTAGCTTGCTACTGGGGATGTATTAAAAACTTGCTACATCCCTCGAAAGTATTATACTGCGCTACTGTACGCCGCCATTATCTATCTCGGACACATCAACAAACTGTGCATGCTCCATGTTGCATAATAGTGGGGTGCGCGGCTTGAGCCGGTTGACTCTCTGTCTGCCATGTGTTAAATTGAATAGGGAATCCCCCAAGAGTACAAGCTGGCCAAAGAAAAAGCAAACTGAGAGAATCACCATATTATATCATTGATAGTCCATAAGCTCTTGTACACTAGGTTCAAATTCTGTGCCCCAACAACCTTTCATGCGAGCTAAACATTTTTGAAGCAGTCTTCACAGCAATTACATCATAAATTTCATCATAGGTTTCATCATAATTACCTCATAGGTTGGCCGAATTTTTTTGTTGATTGGGACTAGGGATGTAATTTAGGTTTGTAGGATACTTTCTGTGTACATATAGAGCTGCATTTCCTTGAATTACTCCCTGTGAGTACTATTGCATATGTATTTCAGAGGTGTCATGATTAAGGTACAAAACTAGAGCTTTGTGAAACACATACCCACATCTGCATCAGGCATCTAGCTATCAGTGCATAGAATAAGAAATGCAGCTGCATACATGTGCCTGTTGATATCCTGTACCTACATTAATATTTTGCTACATTATGCACATGTATCGGAAAATCGTTCTTTTCTTGAGTTTTCCCAGCCAGTTTACTACATGCGGAAAGAGTCTAGTAAAATGTTTATTCAATTTTAGTTCCGTGTGGCAAGATCTCACCACGTCCAACCAGATTGCAGAATGGTGCCATGTCATCCAGGTGTCCTTGAAAAAAATTGCAATGCTCCACTGTGCACTCAGACCCTCTTTACTAGTGGGAGAATTTGGTACCAAGACAAGCATAGCACTCGGACTCCATTGTCAAGATGGATTTGAGGTACATGGTACAACTGGTTGTACACAGAGATTTACAAATACCAATTGCCTTACACTTGGGCAGGCTTAAGGATGAAGTCTCCAGTAAAGATGGAGAGAGTGCATGGGTTTGCTTGAATGCATTTCTTTAGCTAAGGAGTGATCAGATGAAAGACTGTTACAATTCCAGCATTGGAGAGGGTAAATTGCTTTGGAAAGGTGATCTTGCATGTTATTGGCCTCAGCGGAGGAAAGGACTTTCACATATATTGTAGAGATCTTGAAGGGGACAATATATTGTAGCCAACAAAACTGATTATCGGATTTAGTTTGGTCCCTATGCTAAGCCAGAGGTTATCCACCACAATAGAGTGGCTGCCACTCCAGACCTTCAAGA